>CP049708.1:12637497-12682905 GCA_004148225.2 Heterodera glycines | reverse complement strand
GCTTTCGAGATAAAGAGCTAGGCGTTATGCTTTTCATAACGCATACTCAAAAAATAGCTGCTAGCCACTGTAAAGTTTTGGTTTGTGATGGCACTTTTGAATTGGCACCTTTATAATCATTTCGGTGGGAAAATTCATGATAACCTCCGATCCAAAAATGCTTATCATATTCAATTCCATTTTCGTCCTGTTTCAGTTCGCTTGTGAACTGTCGAGGACAGAAATGGACAAGAAGGAGTGCCGTGCAAACCGTGCCAAATTGGCCGAGGAAAAGCGACTGTGGACCGAGCATGAGGAATCCACGGACGAAACTGATGAGGCTGAGGCGGGCCAGCAGTACAGTACTGAGCATACAGTAACCGGGAGCGATGCGATAGGCTCGCCCGAAAGCGGCATCTTCTTCGAGGAGGACTGTTGGCTTGGCACTGGGGTCGGAAACGGTGCCAGACCTAACAACCACCAGCAGATGGGCGGTCGCCTGTGCCGTTCGGCTACCACCACAAGCATATCGCAACACATGGAGACGGAGGTGGACAAAACATTCAAATAAAAAAATATTGGCAAAATGATACCATTAAATTTTTAAAATTTAATGTGCTAAACAACATCATTCAACAATCAAAAAATAAAAAAGGTGAACGGAACTAAAAAATAATGATAAAGATAAAGGAAGGAAAAAATATTGTTCGATTTCGACCATTAATTAATTATTTATACTTTTATTTCCCAATTTAAACGCATCCCTTAATAATTAATTACCTAATGCCTTAGCTCGACTAAGCTTCTGAAAAACATTTTAAATTATATTTTTCAAGGCCCACTCCAATCTCATTACCGCTCCGTCCGCTTCCTCTGAAATGCTTTCCGCAATGGCAATTGAACCCTTTGCCGCTTCATCGCCCAAGGTCAGTTACCTGACGAATAAAATAATTTATTTTAATTAAAAAAATTAGGCTGCTCGACGCCGTCCTCCGCCCCCTCCGCCAAAAAGTTGGCGCACCACCACCACAATTAAATCAGCAAATGGTCCAAAATTGGCCATTGTTCGTCCACAACCTCAAGTGAAGGTGAGTGAGCCCATCTGAACAGGTTTTTAGCTGGTGTTCCCTATTTTTTGAAGGTGGTCAACCAACGGTCAAGCAGTCCAATGCCATTTGTTGACGCTGAGCAACAACGGAAAATTTCGAACAACAAATTGCCCAATGAGACACCGTCGGCGGCAACATCAAAAGCAGAAGCTAATAATGAACAAATTAGTGATAAGAAGCAGCACCATCAGAGTGACACTGATCGCCATTATTCAACAACGACAGCCCTCGGGGAAAGAGGAAAAGCACCGGCAGAAAGCATTCGAAAATCGAAACTTCCATTGTCAACGAATGGAGGTGAGAGTTAAATAAATTTATTTTATTTAGTCTTGTAGAAAAATATTCATTAATTCATTTTCTGCTTTATTAGGCCGGCACCGCTCGTCGAGTTCGGCACCGCCGGTGCCGCCGCCTAAGCCCAAATTGCCTCTGTTCACTTCTTCGTCTGGCAACTCACCTCCATCCCCATACACAACGGCGGACTCGGGAACAAGTTCAGTGACGGACTCGATCAAACTGAAGAAATACCGTCCACGCGACATTTCTACGACAAGTAATTACTTATACATTGAAATGGATCAGCTCCCAATGCCATCAAAATAGAGGAAATAAAGTTTTACCTATTTTTTATTTAATGATTTTTTGAATTTAAATTTAAACCATCAACAACTTTTTCAATGCTTTTCATTGATTTACGATTTGAGTTTTAGGGGCTAATTATTTTTAAACAATTTATAATTTTTTTTCTTGAATTAGTCGAGACGAAAACAGTTACATGAGATCATTGATCAGCTAATCACTTTTATTCCCTTTAGCAACAATGACAACACGCAAATGTTCGCTGTCGTCCGCTAGCACTTCGTCGATGCCATCAACAACAAATGGGGGTCTATCCGCAACCGTTTCATCGGCGTCGACTGTCAGTGCCGCTTCTTCTCGCGCTTCGGCCTCTTTGATGCGTTCGGCCAGTGCCGTGCCGTCCGCCGGCAGCGGCGGCGAAGCGACACGGGCCATCACGTCAAGATCACCCGCACCAGCAGCAGCATCGGCACAGAGGTCGAGAACGGTGGTGGACAGAAACGCGAGTCCGGCGGCGATGCCATTGCAGGTGGAGCAGAGAAGAAATTTTCAACTATTTTTTTGGCAAAATTTCTAAAATTATTTTATTTAACATAAAACTGTGAATTATGAGAAAGTAAATTTTTTGAAATTTTTTGTTATTTTCATAATCCTCAAGAAACAAAATATTAGTAAATTGCATAAAAATCTAAATTTTTGACCCCAGATTCCCGAATTAAATGAATGGGGATTGGAAAATAATATTTATTTTCTTTTTTTCCCACAGACTTCTGCATCCCTAACTTCGTTGCCCAGAAACCGCACACCAACACGGAACAGTACCAATGCACGAAGACCGTACGGTCTGATGCGTGTGCAAAGTTCGAGCAATGCGGTGGAACGTAAACCGGCACAAATGTCAATCAAAGTGATCAGTCTTACATGATTAAACAGAAATCTGCATGATCACAAAAAATTTCGTTTCATGATCATTGATCAACTATATTTATAATTCTTTTTTTAATTAAAATTCAAAACTTTAATTAAATTGCTTTTTTTGGCGAATGATTTACTTGATAGAGAATCAATGAAAAAAATTTGAAAGCGAAACAAAACAGATAAATAAATGATTGGTCTTTTGTCGAGACAGTAATTAAATCATTCGTCCAAATTCGGCGGTGAATCCGATTGCATTGGAGGGATTTGCGGTTCATCACCCGACTCAATCTGAAAAAGGCACTTTGGGAATTAATATGTAAGAGCATACAATTTAAATATTTAAAAATTATTGCCACTTATATCACACCATGGTAATGACACGGAAAAAGATAAATTCCATCAGCGAGGTCCAATTGACATACAAAGTGTCGACACTGAACGTCACTTGGGCTATATCCCACGGCTAAAAAAAGAGAAAAAAATTAATAAAAGATGCCGCAGGTAATGATAAAAGTCATTTTCGGTGATAATATGTTAAAAATTAGAGGCCGAGATTTCCGAATCTGCCGTGCCGGGCTGACTTTTTCAGGAGCTACCGGTTTCCTGGCCATGCCTCTCAAAAACCGGTCAAACCGGATTTAAATAGAGGATAGTCCTGTTGATTAATCGAAAGCGGGGAATTCTTGGGAGGGCATTCCGCTACGCGTGTGAACGTTGTTCATTTGCTGGCATTATGAGGCCATTTGAGCGGAAACGGAAGCATTGTTGACAGCCGATTCAGATGCCGTTTCTGCTGCTGCTGTTTTCGTTGATCAGTTGGCAGATCTTTAATAAACTGATCAGCTTCTGTTGTTGCCGGTGAAAATGGTGGAAAAGTGGACGAGGAAGATACGGTCGAGGTTGTTTCAGGATGAAAGTCACCACATCTCTGTTCGACTTATTTTTAGTTGTTCTAGGGTAAAATTTTCAAAAGTCATCGTCAGCAAGGATGACGATATCGTTCCACCTGTTGTACTGCTTGAAGGGGCTATTGGATTTTGTTTTTGCTGTGCGTCAGTCAATCGGTGGTGTTGCTGTTGTTTGATGGTTCCAAATGCTCGTTCAGCAGCAACCACTGGCCTAACCACAGAACCACCCAGCATAATAAACACAAAGTCGCAATTGAAACGAGACGAATATGCAGAAATAACACCATTGGAGTTAAAATAATTGCGGACACTCTCGACCTGACCAATTAGGAAATTAGGAAGTATAATTTATGTAGGTTAATAAATTTCTCAAATCGATTTTTTTCAGTTCATATTTATCGGACAACCCAATATTAAGACCAACAGATCATGTCGAAAATCCCAAATTTTCCGTTTAATTCAGATGCCAAAGGAGATTATTGTCGAGAAATGTTGAGTTTTAAATGCCAAAATCCGATGGAAAGATTCCTTCTACCAAATGCTCACCCGCACACCGATGTTGTAGTCAGCCGCTTCCTCTCTGGCATCGACTGTCTAAATAATATGATAATCATTAATTGAGCAATTAGAATAAAAGGAACAGAAAGGCAAATTTTGTTAGCATAAAAGTTCAATTAGGCGCCGCCAACTGAGCGCGACCGACTGGACTTAAGGCTGGACATAGCCTGTTGAAACAGTTTTATCTCTTGGTTTTGCTAAGAGGGTTAAGGCCAGTGACCAGCGCCCAGTTGGAGGCGCCAGTTGAACGCACAGTTAAGCAATGCTTTTTGTTTAGGTAAAATCAAATTTCATACTTTCATTTTCAATTTTTTAGCTAAGACAGTGTTTCCCAAGAAAAAGTGTAACACTGAATTTGCTAATAGTAAAGTTTTGTGAGAAAATTGCTCAGTGATAAACTGAACAATTTCTTCGGTTAACTCAGGTGGCAGTCGGTAACGGCACTTTAAGCGGCGCATTGTTGTTTTTCAATAAGCAAAAATGCCAATCTTTTGGCAAATATGTAAACTTTTCTGAATTAGATAACTAAATGATTAGCTAAGATAATAAAAAGGCAATTTGGCAGCAATAACAATAATTTATGTGGGATTTTAAGCATTGGTTAGAATAGTGCGAACGTACCGGCAGTGCTAAGTCAATTCGGGCAAAGTAATTGGCCATTGCGAAACAATTTTACAAGGTTAGCACACAATAATAAGCAGCAAATAAACTGGCGGATAAATAACAACAAAAGATTTGGTCAAATTAGCAATGAATAAGTAGTTTGAATTTAAAATTAAGTGAGGGATTCATTAAAACAATCAGTTGATGAGAATTAGTTAATGAAATTTGTTACGCAATTTTATCTAGGTTTGATATATTAGTAAATTGAAGCAAGAGGTGAAATAGAAGTGTTGGGGTAACTTTTGCAGTAATTACTTCAAAATACAGCAGCAAATTTAAGTGTTAGGAAATGAATAGTGGTGGTCAATTTGACAGAATGATTGGGAAATTGACGTGGCACTCAAAAATTCTCCTAATCCGTAACTGTTCATTTTGATTGGGAAGCGACATGGCTCTCATAGATTCTTTCTCCTAATCCGTAATTGTCATTTTGTTATTTTTTAATTCCAGCATGAACTTTGATTTTTTCGATTAGACTAGGACCTGGATTTTCTGTAACAAAAATCAAGGAAAATTAATATCTAACTGATTGCCGAAAATAGAAGATGAGTAACTAAATCCCAAATGATGTTTTTTGTCCCCAAGTGTCGGGTCCCTTCGGAGTCCTAAAATGTGTGCCACGGGTGAAAATCTATTCAATTTTATATGTTTCAAGTTTTTCCTGCGGAGCCGACCATTCGTATTAGAAGCCGAAAAGAGAATTGGAAAAATTTTTACGAAAATTTCGAAATTTTATAACAAATTTCATTAAAATGGCCTATTTTTCCAGGCTTCACTGATTGCGATATTGTTATTTAGGAAAAAGCTGATAGAACGATTTGAAAATATAATTATAAGATTTAATTTTTTTACAAAGTATAAACTTTCGAGTTTTATTTTTTGTTTAAACTTTCTTGCTTTTTTGAAATGTATAAAAAATGTTTTAACTTTATAATATTTCACTTAAAATTTAAAAAATTTCGAATAGTTTTTTACAAATTTATGAATGTGTTATGAATAGGGCTGCCAATTTTATGTAAATATTCGACATCATTCCTGTTGATCATCAACAACCACCCTTAATTGGACAATATCTGAGGCGCATTTATTTTTTGTTTCTTCGATTTAACAATGAATTTGTTAGTTTTACCTCATTATCTGTGTTTGAACGATTGGCGGGGCGAACATTACCATTACCACTGCCGCTACCAATAAAACTAGGAAAAGTGCAAGCACGAGGATAGTAGCATAACCACCTCCAAACCTCGACTACCATCACCTCCACCTCCACCACCTCGACGCTCAACTGTATTGATTCTATTGCTGCGCAGTATTTTCTGTTCCTCGAGAGGCGTCTAATTAAACAATTATTATTTTTAATTGCTGTTCTATTTTTGCACTACAGTAAATTATTTATATCTCTCTCTCTCTTTATCCATACGGTTTCAGCTCCTGCTGGTCATTGTGGTGCAACAGCAGGGCTTCCGCCCGGCAATTGTCATGAATGTGCCCCTGTTGCGCTGGCCGACACCCCCAGCAGTTCAACAACTCATTTTGCAACGGATGAACAAGTGATGCCGGGATTTTTTGTACCTTTATCTTTAAAATTTTAATTTTATATGAATTAGTATTTGAAAAACGAAAAGTGCCATAGGTCCTTGAAAAGATCAAATTTGTTGTAAAGAATGATCAATGTGTAACATGGGCATAATTCAAAAGCTCGCTATTTTTAAAACGATTTCTGCTGGGTAATTTGCGGGATTTTATTGATTTTTTTGAAAATTTTTAATGACAAAATGCCAAATATTTTTGAATAATTTAGAAATTGAGTCCAAAAGTGCGATATTTGGTCTTTTTTGGACAAAATCAGTTAAGAAATCGACAAAACTTTCAAAAAAATTTCCCAGCGGCGCTTATCGGCACCGGACCCTCTGTTCTCGAAAAGTTTTTGAAAAAGCGCGCCGCAAAAACGACTTAAACCCATTAACCCCTTTCAACGTATACCGCCAGCCTCTAAAAATTTCTTTTTTAAAATTGTCAGGTATATTTGTTTTTTTAGTTTTTCAAAATTTAATTCTAAAATTTTCAGTATCAATCCCGCAGCGAGATCCGCAAATTTGAAATTTCCGGGCTCTAATGGAAACCCATACCTTTAGTCGGTGACATCAGATGGACAGGAATGGATAGAATTGCTACCAAAATGATAGCTTCAACAGCAGAGAGAAAAAGCATTTTTTTGATTGGAAATTTAATAATAGTTTTAATGTGAAATCAAACTATTTATATTACCAGGAATATAAAGTTCATAATAGTGTAATGGATTCAGGATATGTCCTGAATTTTTAATTTTGCCGAAATTTAAAAAATCACGTGAATCCAGCATGAAATCAATGCAAATATTGGCCGTCCTGATTTGTTGGATTTGTTCTGACTTTTGAGGAATCATGCTAACCAAGCATTAAAACCGTGCCAATTTGGCGCTCCCAATCCGTTTTATTAACTTAGTTGTAACTTTAGAAATGTCTTGATTTTTAGAGATTTGTCCTGAATTAGCGATTGGCAATTGAAAATAAAAATGAATGCCCTCCTGTTGATTATTACAATTACCCTTAATCGGAGATAGGCAAACAGAAAATCAAAATGTCTGAAATGTTCTGAATTTTGAGGAATCACGCAAACGCAGCTTGACAAGCTAAAAAAGTAAATTGTCCTTATTTTTCCTATTTATGCTAAATTCACAATTTTCATTTTTGAATACCCATAATATGTATTTTCTTTAATTTCAATAAAAGAGATAATTGCGGAAGGGTATTTTTTATCCTAAATCAATTTTTGCTTAATAAAAATGTTTTTAAAATTAATTTTTTCCCCGTGCCTGCTGTTACCCGGCGAATGGTCCTCTCCCCGTGCCCCGTTCGAGATGATCTTCCCCGTCAACATTATCGCATTTTCCGCAATCCCAGTTTGGAGCATTAAAGACCCATTTTTTAAAGGTTTTAGTTTGAAGTGAAAAATTTCAACTGATTTTTAGCTTTTTTGTTTTTATAAATTTTATATGAAAAAAACCTCATAATAAAAACAATGATGATCAATTAATTATAGGAAATAAATAAAAAGTTAAGAAATGAAAACATTAAGTAAGTTAATTCCCTAGAGATTAGAGCATCAAAAGAATAATAATAATTAAAGAACAATAATTAAGGGAAGATGAAAAGAAAAAAGACAAAAAGCATAGCGAGATTACGTAATTTATTTCCTTATTATTAAATTTTGGTTTTCTACCGCTAATCGCGGTCATAATCATTAGCCAACTCATTAGCAAGGTTGTATTTGAAGTTTGGACCAAAATATGCTACAATTTCAGCGTGGCGGAAGGGCAGCGAGACACACGGAAACAAATTGCAAACGGTGCGGACAAAAAGTCCGGAAGTATCTGAAAATTTAAAATTTTAAAATGAATTTGGACGATTAAATTTAATTGTTTTGTGATATTCCTACCCAAGCGATGCCCATTCTTTGTGTAAATGATTTGGCGAGTGTCCAAATTCACCCCACACCCGACAACATCTCCAGCAGAAAAAGATGGCAAATCACCGGACATAAACCGACGATTACCTGTAATTTTCGGAGAGATAAAAGGCAAATTGCGTAAAAAACATAATTTTAATTTCAGTAAAATTACCAGAATGGCCCCAGAAATTGGCACAATCGAATAGGCCAGTGCCGTAGGCGTATGTCCCATTGTAAGTGCCGACCATTTCGTTTAATGGCATTTGCTCGGTGGCAAGTCCAATGGCAATCCTACTGTAAAAAAATAGGTAAAAATGTTGGAATTCAAAGACTTGCAAAATATCTTACAAATAAATTCTCATTTCTTGAAGGGAATAATACGGTAATTCTTTTAATATTTTAATTGCGAATTTTGCGACAAAAAGTAGGGTTGAGCGGTACCGGTACCGGTACCGACCGGTAATTACCGGTTTTTTTGGTACCGGTACCGGTTTTTTCAAAAATCAAAGTATCGGTACCGGTTTGTCTAGTACCGATACCGCCGGTAAAAATTTGCACTGGTAAGAATGGGGGTCTGGGTGAGAAAAGAGTAGGGAATGGTGAAGAAGGAGAAATTTTTTGAAAAAAAAAATTAAATTATTTATTTTCATTTAAAGCATTTGTTCATATGCATAAGTGGTCAAGTGGCTAAACCTTCTGATTTATTATTTCGCGCTTGGGTTCAATTCCCCACTGGGATAGAATATTCTTCATATTTTCTTTACCATTATTTTAATTGAAATTTTAATTAAAAAAAATATTCCAACTTTTTTTCTTTCATTTTAAGCATCTTAAAAACCCAAAAATTAATCAATTGGTCTTTTTTTACAAATTCTGTTAACAAATCGCATTAAAAAATACAAAATTTTTCCCGGCGGCGCCTATCGGCACCGCCGGCCCTCCTTGTTCCCCAAAAGTCTTGAGAAAAACGTGCCGCGAAAAAAGCGGTGTTGAAAGCAAAAAAGGTCATTGATTTACATTAATTTACATGGCCGGAGACCCCTTCGCAAAATTGGCTGCCTAATTAAATAAAAATCAAAAAATTTTTCTGCCATTTTGAGGTCTACATCTGAATTTTAGTGTTCTTTATCCTGAATTTGAAAAAAAAAACTTGGTCACCCTCAATATACATATACTTCTGAACAATTCTAATGCTAAAAAACAGGCACTCGCGCGAAAACTGAATAAAAATTTTGTATTTGAAAAATTTTGTCCAAAAATTTTTACGTTGGAAAATTACCGGTTTTTACCGGTACCGGTACCGGTGGAAAAAGTTGGTACCGGTACCGGTTTTTGCTGAAAATGGGAAAAAGTTAAATAATTTTATTGAAAAAATTCTGTGTAAACACAACTCTAACAAAAAGAGTTAGAAAGCAGACACTATGCCAAATAATTTCGTGAAATAAAATTGCAATTTTCTAAGAAATTTCGCATAAATCCTTAGGCATTATAACGTTTAATATAAAATTATAGGGGTTTACAACTGTAACACACCAACGATTGAGGTCACCCGTGCATAAAATTTTGACTTCGAAGTAGAAAATTCCCCGCTTTGGAATTGGCTGTTTGGCCAGCACAGTTCGCCAATCTGAAAATTCAAATATTAAAAATTTAAAATTAAATAAACGAAATGATTTTTTAGCAAAAGTACCTCGTTCACCACCGCCACAAATTTCGCCCTCCTTTTTGACCATCAATTCGTCGAGCCAAATTTTGGGGTGGCAACGTAAGATATCCCAATGATTATCAGGTGTTAAACCTGAAAATTCATAATTTTATTAAATTTTTTATTTTGCTTTAAGAGAGACTAATTTTATGGGTTCGCAATCCAGAGAAACATATTTTTAATAAGCGAATTTTTTTTTTTTAATTTCTAAAAATTATGGGTTGTAAGGCCAAATTTTAATTTAAATTAAATTAAATTAAATTAGACGTTTTAAAAAAGATTTATCAAAACAAAAAGGAATGCATTTAAATCCTACAAAATTTCGAAATTATTATTTAAAAATAGAAGATAAACAAAAAATTTAAAAAAATAATAAGCGGGTTTATTTCAAGGGTGTGGGGCAAAACTACAGTAGTAATTTGGACTGTATTACCATTTCCATTTTGTCGTTGCCGTTCCCTTCGCTCCAATTCGGCAATTCTAATTTGTAAGTGGTGAATTTGTGCATTTGTGACAGTTTCGTAACCATAATATGACATACTAATGAAAAGCAACGAAATCAAATAAGCTGAATAGTAAATTATGTAATTCATTACCAATTTTAAAATACCACACATTTCAATTTTGTTCATTGTTCGCCATTTTATTAAAATATAAAAAGGGGATGAAAAATTGGAAAACCCTTTTTATTAGTGCTTTTTTGGTCTTTAAAAAATTAAATGTAAAATTTTTGTCTTTTACTAACAATTAGTAATGTGATGAGTGTGGTCGTGTGTGGTGACTGGCCGTAAATTGTGCACAAAAGCCCATTTAAATCTGATGAATAGAATGAAAATGAAAATGGAGAATGGGTGGGCATTGCCACCAATTGAATAAAAGCTGCTGCTGAACTGCCCTTGGGAAAATGAACACAAAAAAATCGAAAATCGGTCAAGTAATTGGTGTCAACTCAGAAGACCCACAACAGACAAAAGGCCAACTCTCAAAAGACCCACAGACGAAAGACCCACACTGACAGAAGACCCACGGACAAAAGACCCACAATAATTTTAAAAATAAATAAATTCTAATTAGTTCATTTTTAAATTCCTTAATTTTGGGAAACGACAAAAGTTGCCATTTTAATAATTTTATTTTAAAATAAATTAAAAAAAGGCGTTTGTTCGACAATTTATCTTAATTTACGACAGCATTTTCTGTAAGTTAGGCAAATTTCAACGTTGCGAATATTTGCTTAGCTTGTCATTTATATTTTTTCTCACGGATTAAATTCAAATTAAAGCATTCGAAATGAATTAATTAGAATTTATTTTTAAAAAAATTTGTGGGTCTTTTGTCTGTGGGCCTTTTATCAGCGTGGGTCTTTTGTCTGTAGGTCTTTTGTCTGTGGGTCTTCTGTCACTACTAGGGTTGAGCGGTACCGGTACCGGTACCGGTACCGACCGGTAATTACCGGTTTTTTTGGTACCGGTACCGGTACCGGTTTTTTCAAAAATCAAAGTATCGGTACCGGTTTGTCTAGTACCGGTACCGCCGGTAAAAATTTGCACTGGTAAGAATGGGGGTCTGGATGAGAAAAGAGTAGGGAATGGTGAAGAAGGAGAAATTTTTTGAGAAAAAAAAAATTAAATTATTTATTTTCATTTAAAGCATTTATTCATATGCATAAGTGGTCAAGTGGCTAAACCTTCTGATTTTATTATTTTCGCTTGGGTTCAATTCCCCACTGGGATAGAATATTCTTCATATTTTCTTTACCATTATTTTAATTGAAATTTTAATTAAAAAAAATATTCCAACTTTTTTTCTTTCATTTTAAGCATCCTAAAAACCCAAAAATTAATCAATTGGTCTTTTTTTACAAATTCTGTTAACAAATCGCATTAAAAAATACAAAATTTTTCCCGGCGGCGCCTATCGGCACCGCCGGCCCTCCTTGTTCCCCAAAAGTCTTGAGAAAAACGTGCCGCGAAAAAAGCGGTGTTGAAAGCAAAAAAGATCATTGATTTACATTAATTTACATGGCCGGAGACCCCTTCGCAAAATTGGAAAATTGGCCGCTGATCCCTTGTTTTGCAATAATCTGAATTTTGAGGTCTACATCTGAATTTTAGTGTTCTTTATCCTGAATTTGAAAAAAAAACTTGGTCACCCTCAATATACATATACTTCTGAACAATTCTAATGCTAAAAAACAGGCACTCGCGCGAAAACTGAATAAAAATTTTGTATTTGAAAAATTTTGTCCAAAAATTTTTACGTTGGAAAATTACCGGTTTTTACCGGTACCGGTACCGGTGGAAAAAGTTGGTACCGGTACCGGTACCGGTTTTTGCATTACCGGTCAGTACCGGTACCGGTTTTTTTACAATTACCGATTACCGCTCAACTCTATTTCTGACAAAAAAGGGTAGAACCCCTTGTTAGTATAAGCTGAGACAAAAAGCACTAAAAATTAAATTAGTAGTCTAGGACTTTTTTGATTTTTTCAAATAAAATAATTCAAGTGCCCTTTGTTAATTATAAATTGTGCCAAAAAACCATGATGGTTCATTTTAGCAAAGCTAAATTTTGATAAGGAAAGATTTATATTATTACAAAATGGACATTTTAATAATCTACTATTTTCCCCTAAAGTTGCTGATTTTGGCAAAATTCAATTAGTTAAAAAGGGACTGGGATGCATTCGCTTCAATATGAATAAAATGCCAAATAATTCATCCGGAAAATGTTCACATTAGGGGAAGTGTGTAGGATGGCTTTACCTTTTGGCATTTCCATTCCTTTTCCATTTTGCCGCTTCCATTCTCTCCCCGGGGCGGCACAGGTGGTTCGCTTCATCTCTCTGATCAGTCCACCATTTCCCACTAAATTTCTCATCGTCGCTAATGATGATGAGCATGCGGATAAGCATGGAATGTGATCGATCAGCTTTCGCCTTCCCATTTTACACTTTTTATTACATTAATTGCCACCTGTTTCTGGCCAATCACATGACTGTCAGTTGTCCTCATTTTATTTCCTTTGCCAAGCACAATTAACGGCTAAAATAAGGCTAAATGTGATGGCTGTCTTCTCTCTCCTTCCATCGAATTTCCCGACATAATTCGACGATGCGGTATGGCATTGTTGCATTTGGTGCTTGGTTGTAAAAACCGCCAACTTGGGAATTTTGTAAATTCCACTAAGTTTGGAGCTTTTCAATTTAAGTTTTATCAGTCTTGACTCAAATTAGTCTATTTAATTATTGATTTATTTCTCTCTCTAAATCTTTTCTATTATCCTGTAAAATTCAAAAATTCGTCAATTAAAAAAAGATAATCGAAATTAATCAAATTTTTTGGATTTTGTTGTCCGCAAGTAAATTTTGAACCAGGACAACATCCAAATTGGGATAATAAGAAACACCCAAGGTGGTAACGTTTGACTGAGAATCGACAATCAGCTTTAAAAAAATATTTTTCCAATGAAAATTTATTTGGCCTCACACACAATTGAAACTCTATTTGCCCTACTTAAATTTCATTTAGAAAATCTCTTCGTGATTAATGAGATTTTTTTCATATCTTAATATAGGACAATCGAAAGCCGAAGGTTTTGATTTTTTTAATTTATTTTCGGAATTTCATTTACATAATTTTTTCTTCGCCACTTTTAGTTTTTTAATTTGTATTTTGATTAATTCTTGTTTTAATTCTGTGTCCTCGCAAGTTTGTGAAGGAGAGCACTTTTAAATCTGACCTCGTTATCATACCCTTTTCAAATACAATTTAACAAGAGTCTTGGCCGCTCATCGCTTAGGATTGGCCATTCTTGGCTTAGAAAGAACGCACTTTTTTGCTCTTAAGCTCATTGTGTTTCAAAGGTTGATTCATGATCGATCATCTTCTTTCTATGTAATTAGTTTGGTCCCTCTCTACTCATTGAAGTGACAACTCTCTAATTGACACAACACTTCCTGGTCGGGAAGAGGCGTTTAAAAGCAGTTTTAAGTGCTTCTTCTCCCATTTTAATCCCATTGGCTTTTGTCATCCAATAATTTTCATTCAATTGGCACTTTTTTGCCTCATTATCCCCCCACCTTCTGCCCTCGCTCAAAGTTCGTAAAAAATGCTCACGTGAATTTGGGCGTGGGGGGCGGGAAGGGCTTTCGATGTCTAAATTTTGCCCTCCACGGGGAAGAAGCACATTTTTTGTCCGCTGACATCTGCTTCTTCCCCCCCCCCGCTCATCCTTTTTTCACTCAATTCCTCCTTAAAATCCATTTTCTTCGTTGTTTTGCCCATCATTAATCATTGCTTCTTCGGATGGTTGGGTTTTTGCTTTATCCCCCCCCCCTCATTTATCCATCTACTTTCATTTTAATCCGCTCAAATCCCACCACATTCCTTCCCTTTACAACATCATCCCATTTTCCCACTATCCCATTCCCATCGCGGATTGGCTTAGATTGGATTACATACTTTGGAACAAAATGATTGAGCTTTCAGATTGCATTTGTTTTTTCCCATAGAAATATGTAAGTGGAATTAATGAAATTCAAAGTAAAATTTAAAATAAATGGCCTATCAGCACTAATCATCTTTTACAGATCCCTATTTACTTAATTAGTTCAAACAAATTGCTACTTGTTAAGGATCTTCTCTATATAAATTTTAATTTTATAATTTTGATAATTTTCATTTTTTTAAATTTTATTTTAATTCTATTTATAATTTTATAAAAATAGTAAAACTTTAACATCAATATTTTTGTGTCAATTTAAGCCTTATTTTCCTAAATAAACTTTCAACTTCAAACGTCAAAAACCATTGCCAGAAAATGAGGAAGGAGAACAACAAAAGCAGTGCCGCCTCAGCAGATTCTGATGCCAATGCCAAAAGTGGTGGCGATGCTTCTCTCACCGCCCCCACTGAAGAGGAGGGCGAAGAAATCAGTGCCAATGAGCAACAGAAGGAGCAGCGCAAGTCGCTGGACGCACTGTACGCTGCGGCACGCGAGGAGTTCGATTTGGACATGAGCCCTTTGGACAGTGCGATGAAAACGTTGCGGGAGGGCCGCGAGATACAAAAGTTGTCCGTGCTGCGCAACCTGGTCGAGCTGGTGGAGGGCGAGCCGGACGAGGCGTTACACCGCCTGTTGCCCATGATGCAGGTAATGTTTTGGACCAGGGCCGGATGGAATTAACGGACTTGCGAAATTTTATTTCTAATTTTAACTGACTTTGCACCAAAGGATCTTTCCTCGTGGGTTTTAGGGCAAACTATTAAAAATAAGAAAATTTAATAAGAAAATTTTCATAATTATGTAACCAATTTTTAAGTAAAAAAAAATGGCAAATGCCATAAATTAAATTTATCGTAAATATTAAATTCTGATTTGATTCTGAATCAGTGATTCAGACATGAAAACCCAACTTAATCAAACGGGGTTATTTTGTATTATACTGTTACCGTAATAATTATCTTGGTAGGACCAAGATTTTGGTTTAGGGCCACAAAAGTGAGCAGTTGTTTCAATTGTTATTCCCAAATTAGGCCATAAATTCATCAACATTAAGGGACTTTTGTCGGTTACGCCAAGCAATTTGGACATTCATTGTGAAGCGGCAATTGCCTACAAAAATTGCATTAAGGAGAAGAAACTGCAGCAGAAATGCCCGTAATTATTTAATTGAGCAATTTAATACTTTTGAATAATTTTTTCCCATTTTAGAGAACTTTCTGATCGTTTTTTGGTGGCAATTCTCGAGAATATTGAGGCGCAGAAGGAAAATGGTAAGTGAAGGTGAATGATTACAGAGACAAATCTTGGACAAATTAAAGGAAAAGAGATTAAGAAAATCGCATTTATGATTTTTAATAAACAATTTTTTTAAACAATCAAAGAATTAATATTACACTTAATGATTTTAATAAACAATTTTTTTTAAACAATTAAAGAATTAAAATTTTTCTCATCCGCAATATCTTACACTTTACGATAGGCGTTAAAACCCAACACTAATTGGTCTAAAAAATATTTTAGCTGGTTTTCTTTTGTGTCCTATTTTCTGGCTCTTTCACAGAAATTTTTATTCAAAGGTCGAGACTCCCGACTTTTAATTTGCATATTTAATCTAAGCCGCGACTCTCCTCGAAGCGACGCAATCAGTCAAAGCATATAAAATTATGAACTTTCGATATTTTTGGAACCGAAATCCCGAGACTTTTGGCCATTGGTTGCCTAATCCGATTTTTTTGGTGGGGGAGTGGTGGGTGAATCATCAGCTGCTGACTGAAATGTGTCATATGAATAAGTGAATGAATGGATGATCCCTCACTCCCTTCACATATTCCCCCGTTTTGAATAATGATGCAAGTGGCGATTAGCATGTAATTAGCACGCTGAATGATGGTCATACGTTTTTGATTTTACAATCCTTTAAGCATTTATAAAATGATATTCGGTGTTGGTTTTTTTGCTGTTGTTGCAGCAATTAATCAATTGCGAAATTTATAAACAAAAATTTAATTTTATTATTTTTAAATGCTAAAATCAAACTAACAAATAAGCTTAGGTTTTAAAAATTTAATTACCACTACAGTAACCGCCACTGCTTGGCTGGAATCGCTGGTGGACATTGCCGACTGTGTCTCCATGCAATCCATCGTAAATATGGTAAAGCAACAAAAATAAATTAAAATTTATTTAAATGATAAAATTAAACAAAAAGCGCCAATTTAGCCCATAAAGCAGCTCTGTTTTTTTTGTCTGTTTGTTTGTTATTTTATGTTGGAAGACCATAAATTTTCTCTTTACCCAAACTGTGCCACTCAAAGTGGCCCCCGGGGGGCAATTGTTGCCAAAAATGGGGGGGGGGAAGGCGAACACAACAAAATAATACAAAGGCATAATGCCAAAGATTTCCCCACCTTATAGTTAGGGCTGGGATTTTTATGTTTTAACATATTTTTTTTGCGGCTTAGTTATGGCGAGAGAAGCCCAAAAATAGCATTTTCTCCGAACAATTTTTGATTTGGAGCGACTTATAAAAACATAAAAACACATATTTTGGCGTTTTCGCACATAAAAACATATCGCACATATTTCGGAGTTTCGCACATATTTTGCACATATTTTGGCATTTTTGAAAAAAATATCTAAGAAAAACACAAAAAATTCAAAAATGCACCCCTAAAAATCAACTTTCTTGCCATTTTTATAGGCTCTTTCAAAATTTTCTTTATTTATTTCGTGTACCGAAAATCGGATTCTTCATTAATTCGTTACTGGATATCGAAGTTTCTTGCTGGAACTTACTCAACTGATGGAAAAATTATCTTTAAAAACAATTTATCAAAAAAGGACTAATTTTACCCCCAAACACCTCCAAATGTTTTTTATTTGCAATTGTGCGGGCGAAAATGATAAAGAATGAGTTTTTTGGAATTTTTATGCAAAAATACCATTGGTTTTTCCAATTTTTAGCACATATTTTTGCATTTTTTAACACATATTTAGGCCTTTTTTTGGTTTTTAGCACATATTTTGGGTTTTTTAGCACATAAAAATCCCAGCCCTACTGTCAATTTTCGATTATTTTTTTACCTTTGTTCTTTATTTTAGGTGGTTCCATTGGCCGTTGCACAAGCGGATTCCGGAAAGAGGGTTCAACGACGGGTTATTTCAACTCGGCTAATTGAGAAATTGGCACTGCTGGTGCCCAAGGAAATGTAAGTTGTTGCAAAGTGCAACCAAATAATCAAAAGTGTTTAATATTTTGATGATATATTGGAACTATAAATTAAAAAAAGATGCCATTAAATTACAAAAACGTTTAGCAATTTTTTAAAAATGAGATATATGACATCTAAAAATATATATTTTTTTGTTTTGTTTTTCAGTCTCCAGAGAGAATTGTCGCCCTGCGCCCAAATGCTGTGCCAAGATCCGAGTGCCGCAGTGCGCACATCAATCGCACAAAAGTTGTCAATGTTGGCACAATCGCTGAAGTAAGCTTACCCTCTAAATGTTTACAGTATTCTAATTATTTTAGTAATTACTGCCTAATTGTTTTAGCTAATTACTGTCTAATTGTTTTGGAATTACTGTCTAATTGTTTTAGCAATTCCACGGATTGTTGCACTTTGCTTTTGCCTTGCATCATCCAACTGTGCAAGGACGAAGACCCATCCGTACGGGAGGCCATTCTGAGCTCCATGGCCCAATGTCTTCCACACTTTAGCAAAGGTAGAAACAAAAGCAAGCAGATTGAGCAACGATATTTCTGATCACAATCGCTTGGAAGATGAATTTTCCTATTTGGATCAGTTAAATCTGATCATAAATTAACCTTATTAGCCTCAAGAAATGACGAATCTTTCATGGCCCTCATTTTCTAATGATCACCTTTTATTGCCAATTAGATGCAAAAAAGTCCGTGTTGTTGCCGTTGTTGCGCAAATGCACTGAACAGGCACTGATCCTGCGCGACGCTTCGTTGCCCATCGTTTCGCGCCACTTTGGCTCGTGGTTGCATTGTCTACGCGACATTTTGGCACCGGCAGAGTTGCGCTGGTGGTTGGACACGTACGTGCGCATTTTGGACTTTGCATGCCAACATAACGCCATCAATAATGCCATCCAGCAGCAGGCGACGGCACAAAAACAAGGTGAAAAGACCATGAGCATGGCATGAGGACGATGCTCGAGAATTTTGCGCTGATCAGTCTCGACAAGAAACGGCATAGCCAATTAAATATTTTTAATGTTTGAATAAAAAATTTTAAATTCTACTAATCTTTTTCTTACAGCATCAGTTGAAAATGGCACACCGTCAGCAGTTGCGGGCAATGCGCAACAACAAAAACTTCAGCAATTGTGCGTGGCATGCCGAAGAATGTGTGCTTACAATTTTCCGGTTTGATAATATAATATTTTAGAAGTTAATTTAAAAAACAGTTAATTTGTTAAAAACAATGCAGTTGCTTAATTAAAGCTTGGTGTTTCGTACAAATTGGCAGATTCTACCGTACTTAGATTTCCTAGGCTGTTTTTTTTAATTGTACGAACTGCTTCTAATTCTTATTCCTGTCATAAAAATTATTGTAAGATTTATACTATTATACCGTACCACTTTTACAGTGTTTCGTCGCGGTGTTTGGCGAGGAGGCGGACGTGTTCAGCGGGCGACTGTTGCCCATTTTGGAGCAGTTTTGCCGCGACTCGGACGATGAAGTGCGCAGCATAATTGCCTCAGGCTTTCACGAAATTGTTGCACAACACAAAATTGCGCCAATGGGAACAAAAAATGCCAAAAACTCTTCGTCAATTTCGGCATCTGTGCCATTGTTGTTGGGCCCATTTGTGGACCTTTTGTCCAGTGGAAATGCGGACATTGTGCAACAATTGACTGCCAATTTGCATCGCATTTTGCCAATGTTATACGCGGAAATCAGTGCCAGCGCAACACAAAAGCGGACGGTAAAATTTAAAATCATTAAAATCATATCTCAATTTTGGCTTTTAAATTTTTTTAATATTTTATTTTAATAAAATTTTATTTTACGATATTAAGCAATACTTTTCGTTTAAAATTTATATTAATTTTTTTTTTAATTTTTATTTTTGAGAGAAATTAAATTTTTTGCCATTTATTACTAGGTCGTTGCATAAAAAAGGGCGCTTTTTTAGAAAAAAAATTTTATAAATAAAATATCAAAAATAACAATCATAACAACTGTAAATACAATATCACTCAACAAAATAGTTTCCCTGGACCCTAACAACCTTTCTCCAACGAGAAGGAAGTTTCCTAATGCCGCGACGGAAAAAATCTGTGCCGATCTTTGAGGTCAGGTACTGCCCCACCGCCTCCTCGACCTCGGCGTCTTCAGTGAAGCGCCTACCCCGTAAAAAGTTTTTGAGAGAAAGAAAAAGGTGGTAATCCGAGGGGGCTAGGTCAGGGCTATAAGGCGGGTGGGGCAACACATTCCAATTCAATGTCTGGGAAATGTACTGGGTTGTCAAATGAGAACGGTGTGGCGGAGCATTGTCATGGTGAAAGAGTAGGGGACCGTCAAATTGGCCCTGCTGGCGCCGGATGCGGTAAGCGATATCCACCGCCCGCAGTTGGTTTATGTATCTATTACTGTCCAAAATAGTGCCAGGTGCCAGCAGTTCCCAGTACAGTGGGCCATGTACTGACCAAAAGATACACAACATGCGCTTTTTTTGGTGCAGGTTGGGTCGGGGGACCAAAATTGGGTCTTCCTCCTTCTTTCTCCAAACAATTTTCTGTGCTGTGCCATCGTAACAGATGTAGCTTTCGTCGCATGTCACCAGCCGGTTCAGCACATAACCTCTCCGGTGTCTTGCGATGTTCGAAAGACACAGGTTTAGCCGCCGCTGTTTCTGCTGATCAGTCAGACGGTGTGCCACCCATTTGCTCCTCATCGGCCGACGACCAGATTTCCGAATTGCGCTTGACGAGGAAAGCATCCGCGCCGAGAAATTCATTCACTTTTCGCGCCGCAGGCGCCGCTTTTTCGCCTTTTTTAAATTGCTGGTGTAATAGCTTATGTGCGTGCTCCTTATTAGCGTTCATTTTTTTAGCTATAAAAAATTTGCAAATTGAGATATGAACAAAATCAATATACTATTTTGTAGCCAACAATTAGCTTAACAAAACGGTATATAAAACATTTTATTATGTTAACAACAAAATTTTTTATAAGCCATTATAAAAAAGCGCCCTTTTTTATGCAACGACCTAGTACAATTGAAATTCTTTTCTTTCAAATATTTTTTCCATTTTATTTAATTATTCTCCCCTTTTTAGCATTTGATATTTGCTAAATTGGATCGCATTTTGGTCAATTGCAACAATTTGATGAAAGGGTCCACCGGCTCATGGCGAGCCCACGAGGCGTATTTGAATGGCATTGCAGTGTTGCGAAATTTGGTCAGCACCAAGGATTTGCTGTCCAACTTTGTGCCATTGCTCAAGCAGGAAGTGCTAACCGCGGTAATTGCCAAATAAATTATTTATTAATTGAGTACCCAATTAAATCGTTTTTTTCAATAAGAAATACAAAAATAATTACTCGTGCTTAAAAAAATTTATCATTAAAAATGTCTTAATTAACAAATTATTTTTTAATTTTATTTCTTCATACATATCTTTATAAAATTTAAAGAAATATAAATCCTTTTCAAAAAGAAATTTTTCGGCTTTTTTTAAATAGAATATATATTTTTTTAAATAATTTACGATATTTTTTTCAGCGTGCCTTACCTTGTCGAATTGCTGCTGCCCAAACATTGTTGTTGATGATGCGCGAGTTCGCGACAAGTCGCGCCCGGCAAACCATCGTCGACTTTTTCGTCCATGACATTGGCCACCATTCGAGCTGCTATCGCCGGCGCCTTTTGTTGGACATTGTACCGTTGCTTCTACAGTACTTCAGCCGTGAATTTTTTATCGACAAATTTTTGCCCGCGGTGCTCAAACTGTCCGCTGACCCAATCTCAAACATACGGTTGGTATACTGTACATTTACAGCACACAAATAAAACAAATTAAAAAAACTAAAAATGTTAGATTCTGTTAGAATTAATACTATAATTGATTCTTTTCAAATTTTATGCTTGTTCCCTTTTTTATTAGTTTAAAAATGCAAATTGCTAAAAAATATTCAGTGAAAATTCCCCCCCCCCCTCCATCATTCGTATTTTGTCTTTATTACACCTTTTTTGTAATTTTTTACTAATTTTAATTTCAATAATTTTAAGGCTCCAACTGTGCCGGACACTGCCGAAGATCAAGCAGTATTTGATGTTCCCGAACAATGACGAGTCGTTGTCCAACTTGGAGCGTGTTGTGCGCGAATTGCTGGCATCCGAACAGAACGCACTTTCACGACAACTCATCCAACAGGTGGGCTAAAATTGACTCTTTTTTTAATCATTTCGGTGGGAAAATTCATGATAACCTCCGATCCAAAAATGCTTATCATATTCAATTCCATTTTCGTCCTGTTTCAGTTCGCTTGTGAACTGTCGAGGACAGAAATGGACAAGAAGGAGTGCCGTGCAAACCGTGCCAAATTGGCCGAGGAAAAGCGACTGTGGACCGAGCATGAGGAATCCACGGACGAAACTGATGAGGCTGAGGCGGGCCAGCAGTACAGTACTGAGCATACAGTAACCGGGAGCGATGCGATAGGCTCGCCCGAAAGCGGCATCTTCTTCGAGGAGGACTGTTGGCTTGGCACTGGGGTCGGAAACGGTGCCAGACCTAACAACCACCAGCAGATGGGCGGTCGCCTGTGCCGTTCGGCTACCACCACAAGCATATCGCAACACATGGAGACGGAGGTGGACAAAACATTCAAATAAAAAAATATTGGCAAAATGATACCATTAAATTTTTTTTAAAACTGAAAGGAAGCGAAAAACAGAACCCAAAATCAAAAAATAAAAAAGGTGAACGGAACTAAAAAATAATGATAAAGATAAAGGAAGGAAAAAATATTGTTCGATTTCGACCATTAATTAATTATTTATACTTTTATTTCCCAATTTAAACGCATCCCTTAATAATTAATTACCTAATGCCTTAGCTCGACTAAGCTTCTGAAAAACATTTTAAATTATATTTTTCAAGGCCCACTCCAATCTCATTACCGCTCCGTCCGCTTCCTCTGAAATGCTTTCCGCAATGGCAATTGAACCCTTTGCCGCTTCATCGCCCAAGGTCAGTTACCTGACGAATAAAATAATTTATTTTAATTAAAAAAATTAGGCTGCTCGACGCCGTCCTCCGCCCCCTCCGCCAAAAAGTTGGCGCACCACCACCACAATTAAATCAGCAAATGGTCCAAAATTGGCCATTGTTCGTCCACAACCTCAAGTGAAGGTGAGTGAGCCCATCTGAACAGGTTTTTAGCTGGTGTTCCCTATTTTTTGAAGGTGGTCAACCAACGGTCAAGCAGTCCAATGCCATTTGTTGACGCTGAGCAACAACGGAAAATTTCGAACAACAAATTGCCCAATGAGACACCGTCGGCAGCAACATCAAAAGCAGAAGCTAATAATGAACAAATTAGTGATCAGAAGCAGCACCATCAGAGTGACACTGATCGCCATTATTCAACAACGACAGCCCTCGGGGAAAGAGGAAAAGCACCGGCAGAAAGCATTCGAAAATCGAAACTTCCATTGTCAACGAATGGAGGTGAGAGTTAAATAAATTTATTTTATTTAGTCTTGTAGAAAAATATTCATTAATTCATTTTCTGCTTTATTAGGCCGGCACCGCTCGTCGAGTTCGGCACCGCCGGTGCCGCCGCCTAAGCCCAAATTGCCTCTGTTCACTTCTTCGTCTGGCAACTCACCTCCATCCCCATACACAACGGCGGCCTCGGGAACAAGTTCAGTGACGGACTCGATCAAACTGAAGAAATACCGTCCACGCGACATTTCTACGACAAGTAATTACTTATACATTGAAATGGATCAGCTCCCAATGCCATCAAAATAGAGGAAATAAAGTTTTACCTATTTTTTATTTAATGATTTTTTGAATTTAAATTTAAACCATCAACAACTTTTTCAATGCTTTTCATTGATTTACGATTTGAGTTTTAGGGGCTAATTATTTTTAAACAATTTATAATTTTTTTTCTTGAATTAGTCGAGACGAAAACAGTTACATGAGATCATTGATCAGCTAATCACTTTTATTCCCTTTAGCAACAATGACAACACGCAAATGTTCGCTGTCGTCCGCTAGCACTTCGTCGATGCCATCAACAACAAATGGGGGTCTATCCGCAACCGTTTCATCGGCGTCGACTGTCAGTGCCGCTTCTTCTCGCGCTTCGGCCTCTTTGATGCGTTCGGCCAGTGCCGTGCCGTCCGCCGGCAGCGGCGGCGAAGCGACACGGGCCATCACGTCAAGATCACCCGCACCAGCAGCAGCATCGGCACAGAGGTCGAGAACGGTGGTGGACAGAAACGCGAGTCCGGCGGCGATGCCATTGCAGGTTGAACAGAGAAGAAATTTTCAACTATTTTTTTGGCAAAATTTCTAAAATTATTTTATTTAACATAAAACTGTGAATTATGAGAAAGTAAATTTTTTGAAATTTTTTGTTATTTTCATAATCCTCAAGAAACAAAATATTAGTAAACTGCATAAAAATCTAAATTTTTGACCCCAGATTCCCGAATTAAATGAATGAGAATTGGAAAATAATATTTATTTTCTTTTTTTCCCACAGACTTCTGCATCCCTAACTTCGTTGCCCAGAAACCGCACACCAACACGGAACAGTACCAATGCACGAAGACCGTACGGTCTGATGCGTGTGCAAAGTTCGAGCAATGCGGTGGAACGTAAACCGGCACAAATGTCCATCAAAGTGATCAGTCTTACATGATTAAACAGAAATCTGCATGATCACAAAAAATTCGTTTCATGATCATTGATCAACTATATTTATAATTCTTTTTTTAATTAAAATTCAAAACTTTAATTAAATTGCTTTTTTTGGCGAATGATTTACTTGATAGAGAATCAATGGAAAAAAATTTGAAAGCGAAACAAAACAGATAAATAAATGATTGGTCTTTTGTCGAGACAGTAATTAAATCATTCGTCCAAATTCGGCGGTGAATCCGATTGCATTGGAGGGATTTGCGGTTCATCACCAGACTCAATCTGAAAAAGGCAATTTGAAAATTAAATATGTAAGAGCAATTTAAATATTTAAAAATTATTGCCACTTATATCACACCATGGTAATGACACGGAAAAAGATAAATTCCATCAGCGCTGTACAATTGTTAACGAAAGTCTCGACACTGAACGTCACTTGGGCTATATCCCACGGCTAAAAAAAGAGAAAAAAATTAATAAAAGATGCCGCAGGTAATGAAAAAAGTCATTTTCGGTGATAATATGTTAAAAATTAGAGACCGAGATTTCCGAATCTGCAGTGCCGGGCTGACTTTTTCAGGAGCTACCGGTTTCCTGGCCATGCCTCTCAAAAACCGGTCAAACCGGATTTTCAAATTTCTGGACCCGGGACCGGTTTACGGGTTAGTCGAAATTATAAATTTTCACATGTTTATTTAGGAAAAACCCCCAAAATTTCATCAATTTTATGTAGAAAATCAGTGCACACAAAATGTCACCGCCGAAAATTCGTCGGGATATAATGTCACCGAAAAAAAAAAAAATTTAAGAAAATTTAAAAAATTTTAGTTTTTTTGAGCACCCAGCAGCGCCTATCGACATCCTATGAAAAAATTAATAAAAGATGCTGTTGGTAAAGGGAAATTATAAATCAAAAAATCACTGTTCGACTTATTTTTAAAGGTTCTAGGGTAAAATTTTCAAAAGCTAACCTAAAATAGTCAATTTTCGGTGAAACAATGTTAAAAATTACAAAAATTCCAATTTTTCACCCAGAAGCGTCTATCGACACACTATGAGCCCATAAAACTTCTAATTTTTCGTTAAAAATTGACACTTAAACTTGGATAATTTACTCACCACAGAACCACCCAGCATAATAAACACAAAGTCGCAATTGAAACGAGACGAATATGCAGAAATAACACCATTGGAGTTGAAGTAATTGCGGATACTCTCGACCTGACCAATTAGGAAGTATAATTTATGTAATTTAATAAATTTTAATTGTTTCGTTTCACTTACGCCTCCCTCCACACGGGCACGGAGAGAAATCAAATAACGAACATGGTTTTCGTCGACATGTTGTTCATACGAATTTGTGTTGTTTTGACTGTAAAGGTTGTAAAAAAATTGCCCGACATCACGGTGCTGACGCAGGCGTGGGATTAAAGCCTGATACTCAAATTGGTTGATCTGGTAGTCAGCCGCTTCCTCTCTGGCATCGACTGTCTAAATAATATGATAATCATTAATTGAACAATTAGAATAAAAGGAACAGAAAGGCAAATTTTGTTAGCATAAAAGTTCAATTAGGCGCCGCCAACTGAGCGCGACCGACTGGACTTAAGGCTGGACATAGCCTGTTGAAACAGTTTTATCTCTTGGTTTTGCTAAGAGGGTTAAGGCCAGTGACCAGCGCCCAGTTGGAGGCGCCAGTTGAACCCACAGTTAAGCAATGCTTTTTGTTTAGGTAAAATCAAATTTCATACTTTCATTTTCAATTTTTTAGCTAAGACAGTGTTTCCCAAGAAAAAGTGTAACACTGAATTTGCTAATAGTAAAGTTTTGTGAGAAAATTGCTCAGTGATAAACTGAACAATTTCTTCGGTTAACTCAGGTGGCAGTCGGTAACGGCACTTTAAGCGGCGCATTGTTGTTTTTCAATAAGCAAAAATGCCAATCTTTTGGCAAATATGTAAACTTTTCTGAATTAGATAACTAAATGATTAGCTAAGATAATAAAAAGGCAATTTGGCAGCAATAAGAATAATTTATGTGGGATTATAAGCATTGGTTAGAATAGTGCGAACGTACCGGCAGTGCTAAGTCAATTCGGGCAAAGTAATTGGCCATTTGAAGACAATTTGACAAGGTTAGCACACAATAATAAGCAGAAATAAACTGGCGGATAAATAACAACAAAAGATTTGGTCAAATTAGCAATGAATAAGTAGTTTGAATTTAAAATTAAGTGAGGGATTCATTAAAACAATCAGTTGATGAGAATTAGTTAATGAAATTTGTTACGCAATTTTATTTAGGTTTGATATATTAGTAAATTGAAGCAAGAGATGAAATAGAAGTGTTGGGGTAACTTTTGCAGTAATTACTTCAAAATACAGCAGCAAATTTAAGTGTTAGGAAATGAATAGTGGTAGTCAATTTGACAGAATGATTGGGAAATTGACGTGGCACTCAAAAATTCTCCTAATCCGTAACTGTTCATTTTGATTGGGAAGCGACATGGCTCTCATAGATTCTTTCTCCTAATCCGTAATTGTCATTTTGTTATTTTTTAATTCCAGCATGAACTTTGATTTTTTCGATTAGACTAGGACCTGGATTTTCTGTAACAAAAATCAAGGAAAATTAATATCTAACTGATTGCCGAAAATAGAAGATGAGTAACTAAATCCCAAATGATGTTTTTTGTCCCCAAGTGTCGGGTCCCTTCGGAGTCCTAAAATGTGTGCCACGGGTGAAAATCTATTCAATTTTATATGTTTCAAGTTTTTCCTGCGGAGCCGACCATTCGTATTAGAAGCCGAAAAGAGAATTGGAAAAATTTTTACGAAAATTTCGAAATTTTATAACAAATTTCATTAAAATGGCCTATTTTTCCAGGCTTCACTGATTGCGATATTGTTATTTAGGAAAAAGCTGATAGAACGACTTGAAAATATAATTATAAGATTTAATTTTTTTACAAAGTATAAACTTTCGAGTTTTATTTTTTGTTTAAATTTTCTTGCTTTTTTGAAATGTATAAAAAATGTTTTAACTTTATAATATTTCACTTAAAATTTAAAAAATTTCGAATAGTTTTTTACAAATTTATGAATGTGTTATGAATAGGGCTGCCAATTTTATGTAAATATATATTTTTTCCTGGCTTCTTCATGCTCTAAATAGTAGGAAAAACACTTTCATTTTTCTGTTTCCGAACAAAAATCGGGACATTTATTTATCCACCATTTGTCCCTTTTCTGCTACAGTCCATGTCCATTCTTTTCGACATCATTCCTGTTGATCATCAACAACCACCCTTAATTGGACAATATCTGAGGCGCATTTATTTTTTGTTTCTTCGATTTAACAATGAATTTGTTCTATTTTTGCACTACAGTAAATTATTTATATCTCTCTCTCTCTTTATCCATACGGTTTCAGCTCCTGCTGGTCATTGTGGTGCAACAGCAGGGCTTCCGCCCGGCAATTGTCATGAATGTGCCCCTGTTGCGCTGGCCGACACCCCCAGCAGTTCAACAACTCATTTTGCAACGGATGAACAAGTGATGCCGGGATTTTTTGTACCTTTATCTTTCAAATTTTAATTTTATATGAATTAGTATTTGAAAAACGAAAAGTGCCATAGGTCCTTGAAAAGATCAAATTTGTTGTAAAGAATGATCAATGTGTAACATGGGCATAATTCAAAAGCTCGCTATTTTTAAAACGATTTCTGCTGGGTAATTAAGCAATTCCAAAAAAAAAAGTTTAAATATGAAGCAGTCAAAATTTTGAGCGTTCTTTGTTTATTATTTTTTTATTAATGTTGGCGAAATTTGTGATTTTTGGAAAAGCTAAGAGCTTGATAAAATTTTTACGAAGATACTGTAAGAGAGAGTCGGGATTTGTAAGGGGTTTGGAATTACTCGTTTGACTCCTTCGGGAATATATGGCAACATTAAAGCTCCCTAAATATCGCTCATTTCTAATTGGCTCCCAGAGTCCCAAAAGCATTTTAGCCAGCGCACCGCTGCGCGACGACGCGCTTCTATACCAAATGTGATGGAAACTAGAGCCCGGCGCGGGACGGGATCCCGCGCGGGATTTTGAGGGATCCCAATCCGCAATCCCGCATTTTTTGGGGAATGCGGGATTTTATTGATTTTTTTTTGAAAATTTTTAATGACAAAATGCCAAATATTTTTGAATAATTTAGAAATTGAGTCCAAAAGTGCGATATTTGGTCTTTTTTGGACAAAATCAGTTAAGAAATCGACAAAACTTTCAAAAAAATTTCCCAGCGGCGCTTATCGGCACCGGACCCTCTGTTCTCGAAAAGTTTTTGAAAAAGCGCGCCGCAAAAACGACTTAAACCCATTAACCCCTTTCAACGTATACCGCCAGCCTCTAAAAATTTCTTTTTTAAAATTGTCAGGTATATTTGTTTTTTTAGTTTTTCAAAATTTAATTCTAAAATTTTCAGTATCAATCCCGCAGCGAGATCCGCAAATTTGAAATTTCCGGGCTCTAATGGAAACCCATACCTTTAGTCGGTGACATCAGATGGACAGGAATGGATAGAATTGCTACCAAAATGATAGCTTCAACAGCAGAGAGAAAAAGCATTTTTTTGATTGGAAATTTAATAATAGTTTTAATGTGAAATCAAACTATTTATATTACCAGGATATAAAGTTCATAATAGTGTAATGGATTCAGGATATGTCCTGAATTTTTAATTTTGCCGAAATTTAAAAAATCACGTGAATCCAGCATGAAATCAATGCAAATATTGGCCGTCCTGATTTGTTGGATTTGTTCTGACTTTTGAGGAATCATGCTAACCAAGCATTAAAACCGTGCCAATTTGGCGCTCCCAATCCGTTTTATTAACTTAGTTGTAACTTTAGAAATGTCTTGATTTTTAGAGATTTGTCCTGAATTAGTGAAAATAAAAATGAATGCCCTCCTGATGATTATTACAATTACCCTTAATCGGAGATAGGCAAACAGAAAATCAAAATGTCTGAAATGTTCTGAATTTTGAGGAATCACGCAAACGCAGATTGACAAGCTAAAAAAGTAAATTGTCCTTATTTTTCCTATTTATGCTAAATTCACAATTTTCATTTTTGAATACCCATAATACAGTCATGGTCATAAGTGTTGTCCCATCATGCTTTGAAAAAAATAATTGCGTATAAATTGTCATTTTCCAATTTCAACAGATAAGTAGCATACCATTGGATAGCATTTTTATGGGCTTTCCAATGATACCATATTTGCATTTGTGACATAAACATTTATTTGATTTATTTTACCATATTCACAATTTGATCAAAATATAGGTGGTCAAAAGTGTTGTCCCATTTCATTTTTAAAATATTGCTTCTCTGGATCAGCATTAAAAAAATCTAAAAAAATTCAGGTAAGCATAACTTTGGATGCTGATCAAAAAAGGTAGCAACACCAAGTTGATCAGATCACTCCTTCATGGTGATCTGATCAGCCCATTTTGGCTGGGAACGAGGGGTAAATTTCAAAAAAAATTTCTAGGGGGTTGGGAAAATTTTTCTGGAAATTTTGAGTAGGCCCATTTTATAGAGCACAAAATTTGCTACCGAATTGCCCTTGGAATAGTGGGTCTACGATTTAGGCCCGCTGAGATACGTCGACTTTTATTTCGGTGCCTATAAAAAGTACTGTATTTCTTAAGAAAATAGTGCATTTTACACTACGTCAAAATTGAAGTGCCCATACCTCAGCCGGTATAAGTCATAGAGACATGCGGTTTTTTGAATATTGTAGAGAATTTTGTGCTCTATAAAATGGGCCTACTCAAAATTTCCAGAAAAATTTTCCCAACCCCCTAGAAATTTTTTTTGAAATTTACCCCTCGTTCCCAGCCAAAATGGGCTGATCAGATCACCATGAAGGAGTGATCTGATCAACTTGGTGTTGCTACCTTTTTTGATCAGCATCCAAAGTTATGCTTACCTGAATTTTTTTAGATTTTTTTAATGCTGATCCAGAGAAGCAATATTTTAAAAATGAAATGGGACAACACTTTTGACCACCTATATTTTGATCAAATTGTGAATATGGTAAAATAAATCAAATAAATGTTTATGTCACAAATGCAAATATGGTATCATTGGAAAGCCCATAAAAATGCTATCCAATGGTATGCTACTTATCTGTTGAAATTGGAAAATGACAATTTTATACGCAATTATTTTTTTCAAAGCATGATGGGACAACACTTATGACCATGACTGTATTTTCTTTAATTTCAATAAAAGAGATAATTGCGGAAGGGTATTTTTTATCCTAAATCAATTTTTGCTTAATAAAAATGTTTTTAAAATTAATTTTTTCCCCGGTGCCTGCTGTTCCCCGGCGAATGGTCCTCTCCCCGTGCCCCGTTCGAGATGATCCTCCCCGTCAACATTATCGCATTTTCCGCAATCCCAGTTTGGAGCATTAAAGACCCATTTTTTAAAAGTTTTAGTTTGAAGTGAAAAATTTCAACTGATTTTTAGCTTTTTTGTTTTTATAAATTTTATATGAAAAAAACTCATAATAAAAACAATGATGATCAATTAATTATAGGAAATAAATAAAAAGTTAAGAAATGAAAACATTAAGTAAGTTAATTCCCTAGAGATTAGAGCATCAAAAGAATAATAATAATTAAAGAACAATAATTAAGGGAAGATGAAAAGAAAAAAGACAAAAAGCATAGCGAGATTACGTAATTTATTTCCTTATTATTAAATTTTGGTTTTCTACCGCTAATCGCGGTCATAATCATTAGCCAACTCATTAGCAAGGTTGTATTTGAAGTTTGGACCAAAATATGCTACAATTTCAGCGTGGCGGAAGGGCAGCGAGACACACGGAAACAAATTGCAAACGGTGCGGACAAAAAGTCCGGAAGTATCTGAAAATTTAAAATTTTAAAATGAATTTGGACGATTAAATTTAATTGTTTTGTGATATTCCTACCCAAGCGATGCCCATTCTTTGTGTAAATGATTTGGCGAGTGTCCAAATTCACCCCACACCCGACAACATCTCCAGCAGAAAAAGATGGCAAATCACCGGACATAAACCGACGATTACCTGTAATTTTCGGAGAGATAAAAGGCAAATTGCGTAAAAAAATAATTTTAATTTCAGTAAAATTACCAGAATGGCCCCAGAAATTGGCACAATCGAATAGGCCAGTGCCGTAGGCGTATGTCCCATTGTAAGTGCCGACCATTTCGTTTAATGGCATTTGCTCGGTGGCAAGTCCAATGGCAATCCTACTGTAAAAAAATAGGTAAAAATGTTGGAATTCAAAGACTTGCAAAATATCTTACAAATAAATTCTCATTTCTTGAAGGGAATAATACGGTAATTCTTTTAATATTTTAATTGCGAATTTTGCGACAAAAAGTAGGGTTGAGCGGTACCGGTACCGGTACCGACCGGTAATTACCGGTTTTTTTGGTACCGGTACCGGTTTTTTCAAAAATCAAAGTATCGGTACCGGTTTGTCTAGTACCGATACCGCCGGTAAAAATTTGCACTGGTAAGAATGGGGGTCTGGATGAGAAAAGAGTAGGGAATGGTGAAGAAGGAGAAATTTTTTGAAAAAAAAAATTAAATTATTTATTTTCATTTAAAGCATTTGTTCAAATGCATAAGTGGTCAAGTGGCTAAACCTTCTGATTTATTATTTCGCGCTTGGGTTCAATTCCCCACTGGGATAGAATATTCTTCATATTTTCTTTACCATTATTTTAATTGAAATTTTAATTAAAAAAAATATTCCAACTTTTTTTCTTTCATTTTAAGCATCCTAAAAACCCAAAAATTAATCAATTGGTCTTTTTTTACAAATTCTGTTAACAAATCGCATTAAAAAATACAAAATTTTTCCCGGCGGCGCCTATCGGCACCGCCGGCCCTCCTTGTTCCCCAAAAGTCTTGAGAAAAACGTGCCGCGAAAAAAGCGGTGTTGAAAGCAAAAAAGGTCATTGATTTACATTAATTTACATGGCCGGAGACCCCTTCGCAAAATTGGAAAATTGGCCGCTGATCCCTTGTTTTGCATTAATCTGAATTTTGAGGTCTACATCTGAATTTTAGTGTTCTTTATCCTGAATTTGAAAAAAAAAAACTTGGTCACCCTCAATATACATATACTTCTGAACAATTCTAATGCTAAAAAACAGGCACTCGCGCGAAAACTGAATAAAAATTTTGTATTTGAAAAATTTTGTCCAAAAATTTTTACGTTGGAAAATTACCGGTTTTTACCGGTACCGGTACCGGTGGAAAAAGTTGGTACCGGTACCGGTTTTTGCATTACCGGTCAGTACCGGTACCGGTTTTTTTACAATTACCGATTACCGCTCAACTCTAACAAAAAGAGTTAGAAAGCAGACACTATGCCAAATAATTTCGTGAAATAAAATTGCAATTTTCTAAGAAATTTCGCATAAATCCTTAGGCATTATAACGTTTAATATAAAATTATAGGGGTTTACAACTGTAACGCACCAACGATTGAGGTCACCCGTGCATAAAATTTTGACTTCGAAGTAGAAAATTCCCCGCTTCGGAATTGGCTGTTTGGCCAGCACAGTTCGCCAATCTGAAAATTCAAATATAAAACATTTAAAATTAAATAAACGAAATGATTTTTTAGCAAAAGTACCTCGTTCACCACCGCCACAAATTTCGCCCTCCTTTTTGACCATCAATTCGTCGAGCCAAATTTTGGGGTGGCAACGTAAGATATCCCAATGATTATCAGGTGTTAAACCTGAAAATTCATAATTTTATTAAATTTTTTATTTTGCTTTAAGAGAGACTAATTTTATGGGTTCGCAATCCCGAGAAACATATTTTTAATAAGCGAAATTTTTTTTTTTAATTTCTAAAAATTGTGGGGTTGTAAGGCCAAATTTTAATTTAAATTAAATTAAATTAGACGTTTTAAAAAAGATTTATCAAAACAAAAAGGAAAGCATTTAAATCCTACAAAATTTCGAAATTATTATTTAAAAATAGAAGATAAACAAAAAATTTAAAAAAATAATAAGCGGGTTTATTTCAAGGGTGTGGGGCAAAACTACAGTAGTAATTTGGACTGTATTACCATTTCCATTTTGTCGTTGCCGTTCCCTTCGCTCCAATTCGGCAATTCTAATTTGTAAGTGGTGAATTTGTGCATTTGTGACAGTTTCGTAACCATAATATGACATACTAATGAAAAGCAACGAAATCAAATAAGCTGAATAGTAAATTATGTAATTCATTACCAATTTTAAAATACCACACATTTCAATTTTGTTCATTGTTCGCCATTTTATTAAAATATAAAAATGGGATGAAAAATTGGAAACCCCTTTTTATTAGTGCTTTTTTGGTCTTTAAAAAATTAAATGTAAAATTTTTGTCTTTTACTAACAATTAGTAATGTGATGAGTGTGGTCGTGTGTGGTGACTGGCCGTAAATTGTGCACAAAAGCCCATTTAAATCTGATGAATAGAATGAAAATGAAAATGGAGAATGGGTGGGCATTGCCACCAATTGAATAAAAGCTGCTGCTGAACTGCCCTTGGGAAAATGAACACAAAAAAAATCGAAAATCGGTGAAGTAATTGGGTGTCAACTCAGAAGACCCACAACAGACAAAAGGCCAACTCTCAAAAGACCCACAGACGAAAGACCCACACTGACAGAAGACCCACGGACAAAAGACCCACAATAATTTTAAAAATAAATAAATTCTAATTAGTTCATTTTTAAATTCCTTAATTTTGGGAAACGACAAAAGTTGCCATTTTAATAATTTTATTTTAAAATAAATAAAAAAAGGCGTTTGTTCGACAATTTATCTTAATTTATGACAGCATTTTCTGTAAGTTAGGCAAATTTCAACGTCGCGAATATTTGCTTAGCTTGTCATTTATATTTTTTCTCACGGATTAAATTCAAATTAAAGCATTCGAAATGAATTAATTAGAATTTATTTGTAAAAAAATTTGTGGGTCTTTTGTCTGTGGGCCTTTTATCAGCGTGGGTCTTTTGTCTGTAGGTCTTTTGTCTGTGGGTCTTCTGTCACTACTAGGGTTGAGCGGTACCGGTACCGGTACCGGTACCGACCGGTAATTACCGGTTTTTTTGGTACCGGTACCGGTACCGGTTTTTTCAAAAATCAAAGTATCGGTACCGGTTTGTCTAGTACCGGTACCGCCGGTAAAAATTTGCACTGGTAAGAATGGGGGTCTGGGTGAGAAAAGAGTAGGGAATGGTGAAGAAGGAGAAATTTTTTGAGAAAAAAAAAATTAAATTATTTATTTTCATTTAAAGCATTTGTTCATATGCATAAGTGGTCAAGTGGCTAAACCTTCTGATTTATTATTTCGCGCTTGGGTTCAATTCCCCACTGGGATAGAATATTCTTCATATTTTCTTTACCATTATTTTAATTGAAATTTTAATTAAAAAAAATATTCCAACTTTTTTTCTTTCATTTTAAGCATCCTAAAAACCCAAAAATTAATCAATTGGTCTTTTTTTACAAATTCTGTTAACAAATCGCATTAAAAAATACAAAATTTTTCCCGGCGGCGCCTATCGGCACCGCCGGCCCTCCTTGTTGTTGGATATGATGGATTTTAATTATTATTTGAATTAGCGCCAATACAGTAACGATGATGTTCATGTTATTTGTGACGCCATATTCTCCAGTCATTATTTTCTCCCGCTGTTCTGTCTCATTCATTATTATTTTATTATTTTTATCATCATTTTCAGTTCTAAATTATTTCTGTTTTGCTCCTTCCATTTTTGCCTTCCTCTGACTCCGTCGTCATCTTTTATTTATTTATTTGTTCACTTATTTTATTTGTTATCATTTGTCTTTCTAAAATAAATTTAATTCTGTTGTTCCTTGCGGACACAACATGTCAACTTCCGCAATTCCACTACGACCCCGAGGCAGATGAAACATTCTCACTTTGGTGGGATCGTTTTGGACAATTTGTCGAGAAGGACGGTAAGGATTTGACCGGCGACATGAAAGTGCGTTTGATTTTGGGTAAGCTCTCGGCAACGGATTATTTGAGGTATGAACAGCAAGTTCTTCCTAAGAAGCCCGCCGAAATTGAGTTTCAGCTTACCATTTCCACTCTTAAGGCACTTTTTGGCGACACTAAATCAATTTTTGTCAGGCGCTTCGAATGCTTTCAGCTGTCGTGTGGCCCCTCACAAAATGTCATGGAGTTTGGTGCAATGGTCAATGCTCGCTGTGAACGCGCCGACATGACTCTGTCAAAGGAGGAAGTGAAATGCCTTATTTTCATCACAGGTTTGAGCGACGCGCACAAAGAACTTCGACAAGAGTGTCTCCGCCAAATGGAAAAAGCTCGAAAGTCAACGCCGCCGAGGTCCATGACTTTGGAAGCACTTCTGGAAGAGTGCCGTTCCATTCAATCGCTTCAAAATTCGGCTGCCGCTTTGTCTGGTCCCGGACAAGTTCATTCAGTGCAGGTTCGACCGCAACGAGTAAGCGATGGAAGTAAGAAGTCTAACCGAGGTAAAATGGTCAACCAAAAAGGCAATGATTCGGTCCCAATTTCGAAAGAGAATAATTTTCCTTTCAATTCAAATAGAACCGATCAAGATCAAAATGTGCAGCAAAAGTGCAAGCGATGTGGCCAATTCCATGTCAACGACTGTCCTTATGCAGCCGATGTGAATTGCTACCGCTGTGGAAAACGTGGACACATCAGACCCGTTTGTCCTAAACGTACGCAGTCAAACGCTGTCACTGTGGCCTCAACTTTTTGTGTAACTCAAAAGTGCCACGATTGGATTTGGACACATCCTCTGATCAATGGACATCCTGTCAAACTTGCGGCTGACTCGTGCTCGCATCTGACAATTATTCAGGAGCCACTTTGGATAAGTTTGGGAAGTCCAAAATTGAGAAGTCAAGGTAAAAAAGTTGGTAGTTTTTCCGGTCACAAATTGAATTTGTTGGGCGAATTTGATTGTTTGGTGAAATTTAAAGGTGTTGAATTTAAGCTCAAATGTTCAGTAGCTAACACCGGAGCTCCAAACATCATGGGACTTGATTGGATTGTGCCGTTTGAGAAGGCTACGCAGTCTCCCATCGCGACAACATTGGATTTGTCAAGCGCCCCAACAAAAGTCAACACAATTGATGAACGTCCCCGTCATTTCAAAATCGGTGACACTGTTCGTGTGTTGAACTACGGAAAATCTGGCAAGCCTAACTGGCTTGAAGGCAAAGTCGTCGCTGGTAAAGGTCTGATTTGGAAAGTCAAAATTCCATTGTTGAATATTACTGTCAACAGACATGTAAACCAAATGCGTTCTTTTGTCCCTTATCAATCAGAAACGACGTTTCCGAATGATACAGTTGACCAAGTTCCGCAACAAAAGAGTCCTTGCCACAGCACTGTCACGACTACTCCGCCGACCAACTTGCCAGTTCAACCAACGCAACGTCCTCAGAGACAACGCCGTCCGCCGATACGTTACTCGCCGTGACGACAGCATTATTTAAGAAGGGAGATGTTGAACTTTTAATTTAAGAAGGGAGATGTTGGATATGATGGATTTTAATTATTATTTGAATTAGCGCCAATACAGTAACGATGATGTTCATGTTATTTGTGACGCCATATTCTCCAGTCATTATTTTCTCCCGCTGTTCTGTCTCATTCATTATTATTTTATTATTTTTATCATCATTTTCAGTTCTAAATTATTTCTGTTTTGCTCCTTCCATTTTTGCCTTCCTCTGACTCCGTCGTCATCTTTTATTTATTTATTTGTTCACTTATTTTATTTGTTATCATTTGTCTTTCTAAAATAAATTTAATTCTGTTGTTCCTTGCGGACACAACACTTGTTCCCCAAAAGTCTTGAGAAAAACGTGCCGCGAAAAAAGCGGTGTTAAAAGCAAAAAAGGTCATTGATTTACATTAATTTACATGGCCGGAGACCCCTTCGCAAAATTGGAAAATTGGCCGCTGATCCCTTGTTTTGCATTAATCTGAATTTTGAGGTCTACATCTGAATTTTAGTGTTCTTTATCCTGAATTTGAAAAAAAAACTTGGTCACCCTCAATATACATATACTTCTGAACAATTCTAATGCTAAAAAACAGGCACTCGCGCGAAAACTGAATAAAAATTTTGTATTTGAAAAATTTTGTCCAAAAATTTTTACGTTGGAAAATTACCGGTTTTTACCGGTACCGGTACCGGTGGAAAAAGTTGGTACCGGTACCGGTACCGGTTTTTGCATTACCGGTCAGTACCGGTACCGGTTTTTTTACAATTACCGATTACCGCTCAACTCTAGTCACTACGTCAAGTTAATTGAAGCAAATAAATTTACATAAATTTAAAACTAAAAAAATGGACTAAACTCAAAAAATTTATAAGATTAATTAGTGGAATTTAAATTGGTTTATTTTAACTGCTTTGATCATGGCACTGCTGGACCAACAATCGATGCTTTTTTTAAAATGAAGTCCAACATTTAAAAAAATTGACAATTATTCCTTTAAATTTAAACTCTTTCTTCATGATTAACTTATTCTCACATTGCATTCATTAGTAACAGAAAAATTCATATTATTCGGTTGTGCTTTTAATTTGTTGAAATATATATTTTTATTCTAATTTGAGACAATGAATATCGGGACTGAACAAATAATTTTGATAAAAATTGTGAATTTTTCAAATTTGGTCGAAGAGACATTTTGGCGATTTGTGCTGTTTTTAGGTGGCCATTCTGAAAATGAAAATCCAAAAGCGATGCTTTTTTAGATTGCTTGTAAACCGAAACTTAAAAAATCAAAATTTATAATAAATTAATTTTTTTAAATGTAATATAAAATTAACCTTCTTTGTTTTTTGTTTGAAGAAAGCAAAGGTTATAACAGAAAATTTAATTCAAAAATTAATTCAATCAAAAGATTTCTAAACAAATTTCAAATTCAAGCTTTAAAAAGATCAGAAACTGACTGCTTACAATTAGACTTTAATATTTCAGTTCGGAATTGAATAATTGGCTTCGGGACTTGGTGATGGACTTGGATCGAGATTTCCTGACTGAAAGTCCCATTATGAAGGGATTCGAAGTTCTCTCCTATCGGTTGGGCCAACTGCGCAAGTTGTACGAGTTGCGCAAGTCGCAGTTGCCACGTGACGAGGCGGTGAACATCAAAAAATTCAAAAAAATATTTACCTAAAAATTAGAATTGTAATTAAAATTGTATAAAAATTCATGTTTGCCTACATAATTTATTGTTTTCTTGTTTAAAAACAAATTAAAAAATAACATTTTTCAAATGAAAGCATATCATTTCATTGGTTATTAAGCTGCTGTGGTGTTTAGAACTGTGAGGCCACGCCTATTGGGTGCCCATTGTGTTGCTGCTGCAAATGCACCACTTGGGTTTGAAGAGGTGAATTTCGTTTGAAAACCAGCGAAAATTCCTTTCGAAATTCCTGCCGATATGCTGTACTAAAAGAATTTTTTTAAAATTATTTTCATATTTATTTAGCATTTTCTAAATTTGCAAATACACACCTAGTGAAGTATAAAATTGGTGCATTTGATGCCGCGCCAATATTCACCACAATTCCGGTGATAAAATGGACGAACCAAGCAGTGATCGGAGAAGCGATTGACGGTTTGATCAGATTCAAATAAAACGCATTGATCAAATAGCCGCCCACATTAATGACAATGATGCAAAAAAGTGCACGGAAAACGCGCTGATTGACCTCATCAGCGGATGGCAAACCTAATGAATGAGAAATTGATCTGGATACATTATCAAATTACAGTATCATTCACCGGAAGATTTCACTTTTACCACAAATCCAACTAACAAATAAACAGTGATTGTCAATGGGACGAGGGAAGTTCGGAAAATTGATGGGTTGGGGCCCTAAAATATTTGAAAAAACTATGTATTTGATTTTGGATATACAAAAAAACCTTGAAAAAATCGATAAGACATCCAGTGATCAGCTGATCTCCATACAAATCGATACTTTGGTATAAAGTTACACAAAAATCAACGCAGAAGGCAATACAAATAAGCGTTATCATGGTCAAATACAATCGCATTTTGTGTTTGTTGTGACTGAAAAATATCAGCTTTATCATTAGAGCTCAGAACTATATGGACATAAATAAAATCGCAAAATATACGCATAATAAATTTAATTATTATTTTTGTGAAAATATCCACAAAAATATGCATATGGAAATACGTCAAAGCTAGAAATATATTTTCGTGCGTTTCAGGCCTTCTACAGTTTAGCAAAAAAATATGCATGTGCATATAATTTCGAGCCCTATTTACATTATCAAATTAGTTTTTTTTAATACATACATTTCTTCAAAAAATATTCCGATCAGTCTGTCAATGCCAATGAAAAGCATCGCCGGGTAAATTCCACCTTAATATATTTTTTTTTAAATTGAGGATTGGTTGTGTTTAAAATACCGAGCCCAAACATTGAAATAAAAACGATCTGAACGGCTAAACGATACGCAATGAAATTTTGTCCAGAAAATGCAGTGTACACAAAAAGAAAATTGCCGAATTGATGAAGCAATTCAAAAAAGGAGCAAAGTGCCAAAAGGTAATTGACAGTGCCGTGAAGGGACCTAATTAAAAAGAAAAGAAAATTAAATTTATATTTAAGGCAGTGCTCCCAATTGAAATTTTCAAAATCATCATTTGGCCGACAAAAATTAGCATTTGGGATCAAGAATCGGCATTTTCTTAAAAAAAGTTTTTTTGCGACGCATTTTAAGCGTTTTTAAGAAAAAATTTTGGAATTTTTAATGAATATTTGGAAGTCAACATATCGGCATAAATTTGAAAACTTGGGAGTTTTTGGTAGAAAGAGTTAGGAGCTCTTATTTATGGGATTTATTTGCTCACTTAGCGCGAAATGTTACAAAAATGACAGAAAAGTTAAAAATGCTTCCAAATATGGTAATGATTCCATTTATAAGAGCGCAACTGATGAGTGACCAGCTGGGATTAACATCTTTGAAGGTTAAATAAAACTAAACAAAAAGTAAAATTATAAAAGTTGAATAATTTTTTATATTAAAAAATAAAAAAATCTATTAATAAAAATAAATTAAAAATTAATAAATATAAATCGAAATATTATGTAATTTATAAACTTTTCAAATATGTATATTTCACAATAATTAATACAATAATTGATTACCGTATTATTTTTTGTATCAGCCATTATGCTTCTTTGTATTTGTCAAAATTGGTATTGAAGGTTCTTCAGAAATGTAACAAAAAAATTTTATTTAAACTAAAAAAATTTGGGCATTTTGCTCTCTCCATCATCTTATTATTATTATACGCTTGGATGTGATTAAAAAATCAAATTGCATATGCATTATAAAAATAATCATTTTTTCCAAGTAATTTAATTCATCAAGTTAAATTGAAAGAAAAAGGGCAAACTGAATTTTGTTGAAATAAATTGCAAAAGTGAATTTTTATAAAAGGAATTGTCAAGGAAAAAATATTAAAAATTGTTTCTTCATTTCGTTAGGCACGCAAATTGTGATGTTAATTGAGAGACTATTATTGCGTTTGAAAACATTATCACACTAAAAAGCATTAATTAAGTTAGCGTAAAATTGTATCCATCCTTTACAAACTGTACGCATAAGAATTGGTATTCATTGGATGGGATTTGTTTTGTCGAAATTTAATTCCCGCCATTGTTTAAATTGTGATCATTTGAATTTTAATTACCAATGTCAATGTAAACACACTTTTGCTTAATTAAATTATTGACTCCCAATAAATACAAATCTTTCGCAAATCAACAAGTTACAGTCTTATCAAATTCCCTTTTGCCTTAACGATCTCGGAATGTCCTTTTCCCTTTTCTCGATAGGCAATTAATTAATTAATTCATTCATTGACCATTCTCACCCATTTGCTTGACCACCATCTCCGATTTGTCATTAAGCCCTTTCTATCGGTCCCCCAATTAAAAGCTTAAACAAACCACTGATGTTTTGTGCTTCTTTCCCAATGGACGCTAATTGGCTTCACTCAGTGAACTATTTCGCCTTTCTTACACCACCCTGCTGCGTGTGAATTCGACCAATCAATATTTATTGTTTTCATGCCGACCAATAATGATGACCTTTTTTGGTACTATCAAGACAGCTCAGCAAAACACACAAATGTTGTTTTAAATTAGGGCTATTGTCGAAGTCAACAAAGTCAAATTGAATTCACAAGCAGCAGCAGACAGGTGCAAAACAAATTAATGTCGAATCGGAAATCGTTACCATTCCCCGCCCTACCATCAGTCAGCTCATTTACTCCCTGTAAATTAATTTTCTCTGTCAATTTGGACATCTTTGTTTTGGTCACCTCTGCTAATGAGCTTGTGACGTGTTATAGCTTTTGAACAATTTTCATTCATTACTCACGAAAGTCATCCGATTATAGAATTTTCAGGAGAGCCTTCCAACCCCTCCGGACAAAGAATCCCTCTTTTTGTTTTTAAAGACATAATCCCATTTAAGGTATAGCATCAAAATTCCAAAATTTTTCAGTTAACTCCCTATTGTTACCTTTCATCATCATTATTGTAATAATTAAATTTAATTATAGTTTAATTTTATTTTCCAACTACTTATGAAATTTTCAAAAAATTAGTAAAAATTTACAAAAAGTTGTGACCAAAAAAGTACGAAAAAATTTTGACTCAACAATTTTGACCCTAGCTTTCTTGAAATTCAATAAAATTTTTGAAATTTAGCAGAAAACATGTTTTTATCTTGATTAGAAGCTTCTAGGCCGTACTTCCACATATTTGTCATATTTGTGCATATTTCGCGATTTATGTGCATATTTGCATATTTTGGCATTTCATGAATATTTTACGTGCATATTTGGGCATTTTTTCGAAATACCCCTATTAGAACGGTCCCTATAAGGTAAATTGGCCTTTTTGACCCATATAGACCGGAAAATTTCCGAAAAAGTCATTTTTTAGCAAATTTTGCGAAAATATTGACTAAATTAAAATTTCTTAAAAATTGATCGTTTTATGTCCAAAATAAGCAAAAAAGCGAAATTTTGCTTTTCAGGTTGATTTTTCTAAATTTTAAGCTGTATTGGTTTTTTTTTCTTCTAAAATGATTTTTAATACCATATTTTATCCATTTTTGTAAGTCTTACTTTGCGTTTAGCGAATTTAAAGAAATTTTGAGAAATTACACCATCAATTTGGAAAATTTTATGTGCATATTTTTCACTTTTTATGTGCATATTTTGCCATTTTCGGTGCATATTTTACGATTTTATATGCATATAATTCTATGCCTGCCCTAATCATCATTAATCAAAGATGTCTGTCTCTCTCTTCTCTCTCTTGATTGGAAACGGCAACACTAAAATGCCTTCCTACTCCTTTTTTTCATATTGATTCGAATGGCACTTTTGGTTCTTATTTTTTCACCTTCTCTTCTTCCCCTTCTTCATCCCTCCTCTTCCTCCTCTTCCTTCTCTTATCTCTTCGCTTCGCGTCTGTTTTGGGACGCGTCCATTCTTTTCTGGGTCAGCCAAAGCTCCATTAATTAATTTGTAAAATGCATTCGATGTGATTTTCGTTTTTTATTCATAAATTTCTAATGTTTTTATTACTTATTTCTCTGAAAAATGCTTTTTTAAAACATAAAACCCGGGTAATTCAAATTAAAATTCAACATAATTCCGTTTCAAATTAATCGGCCCCAATTTGTTTAATTGGTTTTCGTTTTGGCCATTCATTCTTTTACATACAGTAGTAGTATCTTTTCTCACTCTCTCTCTCTCTCACTCCATTTTTACTTTTAATTTTTTAAATTTAAATAAATATTAGCGGTCATTGTGCCTTACGACATTCAAATCGTTCAAAATGTTCACAATTGTACAACGTCACAGCAAGTATATTTTTTGCAGTTTCAAAAACCGATAATAAAATTAATTTTAAAAATTGGTCGGTGTCACTTAGAGAGACAAAGAAAAAATAATTTTTTGGATATTTTTGTGTTTATTTCTTCTTCTTAATCAAAAAAGAGCATGCTCTCGACTAGAATCGGGTGTTGATCTAATATATTCACAGGATGCCAAATCCGTTGCTGTTGCTGATCATCGTTGTCCAACTGTTTCAAGCAATTCATGCACAACCAGCCCGACTCCGTGTGCCAAGTGCCGATTTCTTCGGCGGCATTGGCCACCGCCTTTCAGGCGACGAGAACGTTGCGATGGTGTTCATGCTGTTGATGATCACCATTTTGGCAACGAATACGGCCATTCTGATCATGCAAATTGTCATGTTTTGGACAGTTATCTCACGGCCAAGGGCAGCAGCAGGTGAACAGCAGACGGAGAAGAAAAAGACGGACAACTACAAGAAAATGATGAGCAACACCAATGGAAAAGGTGAGAGAATTGGTTAAAAGGATAAATTAATGAGATAGAGTGGGAACGAGAGAGAATGAGCGCGAGAGAGAGAGCTAAAGAGAGAGGGAGAGAAATGCCAATGGAGGGCTAAAATAGGAGAGAGATTTACAGCCTTTATTTATCCCTCTTAAATTAAAAATTTTATAATTATTTTGTTGAAAAATGTTTTTCATTACTCCCTTTCCTTTTAAAACAGTCCATTTGGTGTCATCGCCTCGCAATTCGGCCGAATTGCTATTGTTTGACCGCAAAGGGAATGCCGTCGTCTGAACGCTGTGCCTTTCGGCAATTTGCTAGAAAATTGCAAAAAAAAATAATAATTCATTTTTTGTTTTCCTAAATTTCCCCATTTTACAGTAACCTCACCCGTTTTTTTGTACTGCTATTATCAGTAATTTCATTAATTGACAAGAAAAATAAAAGAATGACCATTTGTTAAAATATAAATCAAAATTTATTTGGTCAAACTGTTGTGGTCGCAGAGAAGCACAAAAAGAAAAAATAATTTGTTAGGTTTTTCGTCATTAAGCTAAAACTGATGTTAGACGGTCAGCTGTATTAGTAACACTTTTTACTCGTGAAGACTGAAATTTAAAAAACTCAATTTCTGGAAATTGAGAATATTAAAGAAATTTCAAAAATTGTATTACTTAGCCATTTTCATTAGCTTAAATTAAGGATTAGAGAAATGTTTCCCTCAATTTGGGAAAATAATATGCATGTTTTTACGCTTCCATGTGACATATTTTGCAATTTGGGATACCACAAATGGATTAATTTGGTCAGGACATGTCCATTCGAGTGTTAACGCCTGAGAAGGCGAAGAACAGAAGTGGAAAACTATTGCATTGATTCTGATCACTCATGTTAGCATCAGAGCTGGGCCAATCCATCTTTGATTTTTTTGCCGATCAGCAGGGTGCTATCATGTTACTCAAAAACCATCAAAATTGGCGTTAGTAAAAAAACCATCAAAAGAAAACATTTTTTCCGGGCCAGGACGTTTTCGTACCGCCATTTTCGTATGAGTTGATTTGCAAAAAAAAATTGCATTCAAATAATTTTTTTAATCTTTAAGCAATTACTTTTAATGTTTTGAGAATTTATGCTTTTATTAACTACAAAATGAACCAGTAGCAAGTAATTAAAACAAAACGAAATAATGATAAATTGGTGCATTATGGTGCACTCTACTCTATGTGTTCCACAAATTCAGTAAAGATGGACTTAACAATATTGTCCCTCAAAATGAGCACAATTATGCCAATGCCAATGCCAGTCCCGAAAACCTTAACAATTTTCTTCGTGTGTATTTCCCGAAACTATGAGATGCGACCTTTTTGTCCCGGATTTTGTTATTTTTGTTAAAGTTATGAATTTTCTACAAAATTTTATGAATGGGAAACAAAAAATGATAAATTTTGGTTCTATTAGTTCTTAAGTTTTTCTAATCGAATCTGACGCTTGTACAAGAACTCGTACGAAAATGTCCCCGGTACGAAAATTGCGGTACGAAAA
>CP049708.1:12611675-12636507 GCA_004148225.2 Heterodera glycines | reverse complement strand
AAAAAAAACCAGATTTTTAACAATTTTTTTTGCGGCCCTTTTTTCCAAAAACTTTTGAGGAATGTGAGGGGGAATGGGTCCGGCGGTGCCGATTGGCACTGCTGGGAAAATTTTTGAAAATTTGAGTGTAATTTGTTAACAGATTTTGCCGAAAAATTGTCCAAATTTTGTGATTTGGGTCATTTTAAGAAAATAAAGGATGTTTAGGGTCCGGATGTGCCTATAGGCGCCGCCGGGGAAAATCTTGAAATTTGACTAATTTTTATTTGTTCAATAATGACCAAATTTTGCTTTCAAACTTTAAAATTACTAAATAATAATGACATTATGCCCATAAAATTTCAAAATTATGAATATGTTTAAGAATCGGAACAACATTTTCCACTACCCTCAAACCAGGACATAGCCTTGCGATAGGTGCCACCAAGGAAAATTTTGAAATTTTAAGCAATTTCTTAACAGAGTTGTCCAAAATTAGTCAAATTTTAACGCTTTTTGTGTGTGTCTATGAATCAAATTATAAATTCAAAAATTTTGAATGTTTTTTTCGAATGCTCTTTTTCAAGGACATCTTGAATTCAAGGATAAAGTGTAAATATTTTTGTCTAATAATTTAAAGGTGTGTTTTTCTAGAAATTTCAATGTTTTTTCGAAGTTAGAAGCACAGAAATGATGATTTAATATATTTTTATCTTCTCTATAATTCTATAATTAAAATGATATTTGTGTCATTTGTCCTGTTTCATTTGTCCCGTATTATTCCATTTGTCACTCCAATTGGCCTTAGTTGTCCATTTGGCTGTCCATCTCCGCCTCCTCTCCCATGTCCAAAAATGCATCCGCCTTACTGTCCATGGCGTCGTCCTCGAGCAGTTCGTCCTCTGCCAATTCGTCAATGTCCGATGCTTCCACCCCCAAGTCGTCGTCGACCGCCTCAGTGTCCAAGTTGTTTTCCTCCGCCACCACTTCCGCACTCAACGGTCCCTTCTGAGCATTTTCCGCCGCTGCCGCCTTTGGCACGGCTGCCGCTTTCACTGCTGCGATTGGTTTCGCTTCAAACCTTTGGTTTTGCGTCCTTTTTAATTCCTCAATTAATTATTAATTAATTAATTTACATCAATTAGTCCCTTTCTCTTTTCTGCTTTACTTCCTTTTCGCTGCTCCTTTCAGCGCCGCTTTTCCTTTTGCAGGCGCTGAAACTGCACCTTGAAAAGCATATTCCCATTAATATTTATTATCAATTTATTGATACCTTTCTTAGTGTCTTTCTTCACAGCCTTTGGGTTGGCTAAAATTTTAAAATATTTTTGGATTTTAATTAATTTGGCCACCTGTCTCAAGAATAACAGCCATCACCAAGCAAACCATGGTCAGGAAGAGAATGGCACGCATTTTAAAGGATTGGAAAATGTAATTAGGTAATTAAATTAAAAAATAATTTCGAATATAATTTTCACTTGACTTTCTTTGGCTTTTATATTCCTCCAAATCAGTACCAAAAATAAAAAAAAGTTTTCTTCTTATATAATGCATGAAAATCGTTTAGCCTTGAATATCGAGTATTGCGCTAAAAACCGTCGCACAGTCGACTACGGCGGCCAGTAGGGGGCGAGACTACTGACTACGGAAGCTTCAGTGGTCAATCCGTCAGGCGGTTGACTGTCAGTGAAGGACAATCCGTCAGTAATGGACAATCCGTCAGTGGATAATCCGTCAGTGGACAAAATTGATAAGTAGAGCTAGGATGTTTACAGAAATATAATTTACGAATATAAAATTACTGATTTCATATTCACTTAGCTGTCAGAATGACTTGAAATTGTTCCGATCACGTACAAATTTAAAAAAATCCGTGTTTTTTTTGTAAAATTTGAAAAAAACATTAAGTTAATTAAAACAAAAGTAATTACAAAATTTTATAGCATTTTTTAGGAAATTAATTTTCAGGTAAATGATCACATTGGCTATTACCCTGAGGTTATTACGCCTGCACATGGCTAAACACCAAAAAATTTGTTGACACGCAATAAATGCAAAAGAAGAAGCACAAAACAACAATATATTCACGAAATTGATCACTGTTTATTTTGTTTTATTGGTGGTAAACATTGTGTGGCTCATCACATCTACTGACTTCTTTTTAATTACAAAATGATAATGCTAATTAGTCCAACCACTTAGTCAATGCCCTCATCCGTCCAATTGCCGCCTTTCCTCCTCCCCCATCAGTGCCAATTAGTCCGATCACTCAATTTGCAGTGCCATTCTCCGTCCGATTGCCTCCGACCGCCGCAATCGGCACTAATTCGGCCAAGTCGTCCCATGCCGCTTTGTTGCACTCCACAATTTCCTTCACCTTCGAAACGCATGCGTAGTACGCTCTCTGCGGTTCCTTGTGGCGCGGGCACGGCTTCGGACCTCCGCAGCAAAAGTCGCGGCACGCGTCGAAGTATTCGCCCTTGACGCCGTTATCGTAGCAGCATTCTGTGGGGGTGGGGAGACGATTATTTATGTTGATTATCCCCCGCCCCTCCTCAATGGCATTTATTTTGTTTTGTCATGGCCTCTTTTTCGACCCGCCCTAATGGCCAACAATTAGTTCATTAATTCAACTAATTACGTGTGTTGTTTTTATGCGCCGCGTAGCACCCGATGTACGAGTCCAAATGAGCAGCGACTTCTTCGCGGATGTCCACTGGCGGAATTTGACCGGCACTCGGAGGGTAATGGCACACTGACAAAATCAAAAATTTTGAAAAATTTAATTATTTAACCCAAAAGGACTCACTCGTCCTGACTGCTTTTGGTGTAAACACTCCGAGGTCTTTGCAGCATTTGGTGAATTTTTTATTGCGGATAAAATCGGCGGGGACACGGCTTTCAACGCGGACAGAACAAAAGCAAAGGAAGGCGGAGAAGAGGGCCAAAAAGGCACAAGAAGAGACCGGGGATAGCATGGAAATGGGAATTGCGGATTTGGGGAAGAATTAATGGGAGCAAATGAGGGAATAAGTTGGGAATTGGGAAAACTGATACACCTTAAATAGTGGGACAACGGCGGGGAGGGGGCGGAATAAAATTGGCAAATTAAACTGCTAATGGGGGGGGGGGAGGCGTTCTGCTTGATTTGACAAACAAAAATCACAGCGCTGAATTTAATTTACCATTGGCCAAAATGATGTGATTCATTCCCATAAGACATTCTGGGGTCCAATTGTGGACTTCGGCAGAATAAATTAACAGCAAATATTTGTTAAGTGATTTTTTGGATCAGAAATGACGGGAGCAAAATTGGAAAATGTTCCGTGTGATCAGACTAGTGCTGGGAATTAAAGTCATGTGCGGATTTTTGTAAAAGTTTTCTGATGTATGAAATTTTATGAATTTAGCAGGCAGAAATAGCCCTTAATTAACTATATTTATATGAAAAATAGTCATTATAACAACTATGTATGAAATTAGTAAAAAAAATTAGTTTTTTCCAACTTCGTGAATTTTTATGACTTAAATTCCCATACTTTACCATGTTACCATGGCTAAATTGCAACCCTGCCCCTACCCATGGTTGGAGATGGTTAAATGACCTCGTCAAATAACCACCTTCTTTTGCTACGGCCCCTGTTCGGAGTTGGTTCAGTGACCCTTAATAAGTGCTATTTCCCCAAATTATAAAATTTTTCACATATACTTTTTCTGAATTAGATAGAATTAAAAATCGGAAAAATTCACTTAAGCAGCTTGACGTTAATCAATAGGGTTCACAGATGGGCAAAATTATAAAACATCATTGTTTGAAAATGATTGTTCATATTGGCGAATCGACAATCAATATGCCCGCGCATTTTAGTGAGCAAATTTAGCCTGGATTATGAAAGGATAATATAATTATTTCGCTATGTTTCGAAAATTTAATCTCATTTAAATTCTCCTTTTATTTTTTAAGATTTAATGCCGAAAATTTTTGGCTCTTTTTCAGTGGTGCTATGACGAAGCGACAAAAATATCAGTGTTCGTAATAATTAAATTTAATATTATTTAGAAATTATTTGCTAAATAATTAATCATAACTTAGCTTAAACTTAGTAAAATTTATTCATCTTGGTATTATAATGTAGCTCTACATATTCTCTACTACTTAAGTAATTTTTTAAAAAATAGTAAAAATTTACAAAAAGTTGTGACCAAAAACTTCCAAAAAATTTAGACTCAATAATTTTGGCCCTAGCTTTTCTGAAACTCAATAAAAATTTTTTGAAAATTAACAGAATAATAAAACTTAAATTAATTCACTCCACGCTCGATATGAAAAGATAGCCCAAAAATTACTCTATTATCCTGCTAAATTTCAAAAAAATTTTTAGTTTCAGAAAAGTTAGGGTCAAAATTGTTGAGTCTAAATTTTTTGGAAGTTTTTGGTCACAACTTTTTGTAAATTTTTACTAATTTTTTAAAAATTACATAAATAGTAGAGAATATTTAGAGCTACATTATAATACCAAGATGAATAAATTTTACTATGTTTAAGCTAAGTTATGATTAATTATTTAGCAAATAATATTTAAATAATATTAAATTTAATTATTACGAACACTGATATTTTTGTCGCTTCGGCTCACCACGTTTTTCAGTTAACTTTAATAAATTCATTTTTAAAAACTTGATATAAAGTTATATTTGGTTAATTAATTTATTCAAAACAAAAAAATTAATTATATAAAAAAATTTTTCTAGCATGCGATGCGATGCAATGCGTAAGGCCTGATAAGCCGAGCAAATTTCTTTAGCTTTTTCATGCATATTTAGTCATTTTGAGTTTTAAAGAAATATACACAATACTAATTTTGTAATATTTAATTTTTAATAAATATTGCATTTTGTATTTTTATTAGTGTTAATTGTTAATTAATATGATACATAACACACATTTGTTTCATTTAACATCTTTTGTTTGTTAATTGAAATCAAAAAATGATTGATTTTATGGTAGCAATAAAGGTTAATAGATTTTTTTGTCGTAAATTACCAAAGTTGGCATTTTTATGAAACTGGCACAAGTAAATTGACCGCTTTTAAACTTTTACAGTAAAATGCATCATTTTCAATTTTGGTCGAATCTATTTCCCATTTTGGTCTTGATCACATCGATTGTCGTTCTATCAGCGAATGAAGTGGTCGAAGATGGCACAACGGAAGAGCAAGACATGGCCAAGGCATTGGCATTGAGCAAAACGTACTATTGGCGAAATATGGTGTTGAAATGGGACTGCAAAAAAGAGAAAATGATAAGTCCTGAACAAATTGGATATAAACAATCCCATGAAAAATGTTGGAGATTTGCGAACATTGGAAAATGATGGCTTTAGCAGCGAATGCTTATGTGAAGGGATGGGAATGTGAGGAGAAGCGGGTACAAAGGGGTGGCACAAGTTCAGCTAGTTCATCAGAAGAAAACCAACACACTGAAGACCAATGTTGGCACTTCAGCAAGCACGGGCCGTGCCAACACCCCGCCAGTGGTCACTTTGGACTGCCAAAATTCAATTTTAAATATAACTCTAAACGGGCGCCGGATTTTTCCGATAGAGGACTTTTCGACAGCAAAGTACATTTCGACAGAAATATTATAAATTTTAGGAGGGGAACTTTTCGACAGTAAAAAGTAATTAAATTTCAAAAAGGGGGGGGGGGTGTAAAATCGTAAAATTTTATCCAAAAAGCAACAAAATTAAGCCAAATCATTATTGAGATAAATAATTTTTAAATCAAAAATTCTAACCAAGAAAATAAATAAATAAATTTTGAAGATGAATTTTTGAGAAAATTTTTGATTCTTCTTATGGGTGTATTTTAGAAATTTTAAAGGCCGTTTCTTAAGGGTTATTCTTTGGAAATTTTTTTAGGTAAAAAACGTAAAAACCGTATCCTTCCTTAGTAATAATGATTTAGCAATACATATTAGTTGCGCATCAAAACTTTATCGAGACCCCATTTTTGTCCCCAAAATCGCAGTCGTTGTACACAAAATGGCACAGCCGGTCCAAATAGGGATTACATGATGCCTAATTAATTTTAAAATTATGCCTAATTAATTGCAAAAAATTAATTAGTATTAATTAATGGTGGACCAGGGCGAACTTCAGATGAGCTCCGCAATGGAGGCGATTAAAGCTTAAAAATTCAAAGGCAACGCCTCAGCTTGATGTGAGGCTTAATGAAGTCGCGGGTAAATAAATAATAAATAACCACTCACTTTATTTTAACAAATTTATTTATTTTTCTTTTTTAAATATTTCAAACTTTATTAGGCAAATGCATAAAATTTTTGCGTGCATATAACGTTGAGATAAGCACAAAAACGAATTTTTAGCTTGATTTGAAGCTTCTTGGATCAATTATACAATGTCTATTTTGGACTTTTTGTGCTCTATGCCTAGGCGCCTATTTTGTGCCTATTTCGCTATTTTTGGTACATATTTTGATGATTTTCGGAAAAATCCTTAACAAAAAAACGAAAAATATATCCCTAAGATTATGACCCAAAAAAATTAAGACTTTTAGTAAATTTTTAAGTAATTTTTACTTGCCTATTTTTGTGCCTATTTTATGCATATTTTGCGTATTTCGTTGCTCAAGACAACCAAATTAACATTCTTTTTATTTTAAGGATTATTAGAGGCCTTAAATGGATTAAGAAATATTAAAGTTGACAATTATTTGATTGAACTTGAAAAGGTGTCGGAAGAATATCAAAAACAATGGAAACGCTTTGAAAACAAAAATTTAAACGAGAAAGAACAGAAGGAAATTGTGAAGAGAATGGGAGAAGAAAATGCAAAACTGTGGGAATTAATGAAAGAAATTGGATTGGGTAAAATCCTCAAGCTGTGTGGGATTTAGGAATTTCTAAAAAAAAAGTTTACGTTTTCTGTTTTCCGTGGCGCCACTTTTGGGCATTTTCAAATAAAACGACATTTGGGGATTTTAATGAAAAAATAAAAAATATTATAAAAAATTAAGTACTCAGCCTCAAACTCGACAAAATTATCTGCTTTTGCCATACTTAATTCTATTTTGTGAAAAATAACAATATTTTTTAAATCAACTCTGTTTCCGGGCAACCGTGAAGAGTTTGTTAGCAGACTTTTTTTTTGCGTTTAATTTATGTACAGTAAACTTTTTTGCTAATTTATTTAAAACGCCTTTTCCAAGGGCCAACGGGATGTATCCTAAATATATTATGGTTACAATGGAAAATAAAAATTATGCTTTATATATTTTTTTAATCTATTAGATTGGGCGTCAATGTGTGAGGCTGGCAAGGAGTTCTTTTCACAGATTTTGAAGAAATCCAAATGTGCCCTCAATGACGGATCCATGCGAGGAGGCGAAGCTGAAAGTGAAGAAGAAGCCGGGCAAGCTGATCAGCCGATCAGCAGCCCAAAGTGATTAGAATCGGCACCACTGATCAGAGAGCACTTCTAAGGGTTGCATATGTTTTCGTGACAATTTCAATTATTTTGCTGATTTGTGGAGAACACCTTTTTTAGAAATGAGTTGATTTTAAAAATTCTCTTTTTTATTTGTAAAGATAGACGAATAATTTTAGCTATTTTTAGCAACTTTCCAAGATGAGAATTTAGTATAAAAAAGTGAAAAAAATTACAAAAATATCTTTACTAAAAGGCGTTTTCGAGTATATTAATTTATTTTAATTTTATCCAATTTTCGTTAAAATCCTTACAACATTTGCCGATTTTTGGTTAAATTTTTAGTAAATGTTATTTAAAAATTTGTGAATTTCTTGAAAAAATATATTATATTCATAGTACTAACGTGGGCTGGTAATTTAAGTCATGAAAATTTCCAAAAGTCGACTTAAAACAAAAAAAAATCACCAAAAAGTCATGAAAAGTCATAAAATACCAAAAAATCACGACAAAAATGCAAAAAATCATGAAAATTAGGCAAAAGTAAAAATAATAATCAATTTTTAAACAATTTATAGAATAGTATTTAATAAAAACTATTATTTTGATTACAATAGCAAAAAAAAAGTATATTTCAAAATTTGGTCATATTAAATTTTGATTGTAAAATGGGACAGAAATTAGGTGAGATTTTGAAGTCAACATTTTTGCCTAAAAGAATCTGACAAAATTAGGTGATTATTTCAACAATTCCCTAGGTCTTCTCAATAATTACGACCTAACACAAATTTATTTTTAGCATTTTCTTATTGCTGAATTAAAATGAAGCCATAAAAAGTGAAAAAAGTCACAAAAAAAGTCTATCATTTTTGCTTATATTTTTTTTTTATCGGAAAAACTCTATGCCTAGGCGCCTATTTTGTGCCTATTTCGCTATTTTTGGTACATATTTTGATGATTTTCGGAAAAATCCTTAACAAAAAAACGAAAAATATATCCCTAAGATTATGACCCAAAAAAATTAAGACTTTTAGTAAATTTTTAAGTAATTTTTACTTGCCTATTTTTGTGCCTATTTTATGCATATTTTGCGTATTTCGTTGCTCAAGACAACCAAATTAACATTCTTTTTATTTTAAGGATTATTAGAGGCCTTAAATGGATTAAGAAATATTAAAGTTGACAATTATTTGATTGAACTTGAAAAGGTGTCGGAAGAATATCAAAAACAATGGAAACGCTTTGAAAACAAAAATTTAAACGAGAAAGAACAGAAGGAAATTGTGAAGAGAATGGGAGAAGAAAATGCAAAACTGTGGGAATTAATGAAAGAAATTGGATTGGGTAAAATCCTCAAGCTGTGTGGGATTTAGGAATTTCTAAAAAAAAAGTTTACGTTTTCTGTTTTCCGTGGCGCCACTTTTGGGCATTTTCAAATAAAACGACATTTGGGGATTTTAATGAAAAAATAAAAAATATTATAAAAAATTAAGTACTCAGCCTCAAACTCGACAAAATTATCTGCTTTTGCCATACTTAATTCTATTTTGTGAAAAATAACAATATTTTTTAAATCAACTCTGTTTCCGGGCAACCGTGAAGAGTTTGTTAGCAGACTTTTTTTTTGCGTTTAATTTATGTACAGTAAACTTTTTTGCTAATTTATTTAAAACGCCTTTTCCAAGGGCCAACGGGATGTATCCTAAATATATTATGGTTACAATGGAAAATAAAAATTATGCTTTATATATTTTTTTAATCTATTAGATTGGGCGTCAATGTGTGAGGCTGGCAAGGAGTTCTTTTCACAGATTTTGAAGAAATCCAAATGTGCCCTCAATGACGGATCCATGCGAGGAGGCGAAGCTGAAAGTGAAGAAGAAGCCGGGCAAGCTGATCAGCCGATCAGCAGCCCAAAGTGATTAGAATCGGCACCACTGATCAGAGAGCACTTCTAAGGGTTGCATATGTTTTCGTGACAATTTCAATTATTTTGCTGATTTGTGGAGAACACCTTTTTTAGAAATGAGTTGATTTTAAAAATTCTCTTTTTTATTTGTAAAGATAGACGAATAATTTTAGCTATTTTTAGCAACTTTCCAAGATGAGAATTTAGTATAAAAAAGTGAAAAAAATTACAAAAATATCTTTACTAAAAGGCGTTTTCGAGTATATTAATTTATTTTAATTTTATCCAATTTTCGTTAAAATCCTTACAACATTTGCCGATTTTTGGTTAAATTTTTAGTAAATGTTATTTAAAAATTTGTGAATTTCTTGAAAAAATATATTATATTCATAGTACTAACGTGGGCTGGTAATTTAAGTCATGAAAATTTCCAAAAGTCGACTTAAAACAAAAAAAAATCACCAAAAAGTCATGAAAAGTCATAAAATACCAAAAAATCACGACAAAAATGCAAAAAATCATGAAAATTAGGCAAAAGTAAAAATAATAATCAATTTTTAAACAATTTATAGAATAGTATTTAATAAAAACTATTATTTTGATTACAATAGCAAAAAAAAAGTATATTTCAAAATTTGGTCATATTAAATTTTGATTGTAAAATGGGACAGAAATTAGGTGAGATTTTGAAGTCAACATTTTTGCCTAAAAGAATCTGACAAAATTAGGTGATTATTTCAACAATTCCCTAGGTCTTCTCAATAATTACGACCTAACACAAATTTATTTTTAGCATTTTCTTATTGCTGAATTAAAATGAAGCCATAAAAAGTGAAAAAAGTCACAAAAAAAGTCTATCATTTTTGCTTATATTTTTTTTTTATCGGAAAAAACATACTTTTTTTGTCCTTATCTCTCGTTTTTTGTTGAATATAGACGGTTTTGATGGTGTAGATAAAGAGTTTGGCTTTATGGAATTTGATTTTACGGTTCCAAATGGGGGTTGGCGGACTAAGGTAAATTTTTGGGACACTATGTTAATGGATATGTTCATTTTTCGTACAACGTTTTTCGAGGGTGATATGATTTCAAAAATAATATAATTTCTGAATTGGAAATAATTTCTGCATAGACGACATGGTGACATGGCAAAAGGTACAAAAGGAATATAAACTTAGCCTTAGGCTAGGCCTGAGCTTAGACTAGCCAAGACCTAGGCTTAGGATAGGGCTAGGCTTCAATTTTCCAACCTTCTTTTTTCAAAATTTGCCTTTGACCCTGATTAACCATAGTCGAATTCACTCATTGTTGAAAACTCATAACACCTTTTTTGAATGGGCTCCCGGTAAATTGGACACCGAAATTTGGACACTAGAAAATTGGACACCAATGGAAAATTAGACACCGGAAAATTGGACACCAATGGAAAATTAGACACCGGAAAATTGGACACTATTGTATATAAAATAAATAAGTTAAAATTTTAAAAAAAATTAATGGAAATAAATAATGTTATTATTATTATTTGTAAAATCAGCAGAAGAAAGGCGCCAATACTGAACGCTCCACTCTAAGTGCCTTAATCCATTAACCCATTTACCCATACAAATTATTTTTTCAACCTAATTCCTGGGTTTATTTTTTTAAAGAGGAATTTGCAGTCCAGTTTTCCGGTGTCCAATTTTCCCAATTTTCCTTTGGTGTCCAAAATTCAGACGGTGTCCAGTTTTCCGCTTGGTGTCCAAATTTCCGGTGTCCAAATAATGCCTAAATTTTCCGGTGCCTAAATTCATGTGGATTTTTAACTACAGTATAACTAATTGACAATAAAAAAATAACTATTCTCTACGGAAAGTGATAAAATGGAAATGTTTGTTGTAATCAGTCAGAAAAGGCATAAAATGTGCATCATCGCCCAAAAGCCATAACATCTTCTCATCCGACATCTGAGACTGAAGAAAAACCTCCTAAAATCTTCTAATGACCATTATCTGAAAAAGGGACAAAGTCAATTTGATAATTTGACCAATTTAAAAAATATGAATTCACCTCCAAATTCGGCCAAAAAATTGCGCACATTTTTGCTCGGGTTTTCATTTTCAAGCACATCATCTGAAGCAGCAGATGAAGCAGTAAATAAGCAAAGAAGCGAAGCACAAATGAAAAGCAGGGCCAAAAAGAACATTTGGGAAGAAATCATTTTTGGGATAATTTAATTTGGTAGCTTAGAATACTGCGCTAAATACTGTCAAAAACTCGAAAAAATCGTTACTATAAAATGATAATAACCATAAGAAGAAATTTTGTATTAATTTTCAATTGTTGTATTTTTTAAAATTTTTCTTTAACTCAACGTAAAATAATTACGACAAAACGACAAATTCACTATAGATTAAGAAAAAAAATGGAGAAATTGTAAAATAAAATATGTAAATTAAAGCATTGCCAAATAATGAATGAATCTGCTGTCATCTCTTACGCGACGAAATATTAAATATTATACATATGCTTATTCTTTTTATGATATAGAAATATAATCGAATATTGAATAGAAAAATTTTGATTAATGGGAGGAGTAAAAAGATGGAAAAACTAAATGAGATTTTTAACTTTCTTTAAAATAAGGTTGACCTTCGAAGATAGAAAACGGGGATCGGAGAGAAAAAAAACAAAATTTAATTCATTTCCCAAAAAATGCTTTTCCTTGAATTTACTTAAACACACATACTTAAATTATTAGAAACTCATTTTAAGACATTTCAACCCTAAAATTCACATTTAAAAACTGGTCTCTTTTTGTTTCTGAAATTATTTTCTAAATGGTGCTATCTATCAGGGATGGGCTGAGGTTTCGCTTTTCGCATTTCGCCTTTCGCATTATTCGCATTTTTTGGCGTTTCGCATTTCGCTTTTCGCATTTCGCTTTTTGGCGCGAAATCGAAATTTCCACCCCCTAAGAAATGAATATATTTGAAAATTTAATTATTAAAACGAATGCTTCAGTTTATTATTTTCTGTTAACATATTACACTCAAAATTGCATAATGGAAAAATTCTTCGAATTTCTCCCCACAAACGAGAATTAAAAAATTTTATGGGTACATTTTTCAATATAGGCAATTTTTTGTAAAAAGTGCACTCAAATTTTCAAATTTTTTTTCAAAAAATTTCACTTGGGAAAATTCCCGGCTGGTCCCAGTCCCGGACGAAAACGAGGTCCCGGTCCCGACTTTTCTGGTACCGGTAAGTCCCGGTCCCGGTTTTTGTCAAAATTCCCGGTCACGTGCAACTCTAATAATTACCTTTTTTGCTAACTTGCTATAGCCTAATATGCACGAAAACGAGTTTTTAACTTGGCTTGAAGCTTTTATCTTGAACTTTTTGGTGCATTTTTTGCCTTTTTTGCGATTTATTTTTTTGAAAAACGGTAAATTTTTTGAAAATTTTGCAACTTTTCCTACCATATTTTATTACAATTTCCAAAAAATTTTCCGGCGGCGCTTATCGGCACCGCCGGACATTCATTTTACCTTAATTTTTGAAATTTTAACCACAAAATGAGTAGAATTTGTCATTTTCTATCTGAGAAAAAGATCGAACCGGAAAATGCAGATTTTTTTTTTCATCACAACCTCAAGCTATTGGTAAAATTTTAAAAAAAAAATTTCGCTTTTCGCATTTCGCATTTTCGCATATTTTGGCTTTTCGCATTTCGCTTTTTATTTTCAATTTGGCCCATCCCTGCTATCTATGTCTGACGTTAGTCAAAAACCATCAAATGAAATTTTTTGACAGAAAAATATTCATAACTTAGCCCAAAATGAACCAAATTTTAAAATTTGATAATTTTCGATAGCCCTAAATGTATTCTATTCTCCTGCAAAATTTCAAAAAAGCTATGACCTGAGAAATTCAAAAAACAAACTTTTTGAACACTTTGGTCATAACTTTCTTGAAACTTAACGAAATTATTTGAAATTTTGCATATAATACAAAACATTTAGGGTTATTAAATGCTTTCAAGAATTGAAAATTTGGTTGCTTTTGAGCAAAGTTATATCAAATAATATGCTCATTTTATGGTTTTTTGAGTAACGCCCATTTTTATGGTTTCGAGTAACGAACGACCCGGCACCTTCTGAATTGCCGGGATGCCAATTGTATTCTGTCAGTGAACAAAAATTTTCAGACTTGCGGATAATCATTATCCTTTTCTGATTTTTTTGAAATTATGTTCGCCAACGAATGATCCATACCTCAGAAATTTTCTCTTTTTTTTAATAATCCAATTTAAAAAAACCAATTTTACACAAACTGCGACACAAAAACCCGGTCAACAAATCAATATCAACAAAATCTGCAAATTTTCTTGACAGCGGCGCAATCCCGCATCGCCTTAGCCAAAATTTTTGTTAATAATGACAAATAAATTAAGATTTTTGCTAAATATTTTGCTTAACATTAAGCCAATTAATTAATGGATGTTGTTCAAGTGTCAAACATGAAGATGATTTTCTGCCTTCTCTAATGTCTATAAATTGAAAAAAAATATTTTTATTTTTATTTAAATTTCAGTGAAATTCCCACTACTGCCGACTTTGTCGTGGACAATGACTTGAGTAAAGGCAAAGAATTGAACAAATTGCGAGTGATCAACACGGAGAACAAAGACAAAATAAGCCCATATAAAATGGCGAAAATGTGGTGAGAATTATGAGTTCAGCTAACGATTTTCGAAGTTAAATTATAAAATTAAAAAAATATATATATAGAAACGGAATTTCCCACTAATTATTTCTTTAATTATTTTTCATTAAAGATAACATATTATTTTAATTTTAATTTTAATGTTCCAGGATATACCATGCAAAGTTGTTCCGATTGTGCGTCCCGCTGCGCGATTTCAAGTAATCTATGGTTTCATAACAGAATATTACCGTACAGCAGGGCTGGGACGCGACTGCGATTCGCGGCATTTTTTTTTGCGCGGTCCGCGACCGCGGCAATTTGAATCCGCGACTGCGGGATTTTTTTTTTGCGCGGCGCGCCGCTCATTTTTTTGCGGCAAAATTTTTATAAAGAAATTTTTTTGAAGCGATTGTCTTTTTTGAATATTCAAAATTTTAATGAAAAAGTTTTGAAAACTTGGATTATTTTTCTTAAAAAATTCGTTTCAAAATTCCAATTTTTCCTCGTCAGAGCTGACAAAACCTTTAATTTTTCTTTAAAAAAATTGGCTCTAAATCACAAAATAGGTCATTTTGCCCCGCCCTCCCCCCTTTTTTCAGTCCCGTCGCAAATCTTATATGCACCGGGATTTAATTAATTTTTTATAATAAGGAAATTTTAAAAAAGTTTAAAAAAATGTATGTTTAAAAAGTTGGAAAATTTTGAGTTTTTAAGTGAGCGATCCGTGACCGCTGGATTTTTCTGTGCGTGCCCCACCCCTGCCGTACAGACAGTAAAACAGCAATTGTGATTTAGAGGTATCATGACAACTTGCACAAAAGGCAACTCGTACACTGTTGTACAGAGGCAACTCCAATTACTTAGGTTAGGCCTTTTAGGTTTAGGCCTAGGCCTAGGCTTAGGCTTTGGCCTAGGTTTAGGCTTAAGCTTAGGCTTTATTTTATAAAATATTTTTGTACTAGTTGCTTGTGTACGAGTTGCTATTGCTCCGGTTTGGAAGGCATAAAACCGGAAAATCCGGCATTCCGACCTAAAAAACTCCAAAACCCGGTCCAACCCCTCATGTATCGTATACAGTTTATTTTATTTCACGTGGGGTAGTAAAAATCAAATCCTGCATAAAATTTTGCTGTTTTCAACTCTGCATTGATTATTTAATTGGTTTAAATTTAATTGTCGCGTTTGAACACGTAAAATATGACGATCAAATTTTTAAATTGACTCAAAATGATACTCGCCGGGCAAAAAATTTGGCTAAAAATCAAAAAGTTTAACTCTAATTATTTGGCTGTAAATCTAATCTTGGTCTCATTTTTGAAATGGCGGATCTGGCAAACAAGGTATCGGAATTTAAATTCGAAAAAAATTTTTTGTTTTTTTATTGGCCAAAAGATGGAATTTCTCCATCCGTTACAGACCTAAACAAAAAGGCAATAATTGCTTCTTCTTTTTTTGCAGAATGGCCAACAATATCAGTTGGATGCGCTTCGAAAAGGTAATTTGGCCCGCTTTGTCAACCATTCGTGCCAGCCAAACTGTTGCGCTGTTTTGATCACCACTGCCGTCCGAATCGCTAGCACTGCTACTGCTGGTGATCAATACCATCAGCGTGGACAGCAAGTGCCGTCCGTGTTGATTTTTGCCCTCCGGCGTATTTTTGCTGGCGAAGAAATAACGGTGGATTACGGTAATGGCTTAACACTATTACTGTCTGGGACCGTTGGAGCGCCATAATTTGGGCGGAGAAACTTTTCTATGGTGACTTCTAGAGGATGGAATTTTGCATCTTGGAATTCATTTTAATTATTTAAAAATAAATAATAATGGCACAAGCGTTTCTCCAAATTTGGCGCTTTTGTCTTACAATTAGCATTTCATTTATATGTGTAATTTCGTAACAGGTGAACGCTGGTGGCTTTCCAAAGCTTGTCCCTGTCTCTGTGGGAATGAAAAATGCAAATATGACGGAGATTGGTGGGCTAATTTGGTGCAAAATGGCAAAAATTTGGCACGGGGTCATGGCAAACAAATGGCGTGCAAAACAGCAGCACCATTGCCATTACAACGCCAACGACACACGGCACGGAAGTCAGTTGTCACTTTGCCAATGGCACTGTCACGCATCGAAGTGGGCCCATCACTTGGCAATTTGCCGTGCGTGGACATGAAGCTGACCGGGGACCAGCTGGCACAACTGCTCAAAATGAAGTAATGGCACCAACAAATTAACATCCAATGAATACTAAAAAATTAAGTGAAAATTTTATTTTTTGCCCTAGTGATAACAAAAGAATTCAGAACACCAAGTGAAACTTATTGAAAATATTATGAGTAATAATGTTTTTTATTTTTGAAGCTTTTTTAAAACAAAGATTGAAATTTTGAAATGAACGAGACCTTGAGGGACTTGAAGCGGCATTGGGACTAAAATCCGTTTTGGGACTCACGGTGCCGGTCAAATTTTAGGGTCGAGAGTCCCGTACAAGACCGAGATTTTTTCAAAAATTATCAAAATTGGAAAGGAAGGACCCGCCGCCGGAAGTGGCACCTTTTTGCAAATATTTGTCTGTTTACAACTCAAAACTTTTCTTTCTTTTTTTTGCTTTGCTTTTCAAAGATACTTATGCTTAGCACTTTATCCAGAAAAATAGTTGAAATTTTTTACAGAATTTATCAAAAATGATCAATTTTTAGGATTTTGGGGTTCAGTTTTGCTCTCATAGTGAGACTTGGCTAAAAGATTTCGTAAAAAATGTCCTTTTTGTGCATTTTTTAAAAATTTGGATTCTGTTATTTATTAGCCCGTCTGCTCGGTCCGGTATTCTGGCAAAAACCCTGACGAGGCCCCGGTCCCGTCCGTCTCTAGTGAAAACAAATATCCTATATTTTCATAGAGTGAAGCTCCGAGGAATTTTTTAACCTCAATGGGGGGGGGGGAGATTTTAGAAAATTATTTAAAATGGAAACCCCAAATTTATTTGGCATATTCAAATCGATCATAGAATAGTTTTATTCATTTCCGTTTGCGCAATAATTTTCAATAACAATATATGATAAAAACAAGTACCACACTATTTCTAAATGAATAAATAAATTGAATATTGAATAAATTATTTATTATTATTTTCTTTCATTTTGAAACATTAAAAATGATTTTTTTATTTTTATTTCTAATAAACACTGCAGCAATTAAACAAATCCTTGGAAATGTCATCAGTAGGGCTGGGAATTATATGGAAATCCATATTTTTTTCCTGGACTGTGGAAGGCCTGAAACGCACGAAAAACATGTTTTTAGCTTGGTTTGAAGCTTCTAGGATGGATTTCTATATCCATATTTTCCATATTTTTCCATATTTCGCGATTTATGTCCATATTTCCATATTTTTCCATATTTTGGCATTTTGGTCCATATTTTATGTCCATATTTTGGCATTTTTCAAAAAAACCTCTATTAGAACGGCCCCCATCAGCTAAATTAGCCTTTTTGAGCCCAAAAACCGAAAATTTTTCAAAAAATCATTTTTTCGCCAAAATTTCTCGAGAATATTGAATAAATTTAAATTTTCTTAAAAATTAATAAATTTATGTCAAAAATAAGCAAAAAAGCGAAAATTTCGCTTTTGTGGTTGATTTTGCGCTAAAAAAATTAATAAATTTAACTTTCATGTTTTTTTTCTTCTAAAATATTGCACAGAATTGCCGAAAAAATTCGAGACCAATTTCCGAATGTTGACCGACTACCGTATATGCTCTAATTATAGCCCAGTCTCTATTAATACCGCAGTCTCCAATTATCCCCTGTATTCTGAGGAGGTTGAAAAATAATCCCCCATGGGCTATAATTAGAGCATATACGGTAATTGCCAAAACGAAAGCCGTCTTTGTCAAAGCGCCTTACCGAGTCAAAAAATTTGGAAATATATCTCATATGCAATTTCAACTAATTGAAGAAATTTTACACTCAATTTTGAAAAATTTATGTCCATATTTTGACGTTTTTGCCATTTATGTCCATATTTTGAGATTTTCGCAATTTTATGTCCATATTTTGCGATTTTTGGTCCATATTTTATGGCCATATTTCGCGATTTTATATCCATATTTTTACCAGCCCTAGTCATCAGAAGTGGTCAAAATGAAGTAAATATTGAGGATTTTGAAAATCTGCTCTTAAAAATAAACGGTAAAATTTTATTCATAAAATTTTTTATTTTAGTTTTCTAAGAGTTTAATGAAAAATTCGATGATGAACAAGCAAAACAACTTGGGTGAGTTTCTGTAAAAGATAAATTGTTAATAATTGTTTTAAAAAATATATTGTACATTAATTTTTATTTAATATTGCCAATTATTTTCGAAGTTCCTTAATTGCGCCATTGCTTTTGGCGGAATGCAAAATGATGAAAAGCATGATAAAATTGTTAAAAATAATGGCGATGATTCGGTTGAAATATATTTGGAAGTTGATAAATATTGTGAAGCATTGAAAAAGGGCCAACTTTTGGACAATGGCATTTCAGAACAATTTGTGAAGAAAGTTGAAAAGGCACTGCAAAAACATGGCAAAAAACTGGTGGAATTTTTTAAGAAGAGAGAAATTGAAGCCAAAATTACTGTAGACGGAAAGTGTGGCACAATTGCCGACATTTTGGCACGGGCAGACGAACACCCAACATTGCGACAAATTGTCAAAATGTTCGACATTTTGCGCAAATGGGTGGCAAAATGGGTGCCGGTCCAGACAAAGAAGCCATGCAAAAAGCTTTGTTGACATCGCACGCGGTGCCAATGCCAAGCGACATGGTGCAGCTGTTCATCCAATTGTGGCATTCCTCCAAATTTGGCGCCGTTCCTCAACAATTACGTGCCATCAAATGTCCGTCCCGAAGCCGTCGTCGTCGGAAACGACAAAATGGCGGTGATTTGTCACTGTTTGACCTGGTGATGTTCATCGTCTCAGTTTACGTAGCTTCATATGTTGTCGAATTGTTGAAAAATTTATTGGAAAAGGGCAACGATTTTCTCGAATTCAACATTGTGTCCATTTCCATTACTATTTTCATTTTCGCATTCATTCGTCAACAGCCAATGCCCAAACTCGGTGCCAAATTTATTGCAGAAAGAATCATCGAACGTTTGGGCTAATTGTAACCAGCAGATAAAAAAAAGAGATAATAACCATGCTAATTTGATAATTGAGAATGTTTAATCGCGCGATTTAAACTTATTTAATCCCCCGCTTCTTTTCTTTATTTGATTTTTAAACATTCATAAATCTGTCGCGTTTTGAATAAATGATTTTGAATAATTTAAATTTCAATGCATTTTTGCAAGTTTTGTTTTGAAGACACCCTATTCCGTGATTACAAAAGCCTGTCTGAAATCTTTTGCTTTTTTCAGAAAATAGAACATCATTTTATAGGACTGAAATGGATTCTAATAGTGAGGAAGGCTCACGGAAAATACGCCAGTGAAAATTTTAATGTCATAAAAACAAGTTCATTGGGTTTTCGAGGTCACTCTGATTACGGATCCGGTATACATTTCACCCAATTCCGATTTCCCAGACCTGAATTCGTACAAAAAGTCGAAAGTCCAAATTTTCGAATTTGCAATTTTGGTTTAAAAGCGGCATAAATGATCTTTTATTGATGGGTTGATGCTTTCAGTTTATTTCCGTGTATTTAAATTGATTTTTAACCAAAAAGGCTAATTTCGAAAATTGGAATTTCGATTTTCTGTTCGAATTCGGGTGCGGGGGGGGGGTTCGCTATTCAAAATGATTTTCATTTGGAATTTTACTTTTATACTTGCACAGTGCTTTTTTTTAAATATTTGTATCACTGACGCATTTTCCACTCACGCATTTCCCGGTAACGGTGAGAAAGAATATCACTTTTCAATCCCTTTTTTAAAATCAAACAAAGTCGTTATTTTTGAGAAAAATTTCAACAAAATTTTAATTATCAATTTTTGTATGTTAATTTAAAAAGAAAAAAAATAATATAAAAAGACTCGAGACCGAGATTCTACTCCGAGACCAAAAACCCGTATTAGAAGATAATTTTACATACAGTCATGGTCATATGTTTAACAACACTCAAAATTTTCTACCAAATTTGATTTAAATTGATTATAAAATCTCAATATGACTATATTGTGTATATATGTTTTATATTTCTTGTAGCATTTTTTGTGGGCTTTATAATGATACCATTCACTATCCCCTGTCAAATGTTATTATTAGTTACAAACCATTTTACCAACTGCACTCCCTTTTGGGGTGGTCATAAAGGTAGCAACACCAAGTTGATCAGATCACTCCTTCATGGTGATCTGATCAGCCCATTTTGGCTGGGAACGAGGGTAATTTCAAAAAAAATTAATTAAATATTATATATTTGACATTTTGTTTTTTAAATAATTAATTTTTTAAGAATATCATGGTCCAACCAGACAAAGTGTCGAAAATTGACACAATGGCCAGCGAGTTGGGCGTGTACGGAGTTCTGATGGGCAACATGCGCACCGGAGAGGTGATTATTTGTGTTGGGATAGGGCGACTAAATGGATAGAATTCAAATAATTTTTTTTTTGTACCTGAGGGTTTTTCATTGCCAAAGATTTTTTGGACATTGAAAATTTTAAAAAAATTCATAATTCGAATTCAAAGTATTGCTTTGGGCTACCAATTTCCAATTTTCACTGTAAACCTACGCAAATGAAGCTTTAGCGAAACTACTAAAATTCAATTTTAAAAAAATTAGAATTTTTAAATTTAAAATTCCGTTTTCTTCAGGTGAGCCACAATGTGCAGCAGGGCCATTTGCTGAAGACCAAATTGGCCACTTCGGACGAGGGCGGCATTTCGGCGGGATTTGCGGTGCATTTTCATTGATATTTCTTGTTATTATTCACTGGGAATAAACACAGATAAATACATATTTATGGAAAACATTTACTTTTTTTTACAAATTTTGAATTTTAGAGAATTACAGGAATTGCACATGAAAATTTCGAAAAAGCCATTGGGTATTTTTGACCTTTTGTTCTTATCCACCTCTTTTCTAAGAAATTTTAGCCTAAAAAATCATAATCAAAATTTTTATTTGCATATTTTGGTACATATTTCCGTATTTGTTTTTTAATATTTTATGTGCAAACTGTCTGTATGATGATTTTCATTGCTTTTTAACAGTTTCTTGGTTTTACTTTATCCTCCAGTCCATCCGTGCACGAGTTATTTTCAACCAAAATGCAATTTTTATGAATTTTCAGTCTAAAAACATTTTGTATTTAAGGAAACGTAGACCCACTTTCCTTATGGGAATTATTTCGTCATTTTTCATTAAATTAAGCATGGGATAATAATGATGAGAAGAAGACGAATTTCTTCAATATTTTGACATATTTAAGGATTTCCACAGCATAACCAGGGGTGCCATTTTACCTGGAAAACCCGGCATTTGCCGGGTTTTGGGGGTCCTTGCCGGGTTTTTGAAGTTGCCGGGTTTTTGCCGGGTTTTTGGGTTTTTTCCGGCTTTCCTATTTTCAATTCATTTATTTAATTTTATTAAACATTTTGCCAAAATTAAGAGCCAAATATAGTTTTCGTTAATGTTCAGGTTTATTTTATTGATTTTTGATCTCATTTTCTAGTCTGCAGAATGTCCCAAAAATCTATTTCTGATTTCATTTCCAAAGTTACATTTCAACAATCATCTTCAACTCAAATTTCAAGCGCTGAGGAAGCAATTTCAGATTTAGCCGTTTCTGTTTCGAGTGACGAATTTGGGGTGAATTTTAACGAATGGGCTTTTGTAATTATTAAATTTTAGGTAACTTCTCCAAAACGGAAGAAATATTCTCATAAAAAACCGAGTGGAGGAATATCAAATTATGATGCTAAATATTCGGAGAAATTCAAGGCCGATTCCATCCAAAAAAGCAACAAAGCAAATGACAAATTTTTCTGAAAAGCATGTGACCACAATTACAAAATGCAAAAAATGGGCGAAAAGGCAATCGCAGACCATATCAATACGGCCAAACACAAAAATAATTTGGCGGAATTTAACAGAAGCGTGCCTTTGACCGATTATGTCAAACAAAAAAATTTAAGGTTATTGTTCACATATTCCCCGCCTATACTGCGATACGATGGATGTCTTTGGGAAGGACATTCAAACGGATTCGTGAAATGTGGACTGTACTTGAAAAGTACTTCCGATCACTGATAGACCGAGATTGTCCCAAATTTCTTCGTCAAATTTTTGATGATGAATTGACGCCACGATCAGAAGAATGGAAAGTGATTGTGTGTTTTATGTGTTTTGCCTTCGATCAGTTTAATCAATTGAATGTTATTAGCCAGGTAGTACTAAGTACTTAGAAAATTACTAGGTTAATTTTTTATAAATTCAGAAACCGACACTTCCATTTCCCATTTTGGCCAAACAAATTAAAACATTAAAGGCGAAACTGGAACTTTCATTGAACGAGGAATTTTATGGGGAAGAGACCAGTGAACTTCTGAAACAACTGGAAAATGATGGCGCGATTTATCAAAAAAACAAATTAAAGGCTGCCTTTAAGGTGTTTTTTTCATTAAATATTTGTTTTAGCTTTGATTTTTCAGCAATTTTACGAGGACGCATCTGAGTATTTGGACAATTGGTCACGCCAATTCTCTGAGACGGATGAAGTGATCGGAGACTGGGTCATTTTCGAGTCTGAACCAACATCAGAAAAAGTGCGAAAGGCGTATAGGCATTTTTGTGGTTCGTCAGCTGAAGAAATGTATGCTTTGTTTGGGGAAATCGCCGAGTTGAAACAAACACTGAAGGAGCTCGAGGGCGACCGGTTCAACAGGAAAAACGTGGATGAAAAATGGGCGGCTATTTTCAAAAACCCCAATTTTGTCCTGCTCAAATCACTAGTCTCTGCAATTCTATCAATTTTCCCTTCCAATGCTTTTTGTGAATCTGTCTTTTCTGTTCTGAAGAACATCAAAACGGACGAGAGGAATAGTATTGGCATACCTTTGTTGAATTCTCTCATTTCTATCAAATTCAATTCAAAAATTTCGTGCCTAAATGTTCACAATTATTTTCTTTCAATGCCAAATTTGCTCAAACAGGTGAAAAGTGGTGATAAATATGTTGTTTAAATATTTTTACGTTGTTTTACAGTGAACAATTGACCTAAAAAAATTGCCGGGTTTTTGGTGGGTTTTTGAAAATTTTTGCCGGGTTTTTCAACTGGTTTGCCGGGTTTTTGAGTTTTGGCGATGGCACCCCTGAGCATAACAAATTAGCAATAATCTGTTAAACATTTATTTTGAATTGATAATTGGGAAAAAAACAAAACAATAATCTGGAAGTTATAATGAAACTTATTAATTGAATAGATAAATGATAAAAAAGTTAATTATTTCACAGTTGAAGGCAGTACCAACTTTGTTGGGACAGAGTTCCGACCACCCCTATTTGGTTACCAAACATAACTCAGTGTACTGTCCAGCCCAACAAAAAGCAGCTGAAAGCAAGATCACATTATTTTTGCCTGTCAGAATTCCAAAAGAATTCCCAGTCTATAAATGCTACCAAAAAATTACAAAAATATGCACCGGGAGTTTTCTTTCCTCGACGTACGGTGCATTTAGCAGATCCCGGCCAATGTTGACCGATTCGCATCATAGACCACGCAAACGTAGACCCACTTTCCTTATGGGAATTATTTCGTCATTTTTCATTAAATTAAGCATGGGATAATAATGATGAGAAGAAGACGAATTTCTTCAATATTTTGACATATTTAAGGATTTCCACAGCATAACAAATTAGCAATAATCTGTTAAACATTTATTTTGAATTGATAATTGGGAAAAAAACAAAACAATAATCTGGAAGTTATAATGAAACTTATTAATTGAATAGATAAATGATAAAAAAGTTAATTATTTCACAGTTGAAATAAAGAGGGATTCCTCCTTTTTAAGGCAAGAAAAATTACAATTATGAACCCCAAAAACAGACATAAAATAAGCAAATTAACGCTTTAAAGCGGTAAAATTTTAAAATGCTGGAATAAGCACAAAATAGGTGATTCCGGCACAAGGCACAAAATGCCGAAATAGGCATTATAAAAGTCATTCTCGAAAAAGGTGTACCGACATTTGAGCCGCTTCACTTGCGCCTCGATTCACTCGCCACCCCATAAAACCCATTTGCCCGGCCCCTTTCATTACAAATGAGATTTTAAAAAATCTAAAAAATTTTATAAGCTAAAATCGACATATATTTACTAATGAGAATTAAACCATTCTTCGAAGCATTTCATGCCAAGACTTGCTAAAGTGTATGAATGTGGCTTATTATTATTTTTAATTATTATTATTGTTATTAAATCTTCGTAGGTTGTGCCACATGGCCCAAAGCGGAATGGATGTCAAACCGTCAAAGTTTCGATTAAACCACGTGATGCGGGGGCCAGGCCGTTTTCGTACGAACACATGTTTTTGGACTATAACTTTTTTCTTTGCCAACCAAATCCAACATTGTTGGTATCATTCGAAAGCTCTTTATTTAGATGCTCTATTAGCCTGCAAAATTCCAAAAATTTCATCAAGTTCAAAAAAAGTTCGAGCCAAAAAGTTGGAAAATTTGGTTTTTTGAATTCTTCTGGCCATAACTTTTTTGAACCTAAACGAAATTTTTCGAAATTTTGCACGCTAATAGAGGATACATAGGGCTATCGAATGACACCAACAATTTGGATTTTAAATATTAATTATTTTTTAATT
>CP049708.1:12510772-12610675 GCA_004148225.2 Heterodera glycines | reverse complement strand
TATTATTTTTATTTATTTTTTGCCGGTTTTTCGTCTTTACTCTCAAATACCGAGGTTTTCGCACTGAAAAAGGTCAAATTCTATCGGGATAAAATTTCATTTAAGCTTTGATTTTGAGACGAGAAATTTCTCGTTCTAGCCATTTCTTATGTAATTTCCTAAATATTGTATAGCCCTCTTTTACTTCTATTTGACCCTTAACAAATGCGGACAGATAAGATTATTTTACCTTCTCTCCCATCCCCTCTCTGTGCCTATAAAAACTCTGTTAACTTCCCCACTTGGAAACTCGAGAATGGATTACTCTCGGACTCAATGACTCGGATCTCAGACCCCTTCCTTACTCATCCATTTTCTAACTGTTAATTCCCGACTTAACTTTAAATAAAGATTAAATATATTTGATACAATTTGGGATAGAACCAACCGGAGGCTGGTTGGGAGTCCAAATGGGAGTGATTCAAACCCGGAAAACTCCCCAACCATTTTGTGCACAGAACATGGATAGTGCATATATTGTTTAAAAAACAGGTCTTCTTTTGGCTTTTTTCGAACATTTTCCACTAACAAAATTCAAGGACTGCCCAACTGTCCGACTTTGGCATTTTACATGCCTTACCCGCTGGCACAAAACTATGTAATAAATTAAAATTATGATGGAAAAAACATAGCATATTTAATGCTTTATAATTTTTTCTGATGCAATTAAATTAATTTTTCTTTTTAGAATTTGAAACGCTTGACTATCTATTAAATTTTATAATTTTAAGAAAAACCATTGATTTTCAACTAACTCATGGGAAAAAATTCGGACTTAAGAGTTATTGAAATTTTAACCCTTTTTTTACTTTAAAAAAATTTCTAATTTAATATTCTCATTGAAAACACCTAGAATTACTTAAGGATACCATGAAATATTAATTTAGTTGAAACTGAGCCAAGTTATAAATTATAATATTTAAAAATTTTTTTCTACCCCTTGGCGGATTTAAGAAACGCCCACAGAGGCGGAATTTAAGAAATTGACCTAGCACTTCCATTGGGTACCCTCTTGCCCCCAGCATATTCAGTTTTAATTCCAGTCGGAAATTCCAAAAAAATTTTCTAAAAATCATTCACACAATTTGGCAGTTTTTACGAAAAGACCTAGCAGGCATAGAATTCGTAAAATTTTCAAATTGAGCTGAAAAAATTTGTGATTTGAAGAAAACTCAAAACTTTGCCAATTTTTGACAAAAAAACATCCCCTGTCCTCCAACCCCCTTACCAAAATTCGAGCAAAAAATTCTTCGATTAACGGAAAAAGAATTTAACAGGTCTTTCTTGAAAAATTATATTATAATATTTTTTGCAACACTCTATAATCAAATTAAATTGAAGGATTCCGAGCAATTTTTCCATGTTTAAAGATTATTTAATTATATATTTCAAATATAAAAAAAAATAATAAAAAATTAGCATTGAAATTGATCGATAAATCGATTGAATAGATATTTTTAAAATGCTATTATAATTTTTTCCATATATTTTTTCGTTTTTATTATAATTTTATAAAAAGATATAATATATTTGTGCAATGAAAATTCATTTAATTATTTGTTCTTTACTATTAATCCAAGGATTACTTGCAGACCATGGTAAATTTTATACAATAATAATAATTATTATTCTTTTTTTACATTTTACCAAGTTTATGAAATAATTAATGGTTATTTTACTAAATTTTAAATCAATTTTCGGAAATTTTGAAATTTTCAAAAAAATGAATATACAATTTTCAAACAAGCTTTTTATAATTAATCTCAATTCTTAAAAAGCTGTAAACCAAGGTAACCGCGGGGCGTGAAAAAAGTTCGGATTCTGGACAATTGAAAAATAATAATATTTAATTTGGTGCTCGAATAAAATTGTAAATGGTTCAAAAAACATTTTCTCCAATTTTCAAACGCTTTAATAGATTTAATTTAATTTATTTGAAAAATTAATTGCGCCAAATCAGACTCTAAATGAGTGAAAATTAAATTAAATTAAGGCATTTTTGAACAGCAAGGATTTGATGAACTGTATAGCGCTTCTATTTTTTTCCCAGAACCATTTGGACTTAGTGCCAAACATGTGATTATCATAAAATATTTCAACATAATGATTGGCACAGCTACCAAAGAATTGACAAAAAAGCAAAATACCGTAATGCAGCTCTTTGATGGCGTGGCCAGGGCCCGGAATACGGTATCGACTGGCAAAAACCGTATCAAAAGTAATGAAAATGAGCACACAAATGCTGCACAACCATTGTCAAGCCTATTAAAATTGATAAGCGATGAATGGGAAAGACATGATAAATATGTCATGGTGAGTTGGGCCAAAAGGAATTTTAATTAAAATATACAAAAATTTAAATGAAAATTTTTATGAAAAAAACTCGGGTTTTCCCTTTTTAACGAAACGCATTGCACAGAGCTAAAAATTTCTACATTTTGTTTCATTAAAATTGTTTATTAATTTGGTTCAGTCGAAGAACACCAATCAGTTTCGAGACCAAGACGTTTGCCGCTATTGGGTACTGTATCGAAATGTCAAAAAGATCTATGAAACCTTCGTCAAGCTTGAACAAATGGACAAAACTGTTGTAGCTGTTGGAACTGAACATTTCGGCATCTTTTTGGAGCTAAAAAGATGTGATCAGCTTAAACTCATCCAAAAATCGGTGATTTTTTATAAGGGCGACAGAAAAAGGCCCAAAACTCACGGCAATGGAAAATTAATAATTTTATAATTCAAACAGACCGAACAGAAACCGTTGAAATTTTTAACATAAATACCTTTATATTAGGAGTATTCTTCTGCAAAAGTAAATTTTTTTAAATATAATTTAAAAATTGTGCAAAAGTTCAAAGATTACTGTATTAAAAATAAATAAATGTCTTAACCGACCGTTTTTTCGCTGTTTTTTTTGTTTTTTAAAATTTTTTGCTTTGACTATTTGAGTCTCAAAACATTATTTGACCAAATTTTCGCAATTATATATAAAAGTAGAACAATCAAAAAATATTGCGCACGCCTTAACGAAATTCTTTAAAATAATACCCTAAAATACCAAAATTCATTTTCTATTTGCGATTTCTATAAAATAGAAGTTTCCTTTGAAATATCCATATTAGCCTCGGTCACTCAACCTTTGGTGATTTGAAATTTGGGGAACCTTTTGGATCCTCAAATTCGGCTCATCATCCACCTTTGCCTCATTTCAATGAAATTATTCGAATTTGTATCTTGAAAATTTTATTGTTGATTTTACATTATTTGAGACCAATTTCATTTAATAACAATTTTCATTTTTTTAATCACTATATTCCTTCATTTCCGTTTTTTAAAATTAAAATTTGCATGAATTTTAAATAAAATAAATTTGCTAATTTGACGGCCCCTTATCTTTTTCAGTCTGATGTTAATGAGAAAAAATGGCTTGCCAAATTTGGGCAAGACATGGCAAATGGGCATTATTTTTTGTTGGAAAAAACATTAACAAATTTTAACAAAGTAAATGATAAAAAGAAATTGGCTGATATTTTTGATTGCAATAAATCAAGTTGGGAAAATGAATTAACTTACCGCTTTAGGAAGACCGGTTTATTGAAATGCAATGATTTTGATCATCAGATGGACTTTTTGAAAACGTTAGCCAAAAAAAGGGTTAATGAATTAATGGGAGAGAAAAATGCCGAACTCAGTCAACAATTGTACGACAAATACCCATTATTAACTTATGGAATTGGTGAGCAATTAAATTTGAATTATTTGGTTTATTATTGAGAATTTGCTTTTTTCAAAATATGGCCTAAAATGGAAAATTGTGCCTATCAGAGCTAAAATTTATGACTGGTCTGGATTAATCCAATAATCAAAAAAAAACCGGCCGAGGGACGCGTTAAAGACAATTTTTTGGCTCATTTTTGACCCAATTTTTTCAGATGTAATTTTTCAAAATTAAAGGAGTCGTGAGAAGAATTTTTTCGCCAAAAAATGCCAATTTTGGAAAAATTGATAAATTTCTATATAAATAAATTTTTCGCAATTTATTCTTTTATTTTATTCTGATTTAAAGATATTAATAAATTATTCTTTTTAAATTTATGTTTGTGACAGAATAAAAATTTTTAAATTCATAAACCATTTGATATTCAAATTAATTTTCAGATTTTTATGAATGGCACACGTTATTGTACCAGCAATTTTTTGATGCAGATAAAGTAAAATTGTCCGATGTTAAAATAAAAATGGAATTATTTGCTTATTTTCATAGCATTCAAAAACTTTTTGAACAAAAAGAATGTCCAGAAAATCAGTGGCTAATTTCACGGATAAAATTATCCCAACTTTTTGATATCATTTCCGATAAGATTAATTATGATAAAAATAAAAAAATTGGTGAAGAATTTGAGCAAAAAATAAAACAAATGCTAAAAATTCTAACAAAATTGCTAAAAATTTCGAAATCACAATGCCAAGCAAAAGAAGCAGCTAAACAAAATGAGGACGTGAAAATGTTGGAAAAAGAATGGCAGGAAAAGCCTGATCAACAACAAATTTGGTCAGATGTTGAGTTTGGATCAGATGCCAGTGAAGAATTTGAAAAAGACAAAAACATTATGGGACCATCGGCGGGACCAGAAAGTTCCGATCAAAATCAATCAGAAATTGAATTGGAAATGGAGCCTGGTCAAAGCCCAGCAGGCACTTTGAAGTATATGTCTGACCGAAAAAAGATTGATTGGACTGATTTTTCATATGAACCGGAGCTCGAGTCTGATCAAAGCCGATCAACAAATGGCAACGGATCAGGCCCTAAAAAGATTGATCAGGATATCGTGCCGGAGGACTCAATTGGTATGATGATAACAAAATGCATGCATCGAATTTACGCTTTAAAAACGGTGATTGAGCAATGTAATGGACATAATATTAAAAAGAATAATTTGGAAATGGAAATGAGCATAATGCCTACAGCAGAAAAGAATGCTTTAACAAAAGATGCTTTGATCAATATGCAGAAAGAGTTAAGCCAAATGCATGTGAACACAATGCAAGAATTGACCATACACAGGGAGGAATTTTGCCAAAAAATAAATGGTAGGATTACGGTGGTATACACACTAGAAAATTAGGGAACTCGAAAAAAAAACTTTAAAACGTAAAATAGAATTTTAAATATTTTTGGTGTTGCTCTGTTTTGCCAACATTTTAGTGACTTATAAATTTGAAGAAATTCAAGACTTACTTATTTTGATACAGAAATGAGTGCTGTTGAGCTGATCAAACGTTTCTCGGTTCTGTTCCCATTGGACAAGCTTCACATGGTTTGGCCAATTGTTCGCAAATGTCGCAATCAGAAAAAAGTGACGGAATGGATTAAGTTGTCGGATAAACAAAACCATGGACAAACAACAACAGCCTATCATGGTAAATTTGACACGGCGTCTCACCAAGGCAGATTTTTTGAGACCGGTTTTTGGAAAATATACAACAAGTGTCCCTCGGCCGGATTTCTGGGTTGTTATTAACCCTGTTTTCCGGTCTCTTGATCCGGGTGCATTTTAAAGGAAACCCGGGTCGGGGATCAGAGGACAATGAGGTGGAACTAGAGGTTAGATACAATTATAGTAAGAAAAGGGCAAAAATGGTAGGCTCTGGGTGTGAATTGAACCCACGCCGTCGTCCATTCCATGGGCAAATTCGGGAATTGGACCGGACAATCCTCGAAAAAATTCTCAAGTTGTTGGGCCGGGTTTTGAGTTAATTTTGATTCAAATATTTACAATTAGATACTGAGGCGGCTCTACTAGCAAAGCTTTATGTGGACGTTTTCAACAATAATGAGATTTTTGATCCAACTCGAAGAACAAAACCTAATGAAATTTATAATAAAATTAAACGGATGGACATTTTTTCAATGGCAGCGATTTGGCTGGTAAAAAAGAATTTCTTAATTTTTTTAATAATTAAGAAAATTGTAGGTCGAATTTGTATTTTTTTTTTCTTAATTTTAAAATTCGGAACATTTAGGCAAATTTGTATTTTTTAATTGATCATTTATTTTCATATTAGGCCAATGTCTTTGTCCTTAAATTATCCACGTTTGCCATTTAAAATTGGTTCAGTGTTTAAAATCAAAAAATTTTGAAAAATGTAAGACCATTAAAATTTTTTATCGAAATGCCGGTTCTATGCCGGCGCACACCACCCCCCCCCCCAATTAAAAAAATTTCACAATAACGCTTTAAATTTTTTGTGTTAGATGAATAATTTGGTCGAAGAACTCATCATTTTTGCTGAAACTGTCTTTGGCAAAATGGATGCCAAAGATAATACAATTGACGAATTGTGGTCGGAATGGGCCCGCGCTTTGCGTCACATGGAAAAAGCCGAAAATTTGGAACATAAATTTTGTTCAATCCATAAAATGGCAACATTTGCAATGAATATTTTGTGGCTATGTGCCAGCAAAACGGAATGGTTGGATATTTTGGCGATGTTACACAAAAAACGTTGGTCAGAGCTGGTAAATAATTTAAATGATTTATCGATTTCTTAGAAATTATTCATAATTTGGAGCTGTCATTAGCCCTTATTTAGCTCTGATTTTCTTGGAATTACTGATAAATTTGTGTAGTTTTTTATAAAAATCGGGAACAAATTTTCTGATAAATTGTTCAAAAATAATAGACAACATAAAGTAATAATATTAAGTTAAATTTTTTTTATTAATTGGGTTTTTCTTTTTAAAATTTTTTTATAACAACATTTCCTTTACTGTAAGTAATATATTTTTAAAATTAATTGCTCTTTCATTTTCAGACAATTAACTCGATACCGACAGAAACCAACTATTTGTCAAGCAATTTTGAATGTTCTGTAGAAGAAACAGCTAAACTGATGGCAATGGCGCGGGCTAAGCCCAATTACGAGCTGATCCATGCCCTGACACTGTATCGATTGATCAGACGGCTGAATCTGTTCAAAAGCCTTTTTTCTGGCACTGAGGAACATATTGATTCAATGAAGAGCCGACTGTTCATCATGCTCAATTCAGCAAATGAATTTGGCACACTTGAAAAGGCGTTCCCGGAACAGTTACACATTGGTCAGCACAAAAATAAATTGGCAAAAATATTAGGCACCAGGTGGGTGTCGAACCAAGCATCCTCTCTACGAATATCAATGAAGTTTGACATTTTAAAAAACTTATATGCGCCCTTTACCTGTTTTTTTTCTGCTGCACAAAGCAGTACCTGGGTCCAGGAAAAGCGCAGCAGGTCTATGAGTTTGCTGCTCAACCAATGTTGCGGACAGATAAAAAAGGGGGGGGGGGAGGAATTCCTAATTAATCTTAAAATTAAACGCCTAATTAATGGCTTATAAACATTTAATTTGGTTATCATTACCATCATCATTAATCATGTACAGATGCGCTTTGCCTGTCTCATCGCATTGAGCTGTACACAGACATTTTGTTTCAACGAACTTCGAGTGAACGGGCAAAAGTGGCCGAAGTGCGTTTGGCCACAACAATGCTTTACAGATATTTCAAATCGTGGTTGCAAGTCAAACTCAACAAGGGCCAACTGCAAGTGAATGTCACACGCGCTGCGCTCAGCACAGTGCGCAATAAGGTGTGAATAGGCACAATAAAAATGGGCGCATAAATTTTAAAAATTATTCTACATTTTAAGCAAAATTTCCTCCACAGGTTTTGCTCAAGTGCTGATATGCGCCGCAGAAATTTTTTTTAAAAAAACTATTTTAAAATGCGAACCTTCCAAACGGTGACAGGGAAATGCGTAATTGTCACGTACATTTTGAAAATGAAATTCCTGGGTCGAGATCAAGGCCAATTTGTCAATCTGTCGTTTTCTGGGACCTGGAATTTCCTGGATTTTGTCCAGGAAGCCCAAATCCAGGCCTTGACAAGCCTGAATTTTCCTTGATTTTCAAAAATGTCGAGTTTAAAATTTACCCTTTATATTAACTAAATTTGTAGATCCTAAAAGCTAACTCGTGCGATGGGACTCGATCATATTGCCTTTTCAAACTATTGAACCCTGTTAAACAACTGAGTATGAAAGCAATATCCTTTATCCAATCAATATCCTTCATCCCACTTTCTCAATCACTCCGCTTCCTTGTGCCATAACTCATGATCATTTTTTGTAGAACCCTGTTTTAAAATATAGTGATCACTGAACCCTTATTAGGTGTACCCGAACTTTGATCGGATGGAGGGCCTTTGTTGGCTGATGTTTCTGATGCCACTGATCGCTGATGAAGACGAGAAAAATGCTTCATCTGGCGACGACACAGGCGGCGGCTTTGTTCTACCGACCGAACCGTCGGTGCAGCATTGTGTCATGAGTGATGGCAAATTGCCAGAATTTGCGCCATACTGGACCTTGGTACACCAATTTCACTATGAATGGTTGTCAGCGGAACAGCAAGTCGGCATTCCATATGGTCGTCTGTTTACGCAAATGAAAACTGATGGCATTTTGACACGCATGAAGCGGTTGTTGGGCAACACATGGTTCGAGCTGCTCTGCACGATGTATCCCGATGTGTGCAAATATACAATCAATGGTATGTGTTCGTATTAAAATGAAAGGAATCTCAATGACATTGTAAATTTTTTAATTTAATTAAAAAGTTATTTTTAAACAATTTTTCAAAAAAATTAAACAAACAATTTTTATTTATCTCGAGTTTTCTATTAAAAAAATTATATTAAAAAATATTATACGAATTGTCATTGTACGAGTTGTCATGAAATCAAAAAAGAAAATTTTTGGGACAATAAATTTAAAAAATAAATAAATAAAAAGGAAGAAGCTGACTGGGCGGGTCGGGGTCACTTCGGCGCGAACCATTTCGGCGCCGCAAATTTTGAAATGCTATAACTTTTTTATTTGTCAGTTAGCTTTAGCCAATCTGGCATAATTTGAAAGCTCTATGTGTGCTCTATATTTACATGTAAAAATAGAAATGAATGATTCAAAAATAAAAAAGTTATGCTACGCGGCGCCGAAAAAGCCAAGAAAAAGTTAATTTTTAAGGTTTTTTGGCCATAACTTTTTTGTAAACTGACGAAATTTTTTGAAATTTTACAGGCTAATAGAGAATCTGAAGAGCTATCGAATGATAACAAAAATTTTTAATTTGGTTGATCAGGAAAAAAGTTGTTAGCAACGGCGCCGAAAAGGCCGGCGCCGAAGTGGGCGGTTCCCGACTGGGCGATTAAATTTGATAAGATCCATAAAAGAAAGGCCGGATGTACCTCGTTACCTTAATGGTAGCGCTGCCCACGGAAAGGGTGCACGAGTGGGTTCGATTCCCACCCGAGGCCACCCATTTCTTATTATAACAAAGCAGTTGAACAAATGAATAAAATAAGCACAAAAATTTAAATACTACTATTTTTAGTATTCGATGATCACGTAACGCTAAAAAACCTTTATATACACGCAATTTTCTCAACGACAACAACAGACTCTGATTTGCAATGTTTGAATCTCAAATTGGCAGCCGATATGATTGTGTTTGTACATTGGTTTGATGCCGAAGCAAAGGGCGCCAAAATGTGCACATTTTGGCACACCAAACGGGCACAACTTCGCCAGCAATATGATCAGTTGTTTGATCTGAGTTTGACGGATGGCCAAGCGCTGGGCCAAGCGGCGCGCGCATTTGAACAGCAATGGCATGAGCTTAAGCATTTTCTGATCACCCACCGGCACTCTGATCAAGAGCTCTTGATCAGAGATGTGACGAGAAAATTGAACAAGCGATTGGAGTCGGAATGGGACAGAGTTGAAAAAGCCAGTGGAGGAGGAGAAAAGCAGCAGCATCACCAACGAGGGCACAATTCAGTAATTAGTGGAGAAAATCGCGAATTTTTGAACCAATTGCATGCCGATCAGTTGAAACGGTTGTTGAGCCCACAACAGAGGACAGATAATGATAATGATAATACTGATGAACAGAAACAAACTGATGGTGAAGCAAAACAAAATAATGAACTGAGAGATAAAATCGTGAAGCAAATTGAATCCGGTCTAAATTAACAGAATCATATTTTTTTAATTATTAATTAATAATTTAAATAGATTTTAATTTTTGAAAATGAGCTAAGAAAAGAGATTGTCCAGCAAATTCGAAATTTGTTTACTTATAAAAATTTTTTAATTTTTTAACAAATTTGTCGTTAATTTGCAGAGTTAACTCACTTCTCAGTTAATTTAATTTTAAAAAATTTAAAACTAATTTGTCTGTGTTAATTATAGGTATAACCATGGTTGCACAAATAAGGCCTTTGCTTGCCGATTTTGTGGGGGAAAACCAAGTGGACAATATTTTCAAAATTCTTGGCATTCCGACCATTTTGGAAGGTTCGAATGATGCATTATTATTAGTAGACACGGAAAGAGAAGAAAATGTTGAAAGTAACAAAAAAAGTACGACAAAAAAGAAAAAGCCGAAGAAGAAACAGCTAAACACTGAAGAAAATGGAGGAGAAGAAGCGGACAAAACAGCGACAAGTGACAAATTGTCCCAAAAAGGTGTTGCTAATGAGAGTGAGCAAAGTGACAAAGTGTCGGCAAATATTTCAGGGGAACAATTAACGACTGATAAACAGCCAATTAATGATGATGGTGATGGAATAATTAAAACTAATAGGTAGGAAGGATTAGTAACTAAAAAACATATAAAAGACCTTTCATTGGTCCCTAAATTGAATATCGAATTTGGTAACTTTTGAATAGTTAAATTATTTTTGTTAAATTTTACCAAACAAATTAAATTCAAAAATTAATTCGCAAAAACTCGAAATTTAACTTTTACAGAAGTCAATTAAAACAAATTTTGGCGTAACCTTTTTAGGCACAAAAAAGTTCAGAAAAACAAAAGCCTTGATGATAGAAAATCATCTAATTATGATACATTTGCCAAAACAATTAAAGTTAACAAATTATCAGCAAAAAGAGCAAAAGCAGCCGATAAAGTTGTTGAAAATGATCAAAATGACAAAATATCGTCAAATATTTCTGGTATTAAAAATGTTACTGTAAACATTGGCAAAACGCCAAACGATGGCGAAGAAAATACTTTGTTCAGTAAATTAACGCAAAAAAATACGGACAAAATGACACAGCAACATGACAAAATGGCGACAAAAGTGAAAGTGCGAAGGACAAAGAGTAAAAATTCAAGCGATAAAACAGGCGAAATTGAGGCAAAAAATGACGCATCAAAAAGTGTGAAAATATACAAAATTGCCGGTATTGCCAATTTTAAATATAAATAAAAATTAGAAATTAGATTAATAATTGTAAGGAAAACCGAACAGAAATAATTTACTTTTACCTGTGGTTAAATTTGCTAATTGGATCAATCCACAAAACTCGAAGACTTTTAAGTTGTTTTTCTCATCACTATTTTATGGGGATACTTAGGAACAGAAGAGGGGTCGGGCGGTGCCTATGGGCGCCGCCGGAAAATTTTGAAGTTTTTGATAGTTTCTTAACAGATTTTGTCCAAAAAAGCATTTAAATTTATTTTTAGAGTGTTTCCTACTTTTTTCAGACATTTCGCCAAAATAGTGATTAAAAATGAATACAGAAAACAGAGAACTAATGCATATTTTCTTTTTTCCATAATTAAGATGTTAAAGAGGATGCTTTTCTTCTTGATCATTATCAAATGCTTCTGACCAATCCAAATGAGTTCAGCAATGAGAAGCAACGATATTTGTTTGAACTGAGCATTTATTCGAACGAAATTTGGCACCGCTTTTTGGCACAGAGACATTTTGCCAATATTGCCATCAAATTTTGGCATTCAAAAACGAATTTTCTTGTTGAGAAATGGACAGAAATTGAAAATAAGCAAATAATAAATGAAAAAGACGAACAATTGAAGATGGAACTGCACGAAATGTTGAGCAATTTTTCCACAGATTATAAGCGAAATTTTGAAAATTTTGGTTGGAAAATTTTTGGCGAAATATTATACAGAAATTGGTTGGCCAGGACTCTGTTGTCCAATGCTCGACTGTCAGAGGAATGGAATAAATTGAACAAAGATTCTCAGACCAAAGCAATTACGGTAATTTTCGCTGCAGTAAATGAAAACCGGAAAAGCAAAGATGGAAAACGCAAAAATATGCTTAAATACATGGAAAAATGGAGAAAAACGCTGGAGCAACTGAAGCTTGGTAAAAATTTAAATTTAAATTCGAAAAAAGCAAGAAATTTAAATAAAATAGTTCTTTAATTGTTTTAAATTGATTTTAGATAAAAGCATTTTTGATGATTTTGTTGAAAAGAAATATTTGATTGGACAAATGCCAGCGTATTGGCGAGCACACATTGAATATATTCAAGAAATTAATTGTGATATTATGTCCAATTTCCCTGAAGCCGTAAAATATATTTTTATTTAAATTTAATCATTCGAATTAAATTTTAAAAAATTCATAGAAATTGAGTAGCAAATACTTACAAAAATAATTTAAAAAAAACTCATTTCTTATCTGATTTAAAATTAATTTATAGAAAATTAATATAAATCCTCAGCAATTAAAAGTAATTTGATTAAATTATAGTTGGAAAATATTTTGAATACAAATGGCCATCACACAATGAGCAAAGCACACGAAATTAAAGTTCATTTTAACAAAATTCGAACAATTGTTCGGGAATGGGTAAATTTTATTTTAATTTATTCAATTAAAAAAATGGATTTAGTCAAATGGCCAAAGTGATCTGTTGTTGGGTGGGTCAATGATTTTGGGTGCTTTTACGATGGATTCCGATGTTGACACAATTTGTGTGTCGCCTGAACATATCCAAGCTGAACAATTCTTCGGCACTGTTTCGTGCCATCAAAAATTTGCCGAAGAATGCCGGAATGATGGCTCACTGTTTTGCCGACTGTGCTTTGTAAGTGCTAGAGGTGTGCCGTGAATCACGGTCACGGTCACGGTTACCGTGAATTTCACGGGTTTTTTCGGTCACGATTCACGGGGTCAGTTCACGGTTTTTCCGTGAAAAATTTACATTGGATAAAATTGAAAATTTCAGAATTTCAAATTGTTTTAGTATAATATAGAAACTTGGTCATTTTTTAGGCTTTGCTAAGAAATCGGAGTAAAATTTGCAAAAATTTCCCCGGCGGCGCCTATCGGCACCGCCGGCCTTTTCAGTTGGGATCCCCGATAAAAAGCAAAAAAAAAAAAATAGGCGCCAGAGAAAATTTTCTTAAAAATTCACGGTCACGAAACCCGTGAATTTCACGGGTTTTTTGGATCACGGTCACGGTCACGATTCACGGGACCTATTCACGGTCACGGTTCATTGGTCAATTCACGGTCACAGTCACGATTCACGGTTCACGGGTTTTTTCAGTCACATTATTGGTTCGTAAATTTAATGCGTACAAAAAAAAGCAAACTGGCAATATTGTCATTATCTAAGAAATTTACCCTAATTTAAATTTTCAAATATTAAATATTATTGGAATTTAATTTAAAAAGTACTAAAAATTTAATTGGATTTATAAAACAAAGTAATGAAAAAATGATAAAACTGACTTTTTTGGCCTTTAAATTTGACCAAGCTCACCTGGGTTAAGCCAAAAAATTATATTTAAGTTTTTTCACCTTTAACATTGGGTGGTGTGACCTGTTTCGATCATTAAATGATATTTAAAAATATTTTCAATGGAAAGATTGATAAGGATTCGAAATTCGAAAAAATCAAAAATAAATTTTCAGTATCCGGAAATTCATTCGCTGCAACGAATCCAATCAAATTGGGTTCCACTGATAAGATTAAAAGTTATCAACTTCCATCACGAAATTGACATTGTATTCGCATCAATTCCTGGCGAAAAACAAATTCATTTTAATGATGATGATAATTATGATAATGACGGTGACCAATGGCAGCAAAATATTTTGTCAAAAATTGAGGAAATGATTGAAAAATTGGGCAACCAAATTGGAGCGGTAGACCAAGAAACCAAAATGCAAAAAGATGATGACAAAAATGATCAATCCGTTCTAATAAACACGAAGGAACAAATGCTTCGATCGCTCCGCTCACTCGCGGGTAATAAATTACTGACACTTCACAATTATCCTAATTATGCTAATTGCTATGATTAAGGTTTTCACTCCAATCTTCGATTGTTTGACATGGTCACAGACAAAGAAAATTTTCAAAAATTGCTTTTGACGCTTAAACTGTGGGCAAAATGTAAGTATTTTACATGAAAATTTTGATTTGCCATACGGTATTAAGAGGTAAATACGGTCCTAAATTACCGTTTTTAGCTCATTATATTTACAACAATGCGTTGGGTTTCTTTAACGGCACATCATTGGCCATTCTTGCAGCAAAAATTATGCTTCTCTATCCCGATGCAACAGTACCGTTTTTGTTGGAACGCTTCTTCCTCATTTATGCCACATGGTAAAATTCAAGCATAATAAAATTTAAAAAACAGCTTCAAAGTTTGAGTAAGATGGATTTGATTTTTTAAAAATAAAAAATAAATGTTTAAACTTCACAAAATTCGTAAAAATAAACATTTGATGAATTCAAACGCGATAATTTCCAGGTTTTGCCGCGCTAAATACAGTGTGCCAAACACTTTTTATTATTTTTTTATCAATTAATTTTTAGGGAATGGCCTATACCCGTACAAATTGCCGAAATTCGGCCCAACTCATCATTAAATTGGAATTCTTGGAATGAGAAACAAAACGGTATGGGTACCTACAGTATGCTGAAAATGCCCGTGATCACTCCCGGCTTTCCGGAAAGCAACAGCACACATCTGATGAATCATCAGACCGAAAAAATCATCAAAATGGCAATCAATGATGGTAACAAATTTTATTTATCAAATTTTTTCTTGCTCAAATTATTTTCCATTTTTAGCATTAAAATTACTCCATTCATCAGCAGAAAATCATAAAGAAAAATGGTCACATCTTCTAGCACAACAAATAAAATTCAATAAAAAGGTTCATTTGACTTTGTAATTGGTAAATATTTGGTCAATATTTTTCTATAGCTCACATTTTTGCTTTTCTTTTTTTTTTTATATATCGTCATTTTTTTATCAAAAAAACCATTTATGTATAAAAATTAAAATAAACTCCGATCTAAAAAAATTAAAAAACTCTTATTGTAAACAGGAAAACTACTGTATTTATATTTTATAAATTTTATACAGTTTCCCTTCTCTAACAATTACAGTACGCCCAATATTTCACAGTCACCTGTGTTGCGTCTGATTTGAATATGTTTTATGAATTTTGTGGTTTTGTTGTTAAACGCATACGTGCCCAACTTGAGTACCTCAACAACTGCACGAGTGGCGATGTCGATTTTTGCCATGTGATTTTGTTAAACAGTTGTCCACCGTACATCACACAGAAACACATCAAAATGTACGGTAGTTTAAATTATGGAAAAAATGAAAAATGGGAGCGGAGTCGTCAAAAAATTATTGGCTTATACTCCAGGGACAGTACCAGGATTTCGGCTTGGGGCGAGTATTGGCCCCGGGGGCGACGTTTTACACCACTTTTTTTTGCGGTGCCCTTTTTTAAAAGTTTTGATGAAAATTTGGCTTAATTTGTTAACAGATGTTGTCAAAAACTCCTTTTTAATCCGAAATCCAACTCGGGTAAATTATGGAACTCTTGACCTTGAACCATTCAAAATTCCGCTCTCAATAACAAGCATAGATTTCCAAAACACGATTCTTTGGTGTTGGTCTCAATATGACTTAAACTAAAAAATTATTGTCCACAATCTTGGATAGAAATCGAAAATCCACGAGTACCTGGTCCGGTTTCAGGTTTTTCAAAATTCTTGGCTCTAATAGGGATCTGTCTTCTGTCGTCGCTTTTATCTGCCTTATGTTAGTCTTGGCCCTATTTTTTCCGTTTTTACTAACTTTATTTAGTTCATCAAAAATTTTCTGCAAGGCTTGGCTTGTCGGTGTCAAAGAAAAGGGCACCGAAATTCAAGGCAAACAACGCCATGACGGCGAGCAGTTACAGCAGAATGATAACAACTTGAAGAAGGAGTTGGACGAAATGATTGTGAACAGTTACAAATTCAGTGTGTTCGGCAAATGGCGGAGAGACGATTTTAATTTGAATTTGGCACAACAAAAAATTATGAAACATTTTGTCAAAAGCAATGGAACTGAGAATTGGCAACAAGATTTTGTGAATTTGGAGTCAAAATATGTTGACAAATTGGATGCAGCTGATTTAAATTAGCCATTTAGGCAATGATTTATTTGAAAATTTAAACGATGGAAAAATTTGTTGAAAAAATGTTGATTTGCTTTTCAAATTCCTACTTTCAATTTCAATGTTTTTATAGAACATTTTGTATAAATTTCTAACCGATTAAACTGGCAATTAATTAAAATAATTAAAAGAAATCATTATTTATTTATTCAGCAAAATTATTACATAAAAATATTTTATTCATTTTAGGCTAATGCATATCATGATGAATTACTTAATTTTAATCTCATTGCCTCCAACGGAGATGGCCAAATACAGTTTGCTACACGTGACATTAGGCCATTGTTCAAGTCTAAAATTTATGGCATCAGCCCGTCTAAGCATTGGCCAATTGGCTGCTTCGTCCGACAAGGACGGCACTTTTTCGCCAAAATTGCTGTTAATTTGTCTGAATGCAAAAAGAATTTAGAAATTTATTTTCTTCATTTAAGATATTTATAAAGATTTCTTTTAAAGATTAAACGAAATTGGGTTTAAACCTTTTTTCTTTTTGCGATTTTTTTTAAATTTTAGACCATCAGCAAATGTTTGAATATTTTTTTCTGCGGCAGCTTTATTTTGATGGGAAATGCACGAAAAACATCATTTTTATCCAAATTTCTCCTTTTAACGTCCATATGAAGAAATAAAAAAATATTTGGCTTTCATAAATAAAATACTTTTTACAATATTTTGAATTATTTTTGCTTTCAAAAATAAAAAAGATTATGAATATTTTTAAAAATTTTTAACAAAATTTTCGCATTTTTTTGTTAAATTTCTTCACAAAAATTCAGTAAAAATGAAAAATTATCCACTAAGAAATAGCTTTTGAAAAAAAAAATCAAAACTGGTTCCAAATTGCACCCAAATGTCACTTTTTTTTTACAAATATGCCTCTCTTCTTGCAAGGTTGTGCGATCATATTCTGATACCAAAATATTTTTGCTGAAAATCCTATGTGCTTTACCTAATTGTACCATTATTTTCTGAAAATTTGATCCAAAAATGGCAACAAAAAAATGTCATTCTTTGGCGTTAAACCTCTACGAATTCCTGATTTTTCGCACCGGCGCTGAAGATTTTAAAAAGTAAGACTGGCAACAATGTTTTGGCCGAAGAGTAAAAAAAAAATTTCGGCTTCCCCCCTCCGAAATTTTCTGACTACGGGCCTGACTGCAACAGCGAATTAATATTTGTATTTTTTGGTATTTTTCAACTAGAAGAGAATTTTTCAATTTTTTGATCAAATATTTCCATTAATAGGGTTCGGAATTATAAGTATATTATTTATTTCCTCAACTGTGTAATGACTGAAATTTGGGCATTTTTTCAAAAATCCCTATTAAAACTGCCCCTCTATTAAAGCAGCCCTTTTAAACCTTTTTTCTCTTTTCTAAATAAAATTTCTCAAGTAATTTGTAAAAATCTTAATAAATTTAAAGAATATTTTAGTTATTGAAATTTTTTTCTTATGAAGTTTTTCAAAAACATTAATTGGTTTGCTATCGAATTTTGTTCATTTTTTGCTCCATTTTTGACCGTTTAACTTGTGACCCCCGCCCGGTCTTCGTTTTTTCAAAAAATGCCGGGTTCCTGTTTAGATTCGGTTAATCAAGCGTTAACAGTCTTATATAATATATATGAGTTTAGTATTCAATAATTTATTGATTGCTTTTCCATTGGATTTCTTTACTCCCCGTGAAATTACGATGAATTGACAGTGCATAAATGAAGCCCTAAAAAATTGACCAAGGGAAAATTAATTTTACAAGTGGGCGAGGTGTGAACGTTCCTGTTGACCAGCAGGACAGTGGAGAAGTAGAATAAGTGTTAATTAACAATTGATGGTGATCATTTTTAAGGGAGGAGCTTGTTGTTGATCGATTTGGGCGGAATGACGAGGAGAGTGAAAACCAATGCAGAAAATGGGAGAACGGCAGAACTTTCGGATTTTCTTTGGGTGGATAAATTTTATCTTTTTCTTTCCGTAGGTTAGCTTTTTTTTCCTTCGCTTTTTCCCTATCGATAAATTTATTTTGAAATCATTTCGTTGTTTTAATTATTTACTAATTTTTTCTGAAAATAATTTTCTCGGAAAAATACTTAAAAATCTTCGTGTTTTATTCAGGGTCCGCATTCGGTGCCCAAGTTTAAAGTGTCTAATATTCGGCTTCCATTTCGCGGGTGCCCAATTTACCCTGGAGCCAGTAGTGGCACGATGGGTCATTCTTTTTTGAGGTTTTTGGCCATAACTTTTTTATGTCTCAACTTAATTCTAGCAGACTAATATTGACTGTCAAGCGCTTTAAAATCTTATCAAGCTTATTTAATTTGGATCAGAAATTTTTTTATTAACGCTTGTTAGGTAGCAAAACACACAAACTTAATCAAAAAACTTAATCTTGTTTAAATCAAAAATTTAATTATGTTTATATTTTAATTTAATGAAATTATTAATTATTTTAAACTTTTTCGGATAAGAACAATTTTAAAGCAAAATTTATCGAGAAAAAAAATTCTATTTTCATAAATCAATTTTTGTGAAAATTTTTCAATTCTTAGGTGGGTATTTTTTGAAATTTTTTCGATCATTTCTTAGGGGTTTTTACTTTTGTCAAGGATTTTTTCGAAAACCCTGAAAATTTGCGTCATAAACGGCGAAATAGGCAAAAAAATGCATTATAAAAATCTCGTAAACTCTAAATCAACCTGATACATAACTCGTTTTTTTGTGCTTATCTTAAGGTCACATGCACACAAACATTTTAGGAAAATTTGAAAAGAAAATGGCGAAAAATAAAGGTTTAATTGGTGAAAAGGCAATGAAATCCGACAGAAATTATCGAGAATACCCCCGAGAATTGAAACGACTGCAACACTTTTTCCGATTCTTTCAGATAAAAGCGTTGTTTTCAAATCTCACCCAATCTTTCCTTTAAAATTTGGAAATGTATTTTTTTTTTGCAATTGTAACAAAATTAATCATTTTAATAAAATGCATTCTATAATGTTTACAAAAATGACAATAAATGACAATTTTTTTTTGATTTTTTTGTGCATTTTTTCTGAATCAAAAAAAAAATTTCGTTTAGATTAAAATCGTTGAAAAAGTGTAACAAAATTCCGGAATTTCCCGTAGGGGCCCTTTCGACACCGCTGGACCCAAATTCCCTATAAATCTTTCAAATTTCGATGCAAAATCCAAAAATTATTATTTGTTGACAAAATTTGTTATTAATTTGCACTCAAATTTCCCCGGCGGCGCCTATCGGCACCACCGGCCCCCCAAAACTATTTCTTCATAAAAAATTGCTCAAACTCTCAAAAATTGGCAAATTAAAAAAAAATTTTTGAATGCCTTATTCACATTAACTTTTTTTTACAGCAACTTATTTCAAATATATTCTTAAATAAAATAATTTTAAATTATTTTGAGAATGTTTACTTTCCATGCGAAATAAATGAGAATTACGTTCACATTACACCGGTAAACACGTTAAATTCGTAAAATTTACTCCCTTTTACAATTGTTCTTTTTGCGCTAAAATTTCGCGCAAAATGACAAATAAATAAAAAACATTTTCCGCTCTTTTTTTTGTGATCGGATTAATTTCGCGCGTGAAATTTTGCCCGGCGCTCACTCATTCGCACAAAAAGTGTTCCCCCCCCCGGGGGCGAACAAAGTTCACCCAGCAAAATATTTGTCACCAGCACATAAAATAATACCAAAGGCTTTATTCATTCACTCAAATTATTTATTTTTGTCAGCCACCGCCGGCGGGGGAAAAGCGCTTTATTTGTGTTGTTTTTGTGTGCAAGAAGGTTAAGAAGCATCCGACAGCACAAATTAGTGGGTCCCGGGCTGCTGGTGAATGAATGGATGAAAACAACTTCTTTTTTTGCTAATTGATTTTTGCATTTTCAATCATTTTGTAAATTGTTAATTTAAAATGAATTTTTGTAAGTACTAAATAGGAAAAAGGGGATTTTTAAATTATTCGGCGATTGACTTTATCAAATCTGTGAGGTCCGGACTTGAAAAATTCTAAATTTCCGTTTTTTAGGTGCCTGATTTTACAGTGTGTTTTTGACGATAGGGATAACTTTTTTTAATATTTTTGGATTTTCTTTTTCATTATCTTTTTATTTTAAATTCTTTTAGAAAAAATATTAATGACCGAAGGACAAAGGTTATTCATTTTCATAATTTTGTTTTTCGCTTTTCATCATTTGTAATTTTTCGATTTTTCCTTTATAAAATTAAATTTTTTTTACACACAGAAAGAACCTCTGCCCTCATATTCCCCGCTCTAATTTCCATTCATTTAATCATTAATTACGCATTCATTACGAACGCTGCTGATCATGACATTCCCCATCAAACTCGTAATTTTCATTGTGTTCTGTTCCTGTGACTTATGGCCTTTGTTCCTTTCGTTTGGGTGGGAATGATCAAATGTTTTGGTCTGTCTGATCACTATTTTTTAGAGGTTGTAATCAGTATTCAGTTTGTTTGAGGTGCAAGCCTTCTGATCATTTGAAGTTTCGGGTTTACTCACTTCTGCAAGGGGGGCGGGACGATCACTATCACTTTGTTTATGGCCCAATCACTTTGTTGCGTCTGATCACTTTGCGTCTGATTTGGCCGCGTTTCTGCTTCTCCTTTTCTTTGATCAAACAAAGAGAGCACAACGAACAATTAGTCGCTTAATTGCTTGCCTTTCTTTTCTTTCTTTGTCTTTGTCATTGCTGGAACAAAAGTTTGGACGTGAACAGAGTTCTCCATTTTGGGTGAAAGTTTGCTAGCAGAAGCAGCTGGAAATTAATTTGTTTACTTTTTCTGCTCATAATTCATTTTGATGGAAAAGTAAAAAAAAATTGTTTAATTTTCAATTTTTAAGAATTTTTTGAGAAAAAATTCACTTAATAATGATTGATATTTGAAAAATTAAGAAATTTTAATTTTCAAAAAATGTAGCATGGAAATTTTTTGAATAATTTCAGTCGACCTTCATCTAAGTTTTTTCTTCTTAAACAGATTTGACTTTTCATTTATACTTTTTTTACAAATATTTATTTATTTTTTTTATTTATTTCATTTTTTATATTCTCCCCTGAAACATTGATCGTTTTGTTGTTCATTCTTTCTGTTCATTCCCGCCTAAGGGCGGCTTTTCATTAGTCATTCATTCATTCCTTTCCACGAATTTGTGACTTTTGCCCTCGGAAGAATGTGTAACACAATAAATTGGCTTTCAAATTGTTGCTCCATCCGATCAATCAATATTCAGTTTGATCAAAAATCTCATACATATTAAAATCTCAGTGCCACAACTGCTGATAAATTTGGAATGAGGGGTTCTCTTTTTGCCTTAAAAATTTGCTAACATTTTAAAAATTGTAATCCAAAAAGCCACAAAAAGATCGTGCGAATTTTTTATGCTGTTTAATTTTTTAAGTGTCACCTAAACACGAAATAAAACCAAATTTTCATAGTGTTTCTTTCGATAGCCCAAAATCCTTCAATTATCCTAGAAAATTCAAAATTATTCAATTAAAATAAAAAAAATTCCGTAACAAAATTTCTGAAAACTCGATTTTCAATTTCCGTTTAATGCAATTTTCATAAAAAATGGTAAAAAAATTTTATTTTTGGTCACATTTTCGGTGACCTTTTTATGGCGGCTTTACTTTCAAATCCATTCATTTCCGGGGCACTAAATTTACGTCGTCGTCACACATTCTCTGTTCTTCACATCCCCAATAATCCGCCGAACGAACATCGGACAGATGGATAGGTCAGCTGTTCCTTTTTGCTGCTGATCTCACATATTTTATACGTACATAATGAATGCCAAATTTAAACTGTCATTCCTTGGCGAAACGCTGCTGTTTGTTGTTTTTTTTACGTTGAGACGAAAGATCAAAAAAGAAAAGTTTAAAATTGGCCAAAATCATCCGATGGAATTGTGTGGATGATTGAAATGGACGAGTGATCGTTCTTCAAAAGTTGGGGCACAAAGTGACTTTTTGAGAACACCTCCACCAAACAAAAGAACAGAACTTGTTTGTTCCCCTTTACCCTCACAAATCAGTTACTGATCAGCGACAAAAAGAAATTAAATAAATTAAATTAAATTAACGTTCATTTTGATCGAGAACGCCTCGTTCTCGCGAGAACGGACTACTTTCTTAACAAAAAGGAAAAATTGTTTTACGCACAAAATTTTTCTTTATATTTTTTATATTCCAAAAAAATTCTTTATAAATTATTGTTTTTTTTTTGGTTTGCTATTTTTCAAATTTACTTTGTGGTTGATGAATTCGTTCAATTCATTTTTTTCTTTAAATTTCCCATATAAATTTTGCTTTGAAAATGACCGACTCATCGCCATTTCGCCCAAAATAAATTCCGAAAATTTCTCATCACATCATTACCATCACAGATTATTCATTCACGGTCGACACTTCTCTATGAATCTTTTTTTTTTTTTTTGCTTTTTTCCATTCTATTTAATAAATGTTTATCAAAAAACTTTTAAAAAGGTTCTAAAATTCCCTAATGAAAATTATAAATTCATTTAAATTACGCTAAACAATCGCACCTTGCTCGAACCACTTTTACAAATTCTCGGCATCTAAATTTTTCACAATAAAATGCTTTTACAAAATGTTTGATTGCTTAAAATCATTAAAAATGATAGGTTTCTTGGTCACACTCATTTTCGAAGCACGACGAAAAATATCATTTACAAACTATATCTCGGGAAACCTTCAAAACTCCCTCTTGATTCAATTTGAAAATGATTGCAAATTATTTTTTTTTGCAAATTATATTCATTCTCGAACTAGGCTAATAACACCTCGGGGGGGGGGGAAGGTGTCGAGACCAATCGTGCCCGTCACCAAATTTCATTAATTTGTTTTCTTCTGCGTCGTCATGTTTGTTGTGCATTTCGCACAGCAAATCTCATCCTCCGAACCACATTAATCTCATTCTAATTTGAAAAAATCATTTTGGATATATGTAAAAGCCAAACATAGAAATAATTTATATCATTTTATAATAAAATTGGTGCATGACCAAATTTATCCCTAAATAATGTTTAATGGATAGGGATGGGAATTTAAGTCACGAAAAATCTCAAAAAAGTCGACATAAAAAGTCATGAAAAATCGCCAAAAAGTCACGAAAAAGTCATAAAAAATGCCAAAAGTCACAAAAATGCAAAAAAGTCATGAAAAAATAACCAAAAAGTCACCTAAAAATGCCAAACAAGCACGAAATAAATCCTTTAAGGCCATTTAAGGTCAGCAAAAAAAAAGTCATTTGACTTAAATTCCCATCCCTATTAATGGAATTAATTCAAAATAGTGAATTTAACACTCATTCCGTTTAAGCATCATTTAATTTAGCTTTTGCATGTGCATTAAATATTGATTTAAGGCCATGGCCTTCCCCTGATTCATAGCCTTACAGATCAACTGTATGGCTAATTAGAAATTTTAAAACAAACTTTTTCTATTAATAATTTATTTTTCAAAACACGGAGGCAAAAATATACAAATAAAAAAACCACTAAATAAATAATTAGGACGACAACACGCACCGTTAATTAGCCTGATAAATTAGCTAACGCTTGCCCAATTTTGTTGGTGTTAATTGATCTAATCAAAATTCTCTGCTATCACAAATCTCTCGTGTGTTTGTCTGTGCGATTCGCATTGAGTTCCGCTCCATCTTCACACTTTTCTCGACCACGGTTCTTCCCCCGGCGCTCTGTGCTGTGATCGTTCAGCTCACATTCGGCTGACTGATCACTTTTTCCATTAATTAATCATTTTCATTTCATTCACTAATCAATTTTCTTTTTTCAATTCAAACCGAATACCAAAAAAAAACAATTTTAAAAATATTTTTATGCCCTGAAAATTCTGAGAATCTAATTAAGCGATAAACGGTAATTCTTTTGTTAACCAAAAAGTTAATTTGATTTTTTCCTGTAATTGAATAAAGATTAATTAATTGCTTTTTTACTTTTTTATGGGCCCATTAAACTTTTTTATTTGTTTTTTAATAATGTCATAAGATTTTTCATGATAATTTCATTAATGGCACAATTAAGTGCTCTTTGACAGGCTCTAAACTTTCCACTATTCAATTTCTCAAAATGCTCGCTGCCACCGGAAGATGGCCCTCGTCCTCCTCCAATTCGGGCTTGAGGATTGCCATGGCAATTTGTGCCATTTTGGCATGTTGTTCCTTACCGAACTCAACAGAAGCGGCACTGGCCGAGGTTGGCCAACAGCCCAAGGGCAACAACCCGTTGCTGTACAGTGTCGACGACCCAATTGTTCACTTGGACGCCGACACGTTTGAGGACACTGTGCTGCGGCCCAACCGGGACCGGGCGTACATCGTCGAGTTCTACAAGGACTGGTCCGTCCGGCATCGTGTGTTTGGGCATAGGGGCACCGTGGAGACAGAACAGAACAGTAGCAGTAACAGAACCATCACACCAAGAGGAAGGGCACGCGCTCTGCCAGAAAAAAATGGGATATGCCAAAATTGACGATTTTTTCCGTGGAAATGTTATAAAGGGCAGGAACCCATGAGCTTACAGGTGCACTCGTAATAGCAAATTTCTTCAAAATGGCCTATCTTGGTGGCCAATTTCTAAAATATAGAGAATTTTTTTATCTTATTGCTTCTTATACTAGGGTTGGGCCCCAACTCGCGCTCCCCGATCCCCGTGACAATATGCCAAAGGATATTTTTCAAACCAAGTCCGGTTCTTAAGGTGCGGTTACTGTCGCCGCTTTGCGCCCTATTTCAAAGTGCTTTCCGAATCCATCAAATCGTGGCCATTTGTCCAAGTGGCGGCCATTAACTGCGCCGACGCATACAATGTGAAAATTTGCAAGGCCAACGACATTCCTACGGTGCCGAAATTGAAGGTACAGTGGAATATAGTACTTGCTACGAAACGCCTTTCGTTTTTTCCCAATCTGAGTGCCTAAATCGTGGTGAGAGGAAGTTTACAAAAATATCAATAACAGAAATATTTAAATTTTATTATTATTTTAATTTTGTTTGCTAAATAAAAATTTTAATATAACTGATAGCACCACATATCCCTTCTATCTTATATTATTTTTAAAAATCAAGAGAATCCCTAACTTTTTTAAGCTAAGTTATGATTTATTATTTAGCAAATAAAATTAAAATATTAATTTATTAAATATTTCTATCATTGATACTTTTGCAACTTCGTCACAGCTTAAGAGTAGGTTTATAATTGCGCTTTTATCCATGCAAATAATTGTTGCGCGCTACTGGCACTTTTTTCTCTTTTTTAAATTTTGGAGGTATGGCCATATAACCGAAAAGTACCCTTACTACAGTACTATATGCACGTATAATCTCAAATTTTACGTGGTGTCTATGTGTAATAAATCTGCTAACAAATTTGAATGTTTTCAGTACTTCCCGCGCAATGCCCGGTCATTTGAGGAAGGCCAAGTGATTGAACATTCGTACGAATCGGCGATGGAAATGCGCGAGCAAGTGCACAAGAAGATCATGGAAGAGTTCAATGCCGAAACGGGCAAAGGCAATGCCGATTTCTACCTGCAAAAAATGGAGGCACAACGCCAACACAACAAGTCAGTTTTAGCTTTCTTTGTCAATCAACAATGTTAATTATAATGAAAGATTTTCTGTTTCCCTTTTTCATGTTTATTATTTCTTCGCCTAATAAAATTTATAAAGTTATTTTGTTCAAAACGGATGAGGGTTCTTTAAATGCGTTTTTTTGTTTTTGTTTTATAAAAATTGCCGTTATTTTGTTCGACTTTCTATGAAAATTTACTGCCCGACAAGGGTGTATGTAAGTTGCTGCGCGACATTTTTAAAATTCTCCAGCCAACCCCAAAAAATTTTTCGGCGAATTTCCTCTCCGATCCCCGACTTTTCTCTCCCGGAGGTTATGGGAGCAACACTAATCTAAACAGGTCTTTTTTGCTTTTTATGCCTCTACCCATTTTCTAAACAAATTTTTCTGTTCGCTTCATATTAACTAATTTTTAATTATTATTTTCTTAAAAGATTATTCAGACGAAAGATTTTTTCAATCAAATGCTTTTTCCAGTGAGAACAGTCAACCGGAGCCGTGGAGGGACATGCCGAACAGCACACAGTTCCTGGCCCAACTCTTCGAGAAGGACGCCAAGGATGGACTGCCGTTCTCCCTGGATTTGCTGCTGTACAAGCCAAGCGTGGAGGTCCGCCAAGTGCTGGTGGGCAGTGCCGACGAAGTGCCACGCAATGTGCCAAAGCCAGCGAAAGGCAAAGCAACGGAAGCGGCGGCCTTCAAATTGCCTTATGTGAGGGCGATGGAACGCGGCAAAACGGAGCCAATTCTGGCGGAGAGGTGAAATTATAAGCCAAAATAATTAAAATCTGCGCACAATCGGCACAAAATATAACATGTTTAAGTTAAAAAATACAGTGCTGAAAAAGCCACCGAGGAAAAATTAACAAATCTAACGGTTTTTTATTGTATATATTTCCCAACAAAATTTTTTTGTTTAAGAGATGTTTTAATGGGCAAATAAATTTCCTGATAATTGTGATCAGATTAGAAGATGCTCTGCTGAGTTCAATCACAACAATTTCAAAAATTCTATGAAAAAAGCGCCAAAAATTTTTAATTTTGCGCAATTTTTCGAGTTTTTTATACCGTATTCATAGCTTATTTTTTGAATTATTTTAGCCTCAATGATCAGACATTGGCCAAGTTGCGTGAATTGGTGAAGCCAATGATGGTGGAGTTGAACAAGACGGAACAAGCCAAGGCACACCATAAGGAACCGGTGCAGGTGGTGGACTGTGCGCAATCCCCGGAAAAGTTGGATTAAATTAAAAATATTTAAATTGAATTAATTTTAATAAATATAAATCCTTATTTCCGTAATTTTAAAGGCTCAAAAATAAGTTTAATTCTTTATTAATTGTATAAATAATTCATTTAAAAATTAAAATATGAATTCTCTTTGCTTTTGTTTTTAAATTTTTGGTATTTAAAAAAAATTCTGCCGCAAAAATAAATAATAAATAAATTTAATAATTTTTATTTAAGGTGCAAGCAAATGTTCTTTGTCAGCGAGACGGACATGCTGAAGGCCATCCATACGGCACTTTTGGACGAAGTGATTTCATCGGGCGGGGACGAAATTAACGGGGACCGATTCGCCGCCCTCCGGAAATTTGTGGAACTGCTCATTCAGGTAATCGTTTCAAAAATTAAAATTTTATTTATAATTAATAATTTGTTGTTCGTTTAGCGATTCCCGAAGAAAACATTTGAACGAAACCCGCAATTGAGTGCACATCCCAAGGGGACGGCACTTTCATCCATTGGAAAGGTAAATTAATTTCATTTTTCCAACAATTTAACTATAGAATTAATTGAAGTTTTAAAATTTATGTTGCTAATTATTAAGCGTAAAATTCCACAGAATTTTTACAAAATTAATTTCTGAAATTTGCAAATAAAGAAAAATAAAATGAGACATAACAATTATGCCTTGACCTAAGACTGAAAATAATTCAATTTTTAGTTGTAATAAGTTTTGATCAAGTGTTTTTTTAGTTGAAATAACTTTTGTCTATCTTATTTGGCACAATTCTATGTATATTGTAGGTTTCTGCCAAATTTGAAATATTTTTTGGAATTAACCATTTTGTGAGATATTTTATCCAGAGCCTCCCTCTGTGCTGTAAAATATCAAATGGAATGCATACTTACAATTAGCATTTATTACATTCAAAAATAATGGAAGAATCCATGAGAAATTCTCGACTTGGAGACGGAGACTCTCTCAAATAGTGTTTAAGGCAGGAATATTTTGACAGTCGGTCAGGGCCGTGGGTTCGAATAACACCGGGGGCGGATTACTTTTTCTGTCCTACAGATGCCTTAATGTGATCATTGATCAGTGCCTCGTGATATTTGATCAGTGAACACAAAAAATTAAGCATCATTCAAAATTTTAGCCTCTGCTGCGAAGTCAACGGGCGTTTAAAGTGTTTGAGCAAATGAAACGCTTTTTGGACGCAAAAGCGGGCGACGGCAAAGTGTCCATGGACGAGTGGAGGGCGGAGTTTGATCAGGCGAAGGCATTTGAAAATGCCAAATTCGTTTAATTTGTGTTTTTGAATGATTCCAATAGAAACAAAATGGCGACCCGTTTCCGGTCACGGCCGAATGGGAGCACTGCAAGGGAACGCGCACCATTTTCCGCGGCTTCACATGCGGCCTGTGGACCGCTTTTCATGCAATGACTGTGCAAGCGTACCTTGGTAGTAAATTTTGTATCAGGGAAATAATTTTTGAAAAAATTGCTTTTTTATTTAAAAAAAAAATTTTTCACGCATTATTTAATAGAAAAACCGAATTTAATTTTTAAAAATCTTAAAAATTTTTAAATTTTTATAAAGAGTAAACTTTCAGATTTCCTAAAAACAGATAAAAAAATTTTTATTTTTTAGAGGAAATGATCAAAATTTTTAAGAAACCATAAAAATTTTTAACGTTTATTTTTAATAAATGAAAAAAATTCGGCATGCCAAAATGAAAAGAAACATTTTAATAACAGTGAAATACCCTTTAATTATTAAGTATTTTTTGAAGTTTATTTATTAACAGAATTATTTTTCCCATTTTGCTCTTTTCAGGCCAGGAGCAGCAACCGCTGAAGCCGTTGAAAGCAATCCAAGGCTGGGTGGCCAATTTCTTCAGCTGTTCCGGCTGTCGTCGCCATTTCATGGCGATGACCACGGAGAAATTCCCAATGGAGGCCAAAAATGTAAGTTAATTACTCATTTTAATTAATTATCTAGAATCAGTTAATTAATGTCTTCTAAGTCAGCACATAATTGGCACGCAAATTTTTATACTGAGCCTGGACTTTTTGCCTTAAGCATAAAATTATTGTACTGAAATTGTTAATTATAATAATTTCAATTACATATGGCCAACTCCTCGCAATTAGCGAACGCCTGCGGTCTCGGTATTTGTCTACCCCACTGATTATTCCAAAATGATTCTTAATCAATGTGCTCACCCTTTACAATTAGTCACCCTGGCCTTGACAATTTGGTATATCCCGACCGGGGACCCGAAACTTGGACACCATAGGAATACAGGGCAGCAGAATTTGTTTTTTTTTATGTTTGAAATAAAGATTGAGTAAAAAATAAATTTGCTTAGGCTAATAGATACAAATTCCTATTTTTGTATTTCTTTACTGTCCATTTTTCCGGGAGTCACCTCGACCTCCGATGACAGTCTATTTTCAAACAAATTTTTAAAGAAAGAGGGTGACAGTGGTTAGGCGCCGCCGGGAAATTTTTTGAGAGAAAATCGGTGTATAGTTAATGAAATTTTAACAAAAACCAATTTTGCGGGACGGGTTACCAAAACGAAAAACCAAAAACTTCAACAAAAAATCCTATTTTCTCTGATCGCTATGGCAATCCATCCGTGGACCAGCAGTTTAACCAAAAAATCGAAATGTAATTTAACAAAAAAATATTTTAATTAGGTGAACAAACCGGAAGACGTGGTGCTGTACCTGTGGAAGGCGCACAACATTGTCAACAAACGACTGCATGGGGACGAGGCAACGGAGGACCCGCAGTTCATCAAGGAACAGTTCCCGCCGCAGTATTTGTGCCCGGGATGCCATGTAAAAAATGCCCATTTTTATTATTTAATTTAAAATTTCTATGGTTTTTTCATAAATATTTTCGCATTTAGGGAAATTATACAAGCTATGGCAATGTCCCTTATATTATTATACAAATCGAAAGACCAAATTCTTTCGGGCCATAACTTTAAAAAAATCGGTCCATTTTTTTAAGCATTGACATTATCCAAAACAGAGCCATTAAAAACAAAATTGATTCAGCCAATATAAAAAATATTTATATAAAAAAATTCATATTCTACTTGCATATAGTCCTCAAATACTACCATAATTAACAAATTGAAGGTTTAAAAAAAAAGTCATATCCCGAAAAATTTAGCTCAGAATCCTATGAAACTGCCCTTCCCCCAGCGACAGTCCTAGAGTTTTGATTTTTTTTTTGTGTTTTTAGGTGATTCGGTGGGACAAAAAGTTTTAATTTTTTTTTCAATTTTCTCAAAAAACTACCTTTTATTTTTACCATTTTCAGAAAACTCCATCGTCCGCCAGCGATGGCACTGACCCGACGGAGTTGGACCCGGAGAAGACACTACGGTTCCTGCTACAGTACTCCACCAACATCAAACCGCGACCGTAGCCACACCGTATGCCCCTTCTGTTACTGCTGTGCTAATGATGATGATGATTATGGATGAAAATGAAGCTTACTTGCCAGAAAAATATTTAATTTCTTTTTTTAATAATTTATGGAAAATAAACGCGTAGTTTAAATTTTAAATGGAAAAAATACAATTTGAATGATTCAATTAGTTGCGCAATTAAACCAGCCGAGAGCCCACCGAAAACTTTTCGAAATAAGCAAATTGCTGGTCAAAAAAAGGCGATTATAAACCCTAAATTTTCATTTTTTGGATAAAAATAAATATTGTAAGAATGTTTTTCATCAAGTTTCAATAACCTTATCATTTTGAGCGATTTGGACAGAATTATTACGAGATTTTGACCAAAAATGGATTCTTTGAGGCGTTTATAAAAAATAATTTAAAAGATCGCTAATCCGACTGTGCCGGGAAACTTTATGGGTTTTTTCCATTTTATTACCACTTGGCGGAATTTAAGAAAAGCTCATGTTTCAGAATTTATGAAACCACCAAGCATATATATATATATATATTTATATAACAATTAAATTCACATTGAAAATTTATACATCAATAAAAAGAATAAACAGATTTACAAAAATAACAACAAACTGCAAAATATAAAATAAATAAATATAATATGATACATTATTATTAGGGCTGCCAATTTTATGTAAATACATATTTTTCCTGGATTCTCCATGCTCTAATTGGTAGGAAAAACATAGAAGAATTCGTGAACAAATTCAATTTGGACATTGATCAATTTTTAATCGTTGAGAAAAAGACAATTGTTTTTTTTATTGTTTCAATATGCTGGAATTTGCTAATAGTTTCTTCGTTTTAAAACATTGGAAAATAAAGTTTAAATGCTTTATTCCATTTTTTTGATTATTAAACTTTGATCATTTTTTTCTTTCTATTTCTATTTTAATATAAGAGATTTGAAAATTTGAATTTTCAAAGTTTCTTTCGGACTTCGTCTTTTTGATGAATTTTTTCTCTTTTTAATCCTACTTGAAAATATATTTCCTGGTGTTTTTCAGGGTTGCTTAACACGAATATGATATTCTTTTTTTGTAACAAAAGAAAAATATTTTTAAAAAATCCGAAAAATAACCAACTTGAAAGCATTCTAAAGTTAAATATATCAAAAATATTTGAAATTTCATCGACTCGACCTCGATTTTCGCCTTTGACCCAAAAACGAATCGGTGTAATAAAAATGAATCGGATCAAAAACGAATCGTTACAAAACGAATCCACGAAAAACGAATTGGGGGTCGTTAATGCGATTGGTCATTTGCTCCGGCAACAGGTGGGCGGGTGGACGGTGTCGAGGTCATTGGCATGGCATAATTAGTATTAATTAGTTTATAATGGAAATTCATTCATTCACTCACTTTACGATTGCAAATATTGTATAAGTGTAAACATCAGAAATATCAATTATTCAAGATGGAATTTTTAACTTTTTCAATTGCTTTTTTATGTTTTTATGCGCAACATTTGACTTCTTCAGCAGATTGGTTGACCAATGACAGAAATGGTATTTTAAAGAGAAATGTGACACAATTTTTTAACGAATTACCAACTTTTTTAATTTGTTTTTGTTCCTTTTTCAGATTCTTCTTCTAATTTTGTTGGTCTCCCAAATGGAAATGGTAAGCAGTTCTTATTTCATAGTGAATCCAAACTTCTATAGTGTAATTTGGATATTATTTATATTAGTTATTTTATCTGATAGTATTAAATTTCCCCTTTTTACATTTTTTGAAAATTTATATAATTTCATTTTACCTGCTAGATCGTTTTCTAAAAAACGCCACATTTGGCGTTTCCTAAAACTGCAAAAATCTCTAAAAAAAAATCATCTTTTTTAATAAAATTATTTGTCGTTGTTTGCCAACTTTATAAATAATATAAAGCTTAATAATTAGGTATGGGAATTTTATGTAACAAAATTTGCAAAATATGTAAATAAAATATGTATAAAAAATGCTAAAATATGTATGAATTATGTACAAAAATAGCCAAATATGTACTAAAATATGTAAATAAAAATTTTTTTAAATGGTTATTTTTTGGAAAAAATTCCTAATAAAGGGTGAAACAGGCACAAAATGCCTTAAAAATTACCTAAATTGGCTTAGAATCACTTTTATTATTTTAAAAATTATTTTTGATATCTCATTTTTTGAAAAAAATAGATTTTTTAGGGATACATTTTAAAAAAATTTTTTTAATTTTTCACAAAAAATTTTCTATAATTTCCAAAAATCCTCAAAATATGCAAAAAAAAATGAAAATATATATGAAAAATTGCGAAATATATACGAAAAAGTCCAAAATATATGCATATGTAATATGTAGAAAAATCCCGAAATATGTAAAAATATGAAAAAAAAGTCCCAACTTTTGTTCGCAAACACAAAAAAGAAAGTGTTTTTCCTCCTATTTAGAGCATGAAGAATTCAGGAAAAATTATGTATTTACATAAAATTCCCATCCCTATTAATGATATATTTTTTACATCATTTTGTTATATAAACAATTCTAAAAAATGCTTGTTAATAGATTATACAGAGGACTTGAAATTCTAAAAAGAAATTTAAATTAAATCTAATTGCTTCCGAAAAAAGTTATAATTTATAAAGCATTGAAAAATATATTGAATGGAAAAGGACTATTTGTTCTCATAAATCATGGGTGTGATCTTGTTCTTATTTCTAAGAAATCTTATTATCTAGGAGTAGAGCCAATTTTCCTTTAAATTCTTCACAAAAATTGAAATTTTATGGCGAAATTTCATTATTTAAGTAAGAAATTTTAAACTTTGGCGCAAAATTCTTCTGATTTTTTGAGTTCTATTGAAGTGAAATATATGATTTACTAATTTATTCCACAAAATTGTTAAAATTCATACGGGAGGCGAAAAATAATATTTAATAAATTTTTGATGGAATAAATTGTAAAAATAACTGATTTGAATCAATTTTGCAAAATCTTCTTATTTTTCACCTAAAATCTTATTTTTTAGCCATGATGTTCTTATAGAAAATGTTTCGATCAGACCCCTGCATTATTCTAAACGTTTTAATACTGCCACAAATTTATTTTTTTTATTTTATTTTATAAAATTTTAATTTTGGTTTTTTCCTTTTTCAGGTTCAATTTCCAATGCAACGAATGGAACAGATGAAAATGGCGAGTACCAAAATTTTTAAATTAAATCCGAGTGACCCCTTCCCAAATAATTCATGTTTTTTCTTCTAGACAGAAAACAGGCTAAGGAAATTGCCAAGGCATTTGGGATGTATCTGAAGCAAATGGTGCCAAATCGGAAATAATTTTTAATATTTAAAAATGTGTAAATAATGCGCCAATTTAATTGAGGTAAATTACTCAAGAGCATCCATCAGACTTTCTCAGGCAATGAATGGACAACGAAAAGATAATCAAACGGAGAATGAGCTTGTATGTAATTTACTTTGGGTCCCCGTCATTAAATCTTAAATCGACACATTTTGTACCACTCCGTTGGGGGGGGGCGGTTCTCAGTTAATTAAAAGATAAAAATCCAAATGATAAAAAGGTGAGAGGGGTGAAAAACTATTTAAAAAAAGAAATTTTAAAATTCAGAAGGAATCCGTGGCAAGGGTGGAGAAAATGGAAGAATTTGCAAACAAATTCAATTTCGACGAATAATTACAATTATTTATTTGCGGACAGTTAATTAATTTTGCAAAACATAAATGAAATTTCATTTCAATTTATAATGAATAGTTCCGCTGAATAAAGCTTTTTTGAAAACTATAAAATAAAAAATGCAGCAAAAAAAAAACTTTTAAAGTTAACATTAATAATAAAAAATCTTTTCATTTTTTTTTGTTATAAATGCTCATCAACACACTTTTTGAATTCCTCGGCCGTTTTTGGCAAGAGAAAGTTAAATAAATAAATTTTGGAGATGAATTTTTGAGAAATTAAAGTCGGAAATTTCTGGCTTTTTTGGAACTTCATATAAAGCTTTAGTCTTGAACTGAAAATTCAGCAGTTTTTAAATTTAATTTAGACTAGAAATCAATCAAAAATAACTGAATAAATAAAGTAATATTATTATAATAAATTTTATTTTTAATAGCAATTAAATCAAACAAATTGCAAAGGGAAAATAAATATTACACACAAAAAATGCGAATATTAAAAAATGTGTCATTTCGAACCAAACGCGCGAAATGGAAGCTGTTCAGTTGAAAAATGACAAAACCCAAGAATTTATCTTTTATTTACTCGGTGGTGGGTCGTTTCGTAAAATCCTTGTAGGCAAATAGAGAAAACTCTAGGCTATCGAACGATACTAAGAATGCAACATTTGGTTGCTCTTAAGCAAAACCATGCCTTATTTTACCGGAAAAATAGATAAAATGGCGGATTTTACGAAACAACTCAACAGGATTTCACCCTGCTGGATTTAGCATTGAATTTCAACCAAACATAATGCCAATCATAAAATTAGTCATCGGATATGCATTTTGAAAATTGCTTTCTTCATTCCTTGTAAAATGCGGTAATTGTTGTGCTTCTGTTGAGCTGAGTTTGTATACAGCTGAATCTGAGCCAGAGTTGGTGTTTATGAGCATAACATATTCAGCATTCAGCTAAATTTATTAAAAATTAGGAAATTAAAATTAGTTCGTTCGCATTTAAATTCAGGACAGAGTGAAACTGTGCCGGCGCCGGATGGTCCGTCCAACTAGGCGCGACACCAGCGTTCTCGGCGCTGATGCGCCTAGTTGGAACTTAATTGTCCAAATTTTAATTATTTTAGTGCACATTTTTGAAAAAATTATTTTTTAGTCAAATGGTTTTGAATGCAATAGCGATCGGTATTAGTTCTACTCGGTATGAAATATGAATAAATTACATTTGCATCGAAAATACTTTCCCGAATTCCAATTATAGGTGCAGCAATGCCAAAATGTGACAATAATAATGAAATAAAAATAGAAAATAAAGGAACCATTTCGAATATAGATAAAATTATCCAAAATTAAAACACAAATGTTTTTGGAACTGATTGTTTTTCTTTAAATTGAATCATTTTATCAATTCCACACTTTCGCTTATCATTTTCATCATTATTTTCATGTATTATTTGATATGATGTAATAAAACCCGGGGGAATGCTTTTCTTCTTATCAGGCAGTTTTTTAATTTTTGCATGTAAAAATTTCAAAATTAATTACTATTTTTAAAATTAATTTTTTGTTTTGCACCACTGAAATATGGTTAGAGACTTAAAAAAAACATATACAATAATCATAAATTAATTTATTCTATTTAATTAACAAATTAGTCAAAGCATTAAATTGCCTTATTAAATTATGCCATTAGAAAAATTTGTTAAAACTAAAAATTATTTTATGGCATTTAATTTTTTTATTATTTTCTTTATCTATAAAATTGAATCCGGCAAAATTAGACAAAATTTTGATGAAATATTCGGAAATGGATGGGAAAAAATGAAAGAAAAAGAAAAAAAATTAAAAACAAAACAAATGAGCAAAATGAATCAGCGGTTGATCAAATTGTTGTAGAAATGGGGACTGACCCAAAATGATCAGTAAAAAAATTATTAATTTAAAATTTTGGTCTAATTAATGTATAATTGAGAGAAAAAAGTAAATTCCAATGGAATGGCAACAAAATTGCAAAATTATTAGGCGCAAATCGAGAAAAAAAATATACACAAATGGAAAAAAGAATTAAATTTAAATAGTGAACTACTTTATTCATCTATTTGATGATTTAAAAGTTTATATGGCCAACGTAAACAGAAATAATTTGTGAAGAAATTGGGCATATTTCAATCATTTAAGAAATTAACAAACAGATTGTTATTTTAACAATTATTCCAATTAAACAATGCCTGCTTAACAATAATTCTTACAACCTAATCACAAAGATAAAAGGTTTGCTCGTTTGCCGTTGGATAATGCTTACACCAATAGGAGAAAGCTTTTTTTGGCGTCCGGCATTGGTGGTGCCGGATAAACCAATAGGAATTTAAGTCTGTAAAATTTTTAAAACGTTTCTCATTTTTGCTTGAAAAAATTTGAAATTTTCATTTTGAGGGGGGGGGGGAAATTCAGTACAATTAAAATTATAAGACTCATGATGATGAACTTTTTAGAGTGCAAAAATCTAGCAATTTCTCTGTCCTTAGAGACGTATTTCTTTTTCATAATTTTATAATAATCATTTGCTCACTTTTACTTTAGAAGCGAATTGTATCTAAAAATAATTAAATAAAAATATTTTTGATCACTTTGATGGTGATTTGAATTTTAATCAGTTTCATTTCCATTTGTTTTGTCATTGTCCCATCATTGGCCAAATATTACTGCAAAAATGGCCCTATTTTAATTTCTTTTTAAATTTTTATTTAGTTCTTTGAAATGGCTAAAAATGTTTTTTTATTGGTTTTATTATTAATTTTTGGTAAGTAAGTGTAAAAATTATTACACAATTTTTTTAATAGCAAATATACAATTTATAAATAAAATATTTCCTACCTAATAACTCCTAAAATGTGAGCCGTCCAAAAATGAAGTAAATTGTCAAAGATTTTAATAAAATAAATTATAGCTTCTGGTAGAAATTCTTAAAGCTTTCAATGCTACCAAGAATATTGGATGGTTTTAATCATTTATTTTGTTATTTTAAGTTTCTATTCCTTCGCGGATTTCCGAAACAACCTGAAAAAATTAATTTTATTTTTTGAAATATTTCGAGAAATCGACTCCTTAAAAATTTGAAAAAAAGGTATGAAAAAATGCACTTAAATTTTTTTAGTAAGGATTTTAGGGAGCAAAATACGTAAAACTTAATCAAAAAACAATTTTGGACATTTAAATGATTATTAAATTTTTATAATTTTTTCAAATAAAGAAATTTTAACTTCCATTTTTAACAAGAAAAAAATATTAAATTTTGGCGATCAATTTTTGAAAAAAATTTTTCAATTCTTAGTGGTGTATTTTCTGAAATTTTTTCGGATCATTTCTTAGGGGGTGTGTTTTCTTCGGATTTTATTGCATTTTTAATGGAATTTTTCGGAAAAAACGCCAAAAAAGGCATAATAAAAGTCAACGTAGAAGCCTCAAACCAAATGGAAAATGCGTTTTTCATTAGCGGATGCCTCAAACGTCGAGCTCTAATCATTGCAACAACAAAAATTTATAATTTACCAAATAAGAAATTATGAAAGAATTACGAATTACGAGTATAATGAATGCCAACAGATAAAAGGGAAATATAATTTAAAAAACAATAACTAAACTTATAGAAAATAGAAAATTATGAATTATTTGGCTTTTTTCCATCTGTTTAGAGTGGCAATTCCACTGTCCAAAAGGCCAGCAATTTCTTTATCACTCAACGACGGATTTCCTTTCTTCATTTCATTATAAAAATTTAGTTTTCTCATTTTTTAATCGGAATATCAAATTCCACATAAAATAAATAAAATTAAATATTGAAATAAAATTAAATTTACTTTTATCGCATTTTATGCCAAATTTCTTTTTCCATTTGTAAAATGTTCTTTCACTGATGCCCAATTCTTTAGCAAATTCTTTCTGTTTTGCATTTTCCGACCTACTTTTGAAATCATTAATTAGTTTAATAAATTCAAATTTTTCATGTTTTCATAAACAAACCCAAATTTCTTTTTCCATTTGTATATTTTCTTTCGATTAATTCCAAATTTTTTAGCAATTTTTTTTCTCAATTTTACTACTAGCTTTTATTGAATATTTCCCCTTTTTCTTAATTCCTTCTTTTATTGCATGAAATTTGTGAATAATTTTGCATTTTTGTTGATCTCTGAATTCATCATTCTGATATTACGAATTGAATCAGCCAAATTCAAATCATTTTGATTATTTAAGTTTTGATTAATTTCGCTTTCAATTGTTTTGTCATTTTCCCATTCTTGGCCAAATATTTCTTCAAAGGTTGGCCTTATTTTTCCTTCATTCTTTTCACTTATTAGTAAATTCATTATGAATAATAAAAGAAGAAATATAACATAAAATTTCATTATTTATAAAATTTTATGATTAATTTTATTATAATTTTAGTTATTTATGCTAAACTAACTGCCAAAATATTTGGGTCTTTTTTATGAAGAAAACAGCGGAAGGAAAATGTAAAAAAATTTACAATTATTAATAATTTTATTAATTGAAATGATTGCCATGAGAAAATTAAATGAATCAAAATTTAATTAAATATTATTTATATTCATTAATGTTAATGTGCAAAAAATTTTCTGAACTTTCTTATAATGTGTGTTTTCACAAATGATTTTTCTGCTGCTGAGGTATAATTATGTGACTTTTCAATAATATTTTTTTTTAATTTATATAAAAAGTTTATACTTTATCAAAAATAGTGTGTTTGTCGACAAATTATTAATTATCATAATAAATAATTTGGTTTTTTTTTGTATTATTTTTAACAAAAATTTTTGAATAAAAAAAAATATCATAGAAAATAATTCCCATTTTTAGAAGAAAATAAAATGATATATTGATAAAGAAAATGTCTGATCATTGTTATATAAAGAATATTTTTTTCAAAACCGGTTAAAATACACAAAAACAAAGCCATTCAATCTTTCAATAAGAGATCTTACGCCTTTTTTGAACCAAAATGATAAACTCGAAAATTTAGAATTTGGTATTTGTTCAAATTCCGGTCCGGAGTTCGGATTGGCCGAAATGGATACCAGATCCTGATCAGAGAAACTTATTTTATTTTAATTGTTTTTTGTTTTGGTGGCACAGTAGTTTGAGTAAAATTTGTTGAAAATTGCTAAAAATATTTTCAAATATTTTTTTGAGTGAGCGGCGCAAATGACTATTTTTCAGAGTTACCCTTGAAAATTTCCCGAAATAAGAACATCGCTGGTCAAAAATAAGATTTTAGGGTCAAAAATAAGGACATTTTTAAAACACGCTTCCAAAACTTTAAATGCATTTTTATTCAACAAAACCAAGCATTACTCACCGCCAACTATTTTTCTGCGCAATTCCGGCTTAGAAATGAGAAATTTATACATTTCCGAAAATCAATTTAAATTTTTAAAATTTTTTGGGTATAGGTGAGGGAAGAGAGTTCGGCGGTGTCGATAGGCGCCGCGGGGAAATTTTTTGAAATTTAGAAAAAAAAAATTAAAATTTTAAAAATATTATTTTTTGAGTCCTTTTATTTTTTTGAAAATTATGTAAATTTTTAGAGGCTCGGGAGGACCAGTACCCAGAAATTTCTTATAATGATAAATTGCAAAATTTTTTTACACTTTGCCTTTCCTCCAAATTTTTAATAAATCCAATAAATTATGACGTAAATTCATTCAATTTAAATGACGAAAAATAATAAAAATCATATAATTAAACATTTTTTTAATAAAATGCGATTAAATTCAGCATTATTTTTGAAAATCTTGAATCTAGATTTTGGAAAAATACTTGAGAGATGACATTTTTAGAGATAAAAAAGGAAAGGTTTATATTTCGGGGGCGGGGGTTTGCTTTGAATTAGCTCCAAAAATCTCACAAAAAAAATATTTTTTATGAATAATTTCTTTGGCTCCACATTCTTTTATTCGTTGATCGCCTTGATAATATTTATTTTGACATAAATTGCACAGATTTTGACTAAAAATAATCAAATTTAGCGATTTTTGGGTAATTTTTTAAGAAAAAAAGGTTTTTTTTTGGGGGGGGGGGGCCGGCGTGCCGATAGGAGCGAATTTTAAATTTATTTCTAACAGATATTCAAATTTGCAAAATATCTACTAAAATATGTAAATAAAAGTCCAAACTTTTGTTTGCAAACACAAAAAAGAAAGTGTTTTTCCTACTGATTAGGCTATGGAGAAGCCAGGAAAAAATATGTATTTACATAAAATTAGCAGCCCTAATCATGATTTACTCAAGGAAAATTGGAACTCAGATTTTTTAAATTTTTCTTGCGGTACATTTTTCCAAAAAATTTGAATTTAAATTTTCATTCCTCATAAAAAACTTCTTAGGAAATTTCTTATTAAGAAAATTTCAAGAAAAACAAATTTTTTAAAAGGCTTTTCAGCGATTTTTTCGAAATTTCATGATGAACTACTAAGTTTTTTCAAAAATTTTCCAAAAAATCGCTGAAATTTTTTTATAAAACTTTTTTTCTTGAAATTTTCTGACTAAAAAATTTCCTAAGAATTTTTTTATGAAAAATTTCTAGGTTTGAAAATTAAAAAAAAAAAAAAATTTTCGGGGGCGGGGGCAAATCAGAACACTTAGAAACAAGAACATAAAGAAACCCTGTATTAATCAGAAAAAAATTAATTAAAGGAAAACGTCAACCGGTGTTGAACTCATAACAAAGATTTCTATTAGTGCTGAAGCACTAACCACTAAACCACAAATATTTTGTTCACTATCCAAAGGACGTTTTTAAAGAAGTCTCAGACTTATGCTCGAAAAACAGAGAAGACCGAGCGGCTGTGTATGGTGTCTTAGAAGAAAATTTTGGTCTAAAAATTATAAGATTAATTAACTAATAAAAATTCATTGTCCAGAAATTGGTATCATTCGCTCTGTTGGTGCAGCCAATTTTGAGCCTGACCATGTGGAACATCTGGTCAAGGAAGGACACAGTATGCCAGCGGTTGTCCAATGCGAAGCTCGAACCCTAATTTGAATTTCCAAAACAAAGTGTTAACGGCGAACACTTCAATATAAAAAACGGTCTAATCTTTTAAGGCTGCCAATTTAAATTTTATTACTGTTTTGTTGGTTTTTGAGGGACAGTGAATCTTAAGCAGATGATGATCTTTACTCGCATTTTTATATAATCGCACCTAAAATAAAACACGAAAATTTTTAAGGATTTTCCCGAAAAAATCGATAAAATAAATTTATCGTTTGCTTCTCATTATCAAATAATTAAATAATTTTGAAAAATTTATCGATAGGAAAAAGCGAAGGAATAAGCTAATCTACGGAAAGAAACAGATAAAATTTATCCACCCAAAAAGAAAATCCGAAAGTTCTGCTGTTCTCCCATTTTCTGCATTGGTTTTCATTCTCCTCGACATTACGTCCAAACTGATCAGCAACATCCCTTAAAAATTACCACATTTTTTTCTATAGTTAATTAAAATTTTATATGTACTTTTTTTTCATGGTCATGGTGGTCGTGGTAGTAGACGCCGTTGTGACATTTCTCCGGGTGCTTCTTACATTTTTTCTTCTTCTTCTTGGACAAATGTTCAGCAACGGAAATTCAAAGAATTTTTTTCAAATTGCACCACTTATATTCGGAAGACTGTATTACATTTTATGACTCGGTAATTTGAAAATTTTTGAAAAAATGGTTTAAGGGTGGGTATTAGAATTTTTAAGCAATCATTTCGGGTTCCGCAACTATTTTTGTGCGCCTTCGATTACGCCCCTGGGGCACACTTACCATTTGGTCCAATTGTTGTGCTGCTGCTAGTGGTTGCTGTGCCCATGCCTGAGCAGTAACATTATTTGTTGGCGCTCCCTGAGCTTGTTGAATCGGTCGTGCACTGTCGGCCCCTGGTAAACACGCAGAAAACGCCAGACCAGTAGTAAGACCTTTCATAATTCCAGAAGCAGTCAATCCGGGTGAATTATTGTTTTCGGCATCTTTATCATCTATTAAAATGAGTAAAAATTTCAAATCAGGGGAAGGTCCCGTCTTAGGTGCCATGGACTTCCCTGGGAATTTTCCATATTTCTTGGAAATTATAATTGCCCTGTGCAATAAATATTAAAATTATTCTACTGTGAGCATTTTTTAAATACAAAAGTAAATCAATAAAACTCAATTTTAGTGTAAGACACTATTTGTCAGTCAGAATCAAGGATTTAATTCAAATTTTAAATTTTCCTTTCGAAAAGTTTTTGAAAAGAATTGAAAACCCAATCAGTCAAAGGCTTTTCTGGGAAATTTTTAGAAATATTACAGATTTTAAAAGAATTACAATATTATGCATTCAAATTTAAAGATGGAGAAAGGATATTTTCATTAGCCTTTTATACAATTTTTGAAAAGTCTTATGATCCTCAAAATTCACGAGATTTTGAAAGCTTCAATCTAACACAACAGGAAATGAATAAAATTGTAAAAAAGAAAAATTGATTTCATCATTTCCTGTTTACTATAGTTTTATTATGATTTTTTTATTTACCATAGTTTTATTATGATTTTTAAAGAGTATTCATACGGAACAAATATATTATATTTTATTAAAGAGTATTGAAACTTCCAACACACCACTGAATACATACAATATTACTATTTGCTAATTTCTTAAAAAATTCCTTAAAAACTAAAAAAAAGGGTTTTCCGGGTCCCCAAAATTTCACTAAAATTTATAAAATTTGACACAAAAAGATGTCTATTTAATGTAATAAATATTTTTTCGCTGGATTCTACAGATACGTGCCTTACAAATTAGAGTGGCATTTAATTCCTACGTGCTGGGTCGTTTCATAAATCCGCCAATTTTAGCGAATTTTTCGACAAAACATGTCATAACTTTGCTTAAAGGCAATCAAATTTTATATTCTTAGTACCATTCGATAGTGCAAGTTTTTCTCTATTAGCCTGGAAAATTTCAAATAAAATTATCAAATTTAACAAAAGTTATTGCAGAAACAGTACATATTTTCATACAACTTTTTATAAAGTTGACCAATTTTTTTAAAATTTTGCAGGCTAATAGAGAAAAAGCATGTCTATCTAATGGTACAAAGAATGTAAAATTTGATTGCCTTTAAGCAGTTATGCCGTGTTTTGTCGAAAGCTAATTGACGGATTTATGAAACGCCCATGTTGGCGGATTTTATGAGACGATCTAGCACCTAATTCCTAGAGGTGCGCCGTGATTCACGGTCACGGTCACGGTTACCGTGAATTTCAGGGTTTTTTCTGTCACGGTCACGATTCACGGTGTTATTTCACGGTTTTTACGTGAAAAATTTACACTGGATAAAATTAAATATTTATGAAATACATATTGTTTTTAGAAAAAAATGTATTTTTTTATTTTTGATATAAGGAGCGGCGCCTTTCGGCACCGCCGGCCCCTTCCCCTATTCCTGAATTTTTTTCTAACAAAGCCCACTGCACTGTCAACATTGTGCGAATTTCCATGTATGCCAAGCTCCCAAAAATTCCTTATTTATATTTACTCTTAAAGCTAAAAATAATTAAAATTCATTAATTTTCTTTAAAAAATTCCCTCGAATTAAAATTATTTTGGGCAAAATCTATTGACAAATCCCAACAAACTTGAAAAAATTTTCCTCGGCGGCGCCTTACCCAAAAATTCTTTTATTTCATAAAAAAATTGGCTAAAATTACATGGTCATTTTTTGGTAGTGTACAAATTGCACTAAAATTAAATTTTCCCGGCGGCGCCTGCCGGCACCGCCAGGCTCCTTATTCCCCAAAAATTTTTGAAAAGCAGACGGCAAAAAAAGACAGTGTAAAAAGTTTAAAAAAATTCAACGCCAGAGAAAAATCAGTCAAAAATTCACGGTCACGAAAACCGTGAATTTCACGGGTTTTTTGGTTACTGTCACGATTCACGAGGTCAATTCACGTTCACGGTGATTTCTTATGAAAAATTTTTTAAAAATTTTGAAAACGTACCCCTAAAAATCGATTTTTCTTCAAAAAAGAGCAAATCGTTTTTAAATCCCTAAATTGAAAATTAATTTTCACTAAAATTCACTTTTATGTTAGAATCTGAACAGAATTCAGGTCCGGGTTTCGGAATTGGTCGAATGGGTATCAAATTCGTGATCAGCTACCCCGAAAACCCCCCTAGAAATGTTTATATCAGGGGTGTGACTTGTCTCAGAAAAGACGAGAGCGAGAGTTTGGCGAGAGGCGAGAGTCCCCAAAAAGACGAGAGCGAGAGTTTGGCGAGAGGCGAGAGTCCCCAAAAAGACGAGAGCGAGAGTTTGGCGAGAGGCGAGAGTCCCCAAAAACACGAGAGTTGGCGAGAGGCGAGAGGACGAGAGGCGAGAGTTTTTCAATTTTTTCTGTAGCCTTATTTTTTAATTTAAAAAACTTCAAAATCGTATATTAAATTAGGGGTACGGGCCTGGGTATTTGGGCAAATACCGGGTCAGGGTATTGCCGGGTACAGAAAGCCGGGTCAGAGTCCTAGTTTTTAAACCGAGTCCAAGTCATGAAAAATCCAAACAAAAATCTTTAAAATTTTTTCATGAAAATTAAAAAATATTTTCATGAAATATATTTATTTTAGAAACAAACTTTATTATTTGTCCATTTTTTCCACCTTTTTTTTGCGGTGCGTTTTTTAAAACTTCGGGGACAGTTGGGGTCGGGCGGTGCCGGTAGGCGCCGCCGAAAAAATTTTGAAAATTGTCTTCGGATTTGTTAACAGATTTTATTCAAAAAATGACCAAAACTTGTTTTTTAAATTTTTTGTTTTTAAGTCGCTTTTTTTGTGGCGCTGTTTTTCCAAAAAAAATTTTTTGGAACATTGGGTGCGGGGTCCGGCGGTGCCGATAGGCGCCGCCGGAAAAATTCTAAAATTTTGAGTGTAATATATTAACAGAACTTGTCAAAAAATGATCAAAGTTTTGGTTAAATTTGCAGTTTTAGGCTGTTTAAAAAAAGAAAAAATAATAATTTTTAAATTGAAATATTTTTTATTAATTAAAATTTCAATTGAAAATAATTTAAATTTAAAGAAATTATTAAAAAAATTCTGTACCGTTGGGGAATTGAACCCAAGAGAAAAATAATGAAAGGCAGAAGGTTTAGCCAGCAGACCATATTTGAATTGGAGCTATCCAAAAATAGAGAAAACATTAAGGAAGGAAAGAAAGAGATTTAAGATTTTTTTTTCGCGTAAATTTGAAAATTTTTCTGGCTGCTCAAAAGTTCAATCTTTAGGGGTGTATTTTCAACTCTCGCCTCTCGTCCCAAAAAACGAGAGGCGAGAGACGAGAGGCGAGAGTACCAAAAATGGCGAGAGTTGGCGAGAGGCGAGAGACGAGAGGCGAGAGTTGTCCCACCCCTGGTTTATATGTATGATTTATAAAAACTATTTTTTTATGGTCTGTAAACGACATACCGGTAAGTACTAGAGCCCGGAAATTTCAAATTTGCGGATCCTGTTGCAGGATTGGAATTCAAAAATTTTTGCAGGACCGGATCCGGCCGGATTAATCCTGCAATCCTGCATTCGCCCACTGACATTTAGCCTAATGTACATCTCGCATATCGCATTCATACCAGGGTTGTTCTGGGACGAGAAAAATATCGGTCGGGATTCGGGTCAGCCAAAAATCATCTGGTCAGGTTTCGGGACGAGGAAATTTTCAAGTTTCGGGTCAATTGACAATTTTATTATATGTTTAAAAATCAATAAGAAGAATTATTGGGCTTCAATTATCGAATTTAACATTTTATGGAGGAAATAAAAACGGGGGGGGGGGAACGAGCTGCTCCCCGCAAATGTCCAGGAAATGACATAGTAAATATGTTTGATTTTACACAATTTTTGCAAGCGTTTTATGTTTTTTTCAAAGAATAAATATTAGATAATAAATGTTTGAGCAGGTATTTTTAAAATCTTGAAATGATTTGACGAGAAGGGAAAACAAAACGAAAAAAAATGGGCGGGGCAAAAGAAAGAGGAAAAATGGTAAAAAAAAAAAAGAAATCCAAAATTCATCGTTTCCCACAAATCCATGGGCAAAAGCATTCTCCGCCTTCTCCATTTGATCAATCAATGGTCGCTGTTGTGCCGCGTCGTCTCCGTTTCTTCCCCAAATTTGGCTGCCGTCTGCCATTCTTTCATCTGCCGTTCAGTGCCCCGCGCGGAGACCGTCGGTACGCATCCGATGCCGACATTCGACGCGGTCAGCCGCACGTGCCGTTCAAATTGCTGCACGCACTGCAATTTCATGCGTTCACGCCGCTGCACCATGTGACAAAGGTTGCGCATCTGTGGAGGAAAAGCCGCGAATTTTTTTAAATTGAATTTCTGCCGTTTTTCAATATTTTACATCCATATTTCGGCATTTTCAAAAACCCCAAAAAATGCACCCCCTAAAGATGGAAAATTGTGACTTTTTTTCATGAGCAAAATACGCGAAAAATTTTCAAGGGTCTCAATTATGGAGTATAATTCGGCAATTGTGAAGATCATTGGTCCCGAAATTTAAAATTTTATGGGTTTACGAATTTTTTTAAACTCAAACCAATTTTCAGAAATTTTTTGTCCATATTTCGTCAATCAATTTATAATCCATATTTTGGACTTTCCTGCAATGTTATCCTACAAATTTTCGGAGACGGGGAGAAAAATGAGGAAGTTGTAGCCGTTTTCTTCGCCAAGAAATTATGGTCAAATTTTCAAAAATTATAGTAAAATGGGGAATGATGCCGCTGCCGGAAAAAATTGGAAATTTACTCTAATTTGTTATGCAATTATAAAAATTTTTTCAAAAAATTTGCCCATTTAACGAATGGCATTGAACTATTTTAGGGTGGCACCCTTCCGCTAAAAAATTCATTTTTATTTTTCGAGGTTGAAGGCTATTAACCATTTTTTGAAAAATTTTAGTGTTTTTCGTTTGCTTTTTGCGCGTTCGCTTGTTTTGTCAACCCGTTCGAAGAAGAGGCGAAGGTGCCACACTTTGTCCGGCTTTTCGTTTGTCATCCGTCGAATTTGGGCCCCGACGCAGTCGCCGTCGGCGTCGCCTCCGTCCGCCGTCACCAATTCGGAAGGTCTGAAAATTTTTTTCCATTTAATTTTTTGCTTTTCGGCATAAAAATTTGGGTGAAAAAATGTTCAAAAATAAGGCTTTTTGACTTTTTTAGGCTTAATTTCTTGAAAGTCGATCAAATTTTTTTAATAGAAATTTCTGTTTGAAAATTTTGTAAATTCGCAGAAAAATGTCCCATAGTGCCACAAAAAGAGCCATTATTTTTAGTAGATTTATTAGGCAAAAAAAATATATAACGAACAGTTCAAAAATGTCGTTGGCGGCCAACAACGACAGGTGAGGGAACAGTTCGGTGCGCTCGAAATTGTTGGCACTCTGTGCGCCGCCGCCACCGATGCCCCACGGAATTTGCACGCCGTGGCTCCATTCCTCACGCCATCTGTCCGTCACACGGAGCAGCACCGGCGGTTGCTCACCGTGGCGGCACTCCTCGGCATTGGCACCGGTGCCACCACCGTCCAACTGCTGAAGAGCAAACGACGACTTCGACTGCCACGGCACGGCACCACCCGCGGGGAGACCAACGGCATTGTGCTGCCTGACGCGCTGCAGCAAATCCGTACGGTACAGCTCCGTCGGCATTCCGTCTGAATGTGTTTGCCGATGGGGTGATCACCAAATTAATTTTCAAAAAATTATTTTGTTTCATGGATTTTCTACAAAATAAAGGAAAATTACTTTTTAAAAGTTTACGCGTTCTACCGTTGACCATGCTCACTTTCTTAAGCCATATTAATCGTAGCCAGAAAAAATTTCGGAGGAGGGAATCCAAAATTTTTTTGCTCATCGGACAAACATTTTTTACTCGTATTATTTAAAAAAAAATTTTCAGCGCAAAAGCAGGAATTTATAGCGGTTTTGCACTAAAAAATGAAATTTTTGTCAAAAAAAATGGAATTTCGGCTTTTCAAATTGTCCGGTACTTGTGTGGTTTACCTGACAGATTTCACATACATTTTCAAATGCCTATAAATGTATTAATTTTACATTGTTTTTTAAGCAACACAGAAGTTTATTGAATTCGTATGTGGAAGAATTTTTATGGCGTAAGCGCTTTCAAGGACCTGATGTTTTTTTAATTTTTGGTCTTAAGTGGCTGCTATTTATGAAATTTCGTGAATAAATATTATGATTCCGTTTTCATTGAGGTTAAAATGCTTAAAAAACAATGTAAAATTAATACATTTATAGTAGAGACCGGAATTCTCAAAAATGCCGGACCGGACCGGACTGGTATTTTCAAAAATGACCGGATTCGGGATCCGGTCTCTCATAATCCGGTCAATCCGGTAATCCGGTCAATCCAGATTTTCAAATTGCCGGATCCGGAACCGGATTCCGGATTGGTAAAAATTTATATTTCACATGTTAATTTGGGAAAAAACCATAATTTTACATTGTTTTTTTAAGCAACACAGAAGTTTATTGAATTCGTATGTGGAAGAATTTTTATGGCGTAAGCGCTTTCAAGGACCTGATGTTTTTTTTAATTTTTGGTCTTAAGTGGCTGCTATTTATGAAATTTCGTGAATAAATATTATGATTCCGTTTTCATTGAGGTTAAAATGCTTAAAAAACAATGTAAAATTAATACATTTATAGGCATTTGAAAATGTATGTGAAATCTGTCAGGTAAACCACACAAGTACCAAATTGTCTAATTTTTCTGAGTGTCAGTATTTGCGGCACCTTTAAAGATACAAATCGGTAAAAGGCTTAAAAATGCTGGAAAAATTAGGCAAACTCACTGATCTCCACGACGTAGAAATTTCGACTTGGCCACCCGCTGGGCTCCTCCTTTTCACCACTTTTCGGCGCCACACTTCGGCTTCGTTTGGTCCTCCGGAAATTGAGAGCCATAGAAAAAAAATTAACTTGAAATTCCGCTGAAAAGTGTTGAAAGGTTTACATGTTAATTAAGGTATTATTCTTTGTTTTTTCAGTAGGGAAGGGATTTTTAGGTGCGAAAAATCCAATTTAGGGGCCTAAATAATAGAGGTGCGGGCTCTTATAAGGTTTGTCACCCATATTTTTTTGAAAAAATTAAAATTTTTAAAGTCGGATATAACATCTTTTCTTCGGGTCGCTGATCACGAATCCGTCATCCATGTCGACCCATTTCGAACCCGAATTCGAACAACAGAAATTCAGAATTTAAAAAATGCACATTTTGCACAAAAGCAATTCAATTCGAATTCGGAGCTCGAAATGGGTTAAACGGATGCCGGATTCGTGATTAGCGACCCCAAAAACTTAAGAAAAGATGTTATATCCGACTCTATAAAAAATGTAGATATTTTTAAAAATCTATGTGGACAAATCATATGAGCCGAAGTGCGCCGTGACTCACGGTCACAGTCAATTTCACGGGTTTTTTTTTGGCAATCATGGAGTTTACTGGTCCCGTTTTTTTTTCTTTAAAAATCATGGAAAAATTTTTCTAGGGCTATTTTACTGTGCTGAGCACGAATCCGACCTTATTTTTGACCGATTCTGAACCCCGAACCCGGATTCGAACATTTTTCAAAAAAAATTTTTAAAGTTTTTTTCTTTCATCTATGTTTGTCTTGAGCATAAACAGCATACGCATTTGATTTTATATGAAAAAAACAATTTGATTCACGCATTCACGGGGTAATAATAGGAAATTTGGTCAACAATGTTTTCAAATGCCGCTAATGATTTCTTCCCGTTAAACTGCCTCCACATATACTCATCACAATAACCCGGCAATAATTCTCGGCTATATGCTGTTTATGCTCAAGACAAACATAGATGAAAGAAAAAAACTTTAAAATTTTTTTTTTGAAAAATGTTCGAATCCGGGTTCGGGGTTCAGAATCGGTCAAAAATAAGGTCGGATTCGTGCTCAGCACAGTAAAATAGCCCTAGAAAAATTTTTCCATGATTTTTAAAGAAAAAAAAAAACGGGACCAGTAAACTCCATGATTGCCGGTTTTTTCGATCACGGTCACAATTAACCATGGCTTCGATATCTAGGATTTTTCCTCATTTTGTGGTCTTTTAGAGGGTCAAAGAGGATTTTTTTGGAAAATGAGGATTTGCGGATTTTTGTGGTCTTTTGAGAAATTTGAGGCTTTTGTGGTCTTTTGATAAAAAAATGACAAAAACACTTGATTTTTTGAAAAATTAGGTATATTTGGCAAAATGTGTTCGAACTTTTTCTTCAAATCATAAACAATTTTTCGAAAAATCCTCATTTTGCAATAAATTTAACTAATTTATAGAGTGCCACGGGACCGGGAATTTTTGCCAAAACCGGGACCGGGACTTGCCGGGACCTGAGAAGCCGGGACCGGGACCTCGATTTTTTTTCGGGACCGGGACCGCAAGAAAAACCGGGAACCGGGACCAACCGGGAAATTTTAAAAATTCAAAAAAATTTTAAAAATTTAAAAAAAAATTCAAATTTTAATTTATATCAAGTGAAAATAATACAAAATTATTTGGTTTTTTATTTAATAAATTAAATTAATGAAAATTTTCAAACAAATTTTCTTCAATTATTTCAAACAATTAATCATTTTTGGACTAAATCATCGAATATTAATAGAAATTCAGATTTGATTTTCACATCACTTTTTTGGTCCGGCGGTGCCGATAGGCGCCGCCGGGGGAAATTTTAAAAATTTGGGTGCAATTTGTTAACAGATTTTCAACAAAAAAAGGTTGGTTTTTGCGATTATTAAGCTCAATTGGTAGGATTTTCATTTAAAAAATGATAAAATATGTATCAATTTAAAAAAAACTATGAGGAATCATATTTTCTTTACAAAAATTGAAAATAATCTAATTTCTGTAGAGGGATTGAACCAGGGGAAAGAAGAAGGGAAAGTCAAGGAGACTAGCCATTAGGCCATTTGCACACTTGGGCATTGTTACTTTTAAAGAATATATTAATTATTATTTTTTATTTTTCCCTTTGACTCCAATTTTCTTCACTAATTTTTCACTCAGACCCCATTCTTACCAGTGCTTGTTTTTCCCGGTTCCCGGTTGCCCTACCGGGACCGGGACCGGGACCTGAGCTTTTCAAAACCCGGGACCGGGAACCGGGACCGGGACCTCGGATGACCGGGAATTCCCGGCCCGGTCCCGGTCCCGTGGCACTCTACTAATTTCCTTTAGATAATTTTTAATAAAAAATAAATGTCATCGAAACGAAAATTTCTTCATTCTTACAAAAAAGAATTTAATGGAGTAATTAAGCAGGCCAAAAATAATGATGATTTTCATTGAAATCGCACTCAAAATCCAAATTATTTTCGGACCCTCCTCCCAAAGTTTCCAAAAAGTTTTTTGGAAAACCGCGCCACAAAAAAAGCAATTTAAAAGCAAAAAAATAAGAGATTGTCAATTTATAAAACAATAAAAATCGAATTTTTGGGTCCGGTGGCGCTGATATGTAGGCGCCGTGATTGTTTAAAACGAAAAATATGACTCTTAATTGATTTTGTTTGCATTTTTTTATGCTTTTAAAAATGAGGATTTTTCATGCCAAATGAGGATTTTTTGAGGTATTTTAGTGGCAAATGAGGATTTTCAAAATTTTGAGATCGAAGCCCTGCAATTAACGGGGTCAATTCACGATTTTTCTGTGAATAATTTACAATGGATACAATTGATCAAAATAGCTTTTTTACCTGTTTTTTCATAAGAACGAGTTTTTAAGACATAAAAAACATATTTTGGACTTTTTCTCACAAAAGCATAATTTAGGGGCTTGACAGTTTTTGGCACAGACCTTGGCATTTTAGATTAAAAAATGATTTTTTTTCAAAAAATAGCTTTTTCTTCAAAAAATTACAAATTCCGATTTCTGAATTATTTTTGTGCCCTAAAACATTTCTGTACGCGAATGAAACCGAGACTTTTGTTCACTTACAGAAAATCCCAAAATTTTGCAATTAAAACAGTCAGTGATAGCACTAATTATTGCCAAGTCATCATATTTCATATTTCACCTGAGTTCGTTATTTCGCCACTCTTTAACCACAGTAAGGCATTTTAAAACAGCCAAAAATGCACGAATTTTGTCCTTTGAATTTTGCCCATTTTCTTCCACAATGTTTCCTTCTTCGTTTTTGCCATTTATTAACGCCTCAAGTCGAACAGCAAATGAAAATAGCAAATTTATCAAATGCGCTTCAAATTCCGAGTGATTTTTTTGCTGCATTTTTTTGCGCAATTCAACATTTTTAATTGCTTCCAATTTAGCATCATTTTGCTGCTTAATTGTGCCAATTTCTTGCATAATTTGTTTGGTCTTTTCTTCGCTTAATATTCCATTAATTGCCATTTCAAAATTTAAAATTTTCAGTTCTTTTTCTGCCCGGCATTTAAATTCTTTTTCCTGCTTTTTGTTTTGGCCGACCTCCAGAATTTTGGTTGTTGACAAACGTGCTGAGCCGAAGCGACAAAAATATGGGTGTTTGTAATAATTAAATTTAATTATTATTTTAATTTTATTTTCCAAGTAATTAATCATAACTTAGCTTAAGCTTAGTCAAATTAATAAAATTAAGTATTTAGCGACAGCTCGAAGCATCCCTACTATTTATGAAATTTTCAAAAAATTAGTAAAAATTTACAAAAAGTTGTGACTAAAAAAGTGCGAAAAATTTTGACTCAACAATTTTGACCCTAGCTTTCTTGAAATTCAATAAAATTTTTTGAAAAATAGAGTAATCTTTGGGCTATCTAATTATATAAACAAAATTAAAATTGATTGTTTTAGAAAAAAGTTATGAAAGAATTAATAGGGTCATATTTTTATGGTCATCCAAAAAATGTAAGGACATTTAAATGCATAAAAATTGTTCAAACTTAAATTAATTCACTCCGTGCTTGATACGAAAAGATAGCCCAAAGATTACTCTATTGTTCTGCTAAATTTCAAAAAATTTTATTGAATTTCAAGAAAGCTAGGGTCAAAATTGTTGAGTCAAAATTTTTCGCACTTTTTTTAGCAGAACAATAGAGTAATCTTTGGGCTATCTTTTCGTATCAAGCACGGAGTGAATTAATTTAAGTTTGAACAATTTTCTACTTTCTACTTCTACTTTCTATAATAATCAACCAATTTTTCCCCCATTTTACATCAAAATTTCTATTTTTTCTATATTTTGCATATGACATCAGAGAATAAATTTTTTTTTTTTGCCACGGTTGCGCTGAGCCGTGACCCGCGACGAATTTTTTTTTAAAATTTCTTAATTTTATTTGGTAATATTGCAGATGGTATCATATTTATGTTTATTGAATTTTGCAAAGTCATAAAAACAAGTTTTCAAGAGTTTTCGGGGTCGTTGTCACAATTTTGACATTAATTTTGTGCAATTCCGAACCCCAATTCGAGTAAAAAGTCGTCAAATTCCTTATTGAGATTTTGTTCGTCCTTTCCCGAAGCTCGGTCCCGATTTGTTCCACGTGCCTGCCGGAATATCACATCCCTGTAACACAGCTGTTTCTACTCCCGCTTTTCACTGATTTCTTGCCCATCCTTCGGCTTCTTCCCCGCATCATTTTTTCTATCCATTCTTCTTCCATCACATTTCGTCCAAACTTCGTCCTCCCCCATCGCTCATCTTCATCATCCCATTATTCTTCTCTTCCTCTCCTCCTCCTCCCTCATTGTCTTCGCTTCCTTCGTCCTCCCACCATCCCATAATGTCATCCACTTTCTCTTCCGTTGGCTCCAAATTCACTCTGTCCTCATCTCCAGTGCCATTCGCAGCAGTGGACGCCGTTTCGGCACCGCTGCTAACCATGGCCACCTGCTGCTGTTGGATCAACAAAATTAATTTTTTTATAAATCATTGGCATGGACCAAGAGGCCTCTATTAGCCTGCAAAATTTCGAAAAATTTCGATCAGGTTCAAAAAAGTTATGACAAAAATGACTGCTGAAACCTGGTTTCTGATGTAGTTTTGGCCATAAATTTGTTCAAAATTGACCAAATTTTTGGAATTTTGCAGGCAAATAGAGGACATTTAAGGCTATCGAATGATACCAACAATGTTGGATTTGGTGACAAAGAAAAAATTTATAGTCAAAAAACCTGGCTGGGGCCCAAACGTGGTGTGAAGTAAACCGATCAGAGGCGGACGGACATAATTATCCAATTTTTTACCACTAATATCTTTGCCGAATTTTGCCCCAGATGAATTTTAATCTTTAACAAATTTCACTTTTTGTGTGTCAAATGCTTGTCAAATAATATCTCAAAATAATTAACTAAATAGTGACCAAAAATACCAAAAAAATTTACGAAATTTTAAAATCCGTGCTTTTCTCTATGAAAATAAATTAAAATCAGTATGAACAGCCATTAACTATTACGAACTGTCTCAAAAATGCCAAAATAGGTGTGAGAATAGGGATCAAACACCAAAACAATGGCATAATTACTTTAGCTGTGGCGAAAATTCTAAAATCAAATATCTATCTCTAGTATATTTCTGGGTTTTCAGAAAATGAGACTTTAAAATTTAAAAAAGCACTCTAAAAATTTTTTTTTCCGCATTTTTATTTGTGTAAATTATTAATTCTTGAAAATAAAGTCGCCTTTTTTTGGCGATTTTTGTATGCCTGGCCCTATCAAATAAGGATATGCTATTATTGACAGATGAGTCCACCTGTTGCTTTTGTTGTTCTGCCAATTGTCCAGCTGCCCTTTGTTGTTCGCCGACAACAGCGACAGCAGCGGCACTTTGTTTGCCCATCAAAGCCTATTAGTGAATTTTAATGACATGTTTGATTTGGCGTAGTGACAGAAGACCCACAGACAAAAGACCCCCCACAACTTTTTAAAAATAATTCTTAATTAATTAATTTTTAATTTCTTAATTTGAGTTTAATCTGTGAGAAAAAATATCAATTGACAAGCGAAACTAATAATTGCAAAGTATTACGTTGAAACTAGGAAAATTTTCACGTAAATAGTATTTTAAGCTTGCTTTGATGCTTCTAATTTACCTTTTCAATATTTTCTGTATTTGAGACTTTTGTCCATATTTCTATGTTTTATATCCATATTTCGGCATTTTCTCGAAAAATACATCCCTAAATATGGAAATTTTTTGGAAAATACGTCCCTCAAACCAAAAAATTTTGGGAATTTTTGTCAATATTTTTCGTATTTTTTGTACATCTTTCAGCGTTTTGACCATATTTCGTCCATATTACAAATGTTTAGTCTATATAAATAATCTATATTTTGGATTTTTTTTTGTCCATATAAATCCGGCCCCTAATAATAATTTAAAGAAAATTTTCTCAAAAATGATTCGTGGGTCTTTTTATTCTCACATTAAACTCAAATTAAGAAATTAAAATCAATTAATTAATTATTTATTTAAAAAAAGTTGTGGGGGTCTTTTGTCTGTGGGTCTTCTTCGTTGATACCTCAGATTTAATTGCCTATAATTGGTTTGCCCACCTGCTGTCGGCCCACATTTGATGCCTGACTTGAGGCAATTGTGGCTCGGCCGCTGCCCCATTCCTCGTTGGCCGACTCGGCCAAATCTGGCAGCAGTTCGTGTGCCGACAGCTGAGAATTTATAGTAAAATAATAATGATTTTCATAATTTTTTTTTGCTCTGCCGGCATTTTGTTTCCCCTGAAAATTTTTTAAATTTCAAAATGAAATTTTTAAGAAAAAATTAAAGAAAAAAAATTTTTATAAGAAAATTTCAAGAAAAAAATTTGAAAAAAAAGCTAGAAAATTTTTCAAGATTTTTTTTCTCATTTTCTAAGATTTTTTCTCGAAAAATGTTAAGTTAAAATTTCTAAACTGAGTGGAACGTAATGCAACCCTTCGACATTGCCGGATCCAAAATTATCCTTTTTTGTACATTCAATAAAAAATGCATAAAAATGAATTTAAAAATGAAAATTGAATAAGCCATTGCTATATTAATCAGTAATAAAATTTATTTTTATTCAATTTTATAAATTTAAATGTTTTTTTGAAATAAATGGGAAAGTCCGCCGTTTAAAAGGCATATGCTCACCTGGATCGGCCTTTGATGTAGTGCCGCCAGGGATTGCATGCTTTTGCTTTGTGCCATTTTACTGATCGGTGCCGAAGTAATGCCACCCGTGGAAATGGCAGCACTCTCTGCCGACGACGCGGCAGCATTGGAGGCAAACGCACGCCCGGACACCTTTTTAAGCGCAGCCGCGACAATGAAGCGGCGCGCGGCACCCTGTACGGATAAAATGCTAGGAAAAATACGATTTTTACATATTCGTTAAATTTTCGACTCAAAAATAAACAAAAATTTTTCGACATTTTTTAAATATCCGCGAATGATTTCAAAATTCACCTCAAACACTTCGGAAATGCTCCGTCTCCGTTCCACGTCCGCACCGTACACTACCGTATTTGGTGCCGCTTCTGTGAACATGGGCCGTGCCAACTCACCGGCGGTGGTCAGCTTCCGGTATCGCACTGGACTGTGCTGGGCCGGCGACCCTGGTGACATTTTGCGCTGTTTACGTTCAAGCGCCGCTTTGGAGTGGGCAGCGGCAAGCGTAACGGGATCAAATGCTACAAAAACAATAGCAATATAATCTGCTAAGTGTATTCAAATTTTCCAGGAGGGGCATATCCATCGAAGGAGGACATTCAATTCTATTTTTTAAATTTGCTACAAATCACATAAAAATTTTAAAAAATTTCGCTTACAAATTAGGCACTTTTCGGTGCCGACCTTTATAAATATTTTAAATTCCCAAACTTTCCGAATAAAAAAGTTCAATTAAAAACTAAATTGCAAAAAGTGGTGCTGATCCCTTCTTGAAATCCCACACGCACCATAAATTGACTTTGCCGAAAATGTAAAGGCTGTCTGCGTTTTGTGTGCCACTTTGGCGGAGTGTGCCATTTGCTGTTGGTGGTTTTGTGCCAACGCTGACAACGGCACCAGCGGAAGGCCGGGGGAACGAAGACGGCGCAAGCAGAACTCGAGCCAAGTTTTGATGCTGGAAAAATCTCGTTTTTTTTTGAAAATTTATTTTTTAAATTGCTTACGTTTGCTTGGCCACCTCCTCCTCAATGATGTACTCGAGCTCTTCCCGTTGGAGCAGCTCTTCGAGTTGCAACGATTTTCGTATGTCCACGCTTCGATAAGAGAGCATGCTGAAGAAAAGGGTGCTAGGTCGTTTCTTAAAAACTGCCAAGTTGTAGGAAAATAAAAAATGTAAGACATATAAATTCGTATCTTGGTCCAATTTCAACCAAATTAATAATTCTTGGTATCATTCAATAGCTTTGAGTGTTCTCTATCAGAATATTAATTTAGAAAATTTTTATATGAAATTCTAAAAAAGTTATGGAGCCATATTCACCAAATATTAAGACGGAATTTTTTGTCCAGAACTTTTTTCAAAATCAATGAAATTTTTTTATATGTCTTAGATTTTTTATATTCCTTCAACTTGGCAGTTTTTAAGAAACGACCCAGCACGAAGAAAAGGGGTTAAATTTCAAGAAATTACAGTAAAACGAGGGTCTATGTGGAATTACAGTAACCGTGGTAAGAAATTAAAATAACATCTAAATTATCGAAAGGAATTTTAATGAATGGAGTTTATAAAAATAAAATTTTATAAATGCCGTTACATTGTGACATAAATTTTTAAGTAGGGATGTTTTTATGCCTAATTAGTAATACCTAAACAGGTGGATTTTTTGCGAATTAGAAAAGTTCTCTTCGTTTAAATGTACATTGTTATTTTCTGATTGTGAGAATGTAATTTTAACAATTTATTTAACGAGAAAAGAAAAATTAATTGGATTTTCCTTAAAAGTGCAAAAAATGCCGTTCGGTTTTAGGTTTTGTTAACGGTTTTTCTGGTTTATCCCTCCTAGGCTGCGCGTTCTTTATGATTTTTACAATGACATATTTTTCAAAAAAAATTTCATAGAATTACCGGCACCGCCGGACTAAAAATTCCGTAATTCCTTAAAAATGACTCTAAAATCTCAAAGTTTAGATAATTTTGGCCAGCACAACACGGATCAAGTGAATCACGCCAATTTTCGAGGTTTATGATCATGGATTGAAAAGGCAATAGAATCAAATCGTGATTTAAATAAATTAAAGTATTTTTTAATTTTACCAAATTTTGGCACATTTTTTGTCCACTTACTAAAGCACGTCGTGGAATGACACGTCGTCACCCCCGTGCAGCTTCTCCATTTCGTAGCACATGTGCTTGAACAGCAGCCGGTCCTTGTTCGGGTCCACTTCCAACCGACCGCGCAAAAGTCGCAACAAAAATTTTACACGGCCAATCGGAATTTGGCCCTTCTGCTCCACGTCCACAATGTTCCAAACCTAGGCAAAATTTTGTTCAAATTTCGTTTTCTTGAATGTCAAATTTTCATTTTTGTTTTGTCTCATTAAAACTAATTGCAACAATCTCATTATCAAGATTACTACTAATTTGCCCAAATTAGGGGTGTCAGCTAGGACCCCAAAAATTCGAAAACCCGGATTAGGAAGTATGAAATGCAGAACTGGGATTCATATTCCCGAAAAAAGTCGAAAACTGCAACGGTAAGGCGGCGGGGGGTCGAACGTCACCCGCCGAGATTAGGCACACTACTAATTGGCCCAAGAATCATTTGGCCAAAAAAAGCATCGAGACTGTTCTTCAAAAATGCCATACTCAAACGCCCTGGCTGACAACCACCTGTTGGAAGTTGCGGATGTCCGCATAACTGAGCAATGCGTCCTCTTCAGAAGAGTAAAACAGCGAGAAGTTTTCGATGATAATTGCCACCAGCAGGTTGCGCACAATGTACGTGATGATCAGGTAGAAGGAGCAGAAGTAAATAAGGGCACCGTAGTAATTGCCACAGTCCGTCTGCCAGTAATTAGCGCCCGGCAACCAATAGCAAAACGGTGCACTCCGCTTTAATAGCAACATATGTGCATATATGGAATAAAACTCTAGTGCTACTCGAGACCGAAAATTCCTAAGATAGTAAAAATTCGAAATTTTCATCGAGTCGGGACCCGAGACCGAGCTTCTTAAGCAGTTCAAAAAAATAAGTGCAAAAATTTTCATGGGTGGAAACAAGTCATTAGCGGGCGGTACACTTTTTTCTACCACGTCTGCACTCCTCCCCTTATGTTTTCTAACGCATTCAAATTAAATTTTAAAATTAAAAATATTTTGGGCAATAAATTTCCTGGCACCTAAAAAGTCAGTGCCCAAATAAACATAATAATTTTACGGATGTGTCATGCATTATGTCGTTCCAATCTTCGCCCGTGACACTGCGAAACAGCACAACCAATGCTTCGAACCCAGATCGGAAGTTCACGTGCCTGAAAATTAAATTTTAAATTTTGAGATTTAATTTTTTTTTAAATTTTTTTATGGCACTTTGACACCGCCTGCCCATATTTGACCATGCCGAACAGAATCACACCAGTGTAGGCGTAGAACAGCACAAGCAAAACCATGGCCATTATGATGAAGAAGGAGCGGAGCATGGACCTTTATTTTAGCATCACAATTTCTGTATTTCTTTTTTAATGCTTCTTACATCACAACAGTGAGCATTAGCATTTTCAAAGTGCTGTTACGGCCTGAAATAAATGAAATTAAAAAAATAATATATTTTCAGGGGAATTCAAACTGCCAAATACAAATTTATATTTGAAATTATTATTTTTGGCCCTAAATAATTATTTTTGGGACTGATCACGATTGCTATTTTTAGTTTTACCGATTTATTTTATCGATTTTAATTGAAAAACACCAATCTAAAAAATTTGGGTTTTAGTTTGACCGATTAAGAAGCTGGCCTGGTCGCTAATTACTTACTAATCATTTACATACAATACATGTAATTAGTTGTTATTAATTATAAATATGATTAAATGGACGGATAAATTAATTTGTGTGCCATTTGGCAGTTGCCATGCTATGAACAACCTGCGATGGTGAAGAAGCGCAAGATGACCACAATGTAGCCAAATGTGTACGTGAACTTCTTCAGCCGTGTCTCGCCTCCGACAACGCTGGCCGGCAGTGCCAAAAAGAAGTGAGTGATCACCCAGAATAGGCCCATGCCGGTGATCAGAAGATCGATTCGATTGCGACGACTTTGCCAAAAGCCGGACACCGTATATGCGAGCATTTTCAGCAAAATCTGCAAAATTATTCAAATTGGTGGTCAAAAGTGATGAAGAAGATAAATAATTTGCCGGAAATGAAAAACTATTTCAAATTGCTGACCAATGACCAGATTTCAGTCCTTTATAGATATCTGGACACAATGAATAAAGCCCCATCAATTTGCTTTTGTAAATTTCGGATTTTCCCATGGCCCATAAAGTTTGATTGATCAAAGCTTCGGAAAAGGGATAAAATAGCAAAATTTTCAAAAAAGCATAAATTAAAATTAAAGTTCAAATTCTCCACAAATTATCTTTAATTTTTTGATAATGAACAGCAGGAAAAAAATTCTCTTTTGGTTGATCTAATAAAATTATTTTTTTGAATCAGAAAGTGATTTTTTAAAATCAAATAATCTGATCGAGAATAATTTGACCTCAACAGCGAAAAGCATATTGAGAATGGCAGAGAGTGCGGTGACAATGTACAGAAATCGGTGTTTGTCCTCCTCCTCCTCAACATTCCACGGCAGAATCAGCGTTGCCGAATTCAGTACCACCATGGCGGCGAAGAATTGGTTGAACAGCCGGCACATTGTCAGCTCGTAAAGGGTGCGACGAAATGTGGCGGATTCGGACGGTTTTGGTGGGATGTGAAGGGGCTGAAAATTGGGAAGAATTTAAATGCGATAAATGAAAATGAGAGCCTTGGCACCAAACCTGTGCCATTTTAAGACGAGCCTTCAGGTCATGCCACCGTCGCTGGTCAACTGTCAACAAAGCTGTGCCCTGAAAAGGGAAAAAATGCCGATGTTAGAATGGTTTTCTAGGTATACAGACCGAAACCAGAAAATATTTTGTCGTGGGCAAACCCTACAACCGTTTTTTGGTCTTATTGTTAGCCGCTCGAAATGTTTCAAGATTATTTTCAAAATTTGTGAATATCGGAGGAAATATGATAAAATCCATTTACCCTGTTTTCGGTGTAATTGGCAATCACAACGCCAACAAACAATGTCAATCCGATCATACAACCGCTGAACACGTAAATGTGGATGAACACAACGGCCCACTGAAGAAAAATGCAAAACCCAATTAATGAGAGTAATTAAGGTGCATTATTTTTGCCAAATTTTACAGGGCCTTGCCGTGCCCACAAAATGTCTCTGATCACATTCCATCCTTTGTATGACAAGGTTTCGAACAGTGCTAACCTTTAAAATATAAAAAACAATATTTAATTTAATTACATATTGTTATTTTTACATTGCCGCGCCAATGTGATCAAAATTGAAATTTCGCGGGTTTGTCCTTCAAAAATAACCCAAATTATTAATTTTGTTTCCTTTATGTTAACGGACCAAACGCGTGGCACAAGCACTTTTGGATGAAGCGTGTCACTGTTTTTGCCTTGAAATAAATCAAATTTAATTTAGTTTTGAAAAGTTTAATGCTTTTGGTTTAAAGTAATAAAAAACATCAATTTAAACATTTAAATTTTGAACAAAATATATGCCATTGAATCAATGTTTTGGTTTTTAAGCTAAAAAACAAAAATTATTTACTTATATTATGGAAAACCGAATAGCTAATTAATTAATTAAGGCCATTCACCTAATTGAAAAAATTAATTTAAAAAAGATTGTTTTTTTTCTTACCGTACACCTCCATTCTGGTGACAAAGATTTTCTGCCAGAACATGCCCGTGCAATCAACCTATAAAAGTGAAATTCATAGTCCCAAATGAATGTTTGCTTTAGAGCCATTTTCAATTTAATTACTTGGCGTGTGACGTTCACATCATTACAGGCAGCCAATCTTAAATGAGCAAATTTAGAATGATTAAAATGCGTATTAATAAATAAATAACAAATTATTAATATTAGCACCTTCCGCCCACTGTCTGTACTCCGAAACTGGCAAAGATGAACATCACCACAATCATCAGAATGGTCACAAGCAAAATTTCCTAAAAACGTAGAAATACCATAATTTTGAATCAATTTAAGATCCAACAAATTAATTACTTTAAACCCGCGGAACAGCTCGACTACAACGCGACGAATGTGCGGCACGAGCGTGTAAATGCGCAGCGGACGCATCGCGCGGCAGATCATCAGAAACTGTTCCACCGAATTGATCTCCACGTGTTTGGGCATCAGCAACAGGAAGACCAAGCTGGTCAGGTAGACGAATACGGTCATCACTCCGCCAAAGTCGCGCACCAACGCATTGGGCGTGAAGAACAGTCCGTCAGCGATCACTTTTGCCATAAGTTCACCTTTTTTGAATGTTGAAATGAGGGGACATTGGACTTTGTTTTATAAGTTTTATAATTAGTGAAATCCTTCGAAATTAAAAAAGATTTTCGGCTTATAATTTTTATTCTTTAAAAGAAATATGCACAACACAAAAGCCTGGAAATTAAAACTTTTGTAAAGATTTTTTTAAATCTTTTTTTTTGTTGGCATTTAAGTCATTGAAAATTGTAAACTGATTATTTTGGTTAAAGAAAATATTTACAATTCAATCAAAAAATCAACTGTTCATTTTTTTAATTAATTCTTAAAAATTTAGTACGTTTTTGTTTTTTATGGATTTTTTAAATTTTTTCTTGAGGAAGATGAGACATGAAATGAAATACACGGATACAAAAAACTTCTTATACTGATGTTTAAAAATATTTTGAAATGTACCACTCATGGCCAACACGAATAGGTAGTCCGGGATTTGCAGGTAGAAATTGAACATCACCAAATTTTCGCCCGTCGTTGGCCACGGCGACTCGAGCAGCATGGACCAGCAGGACAACAAAGTGATGGCAACCATGGCCCAGTCCAAGTAGGGCATCAGACCGATCAGACTGCTTCAACAGGGAAAAGCTTTTTGTATTTTACTTTAGCGTATAATTTAATGATCTTTATGAATGTGCTGCTGAATTGGCCATTTTTCTTACTGTATTTGTTTGGGCCGCTTTCCACCGCCAGCGGCGGCGTTTCGTCCGGCACCATTTGTGCCACTGCCGCCGCTCGCCGCCATTTCAGCGCCGACATCGAAGCCCCAGCGGGCGTGCACAAACCGACGACAGAACCGGCGCAGTTTCGAATCACGGGCAATTATGAACAGAGGCCGATCAAAGTAAGGGTGATTCTCGCGCATTTCCTCCTCAATCCGATTCCTAAAATTTATAAAATATTTTACAATTTTAATTAAAAAATAATTTTTTTTTATTCAGAATTAATCGATACTAGTTGATCTAGTCTAATTAGACAGATAGCTTTTGGCGTCTGATCAGCACCTTAAAAATGACCAAATCACAACTAAAAAATGTCTACTTTTAAAAATAATGACATAAGTTAATAAAAAATTTTAGTATAAAATTCAAATTGAAAATTTAAGTTTTAAGTTTTTTTTAATGCTCAATTTAAGGAAATCTTGAATTTAAGGATATTTTAAAATTTTCAAGTGAAAGGGCCCAATTCAAGGATGTCCTTGCATAACGAATACCATCACTGATCTAATCTAATAAAACGGATAACTTAGATGCCTGACTATCGTCTTAGAAATGACCAAAGCATATCTAAAAAATGTCTAATGTGATTTGCCCTTCCTAACTGGTCTGATCAGAAAAAATGCAAATTAAATGAATAGATCATTTTCGTGCCTAGTGATTTCGGCCATTTGCTGCTTGTGCTGTAGTGCGCGAATGTCAAATTGGCCCTGTTTCAAGTCTCTGCGCGTGCTGCCGATTGCCGAAATGGCACCGGTGCCGCCACCTGCACAATTAACAAACATTTGGGCAATATTTTGAAAAGAGTTCTACTGCTAATTTATACCTATGAATTTTCAAAATTTCACCGAAGCATCTATTGAATTAGAAACCCTCTTAATTAGAACCCCCCTTTTGAGGGTGGTTGAAAATTGAGCCCCGGGGGTTCGAATTAAATAAATACGATATTCCCGACTATAATGTCCCAGCTCCCCAATCCAGCAATGATCACGCATCTGATCATCACCCAATTTATTATAACTGCCCTTTCTCTGATCACCTCCAAGCAATGCCGTCGACTGTTGCTTCTGCAGGGGCTGTGTTGTGCCACCAGCAGTTTGAGTCTGTTGTTGTTGTTGTTTTTGTTGTTGCCCTGCCCCGCCGGCGGGAGGTGGTCCCTCCGCCCGGTTAATGTCGCCGTTCTCGGTCAGAATGTGCTCGAAGAAACTCATCGGCTTTTGACGCCGACTTTTGGCACTCGTCGGCTGATGATGCAACGAGCCCATCAACGCGGCCACGGCCGAATTTTTGGACGAATTTCTGAAAAATTTTTGAAATTTGAAATTTTTTCATAATTAAACCCACTTGACCATCGAATTGAGCAGTAATCGCATCGCACATTGGCCAATGTGACGTTGATAAATGCAATTGGTTCTCTGATGTTGCAGTTGTTGCTGTTGCGCAGAAAAGCGATGCTTATTCACATTGACAAATTTGGACAAAATTCGACGATGTCCAACCTCTGAATTGGGTTTTCTGATCATTTCGGCATGACAATTTTTAAAAATACCGAAATTTTTCTTAATGTATTGTGCCATTTTAATTTATGGGTACTTTAAAAACACATATTGGTAAATTCTTAGATCTCGAGATTGTAAAATTCTTATAGATCTCAGATAAACATAATCTCAATTTTTGTAAGTGGGCACCAATTCACCAAGCCATAATTCATGGTTTATTTTCCACTGTTCCCTACAGTACCATCCAATCGTGTTAGTAATTTGTCGGCAAATTCCGTACTAATCGGCGGAAGTCGCTGTTCGTCGGCATTCTGTTTCCATACAAACTAAAACAAAAAAAAATTTAAAATTATAGGAAAATGAAACTTCGAAATTTGACCCACTTGGTTGGTGAATGAGTCGCGCACTTTTGGTGTCGCAAATTCGTTGTCCACCCGCTTCAGCTGTACCATTTGTGGCCTAGTGGGAAACTTTTCAAAAATGCGCAAACGCCAAGGCAAAATGGTGCGCATGCTGCTGATCTAAAGGCATTTAGGTGCACAGATTAGCCATATTCCAATAATTGAAAAGAAAATTATTCATTTTAATAGCAATTATTTATTTTAATTTGCCACATTAATGTTTTTTTTTTTTGAATAAATTTGCATTTTTTGTAAAGCACTTTTTAAAAATGCGTTTATTTTGGACATAAAATCAAATTACTGAAAAGAAATTTGCTTAAAAATATAGCTGTGATTTAAGGTTTTAAGTCTTTTTCTGTTTCTTTTTTAATTTGGGTGCCGTTCATATTTCGAGTTTCTTTCCTACCGCTTCCTTGGCCTTCAGTTGTTTGACCTTCTTCAATTCTTCGTCCATTTCCAAATTGTCCAAAATGACGGCAACAAAAAGACTGAGCACAATCAAAGTGACGAATAAGTGATAGGCAACAAAGAAAATGGCCACAAATGGGACCATCCGATCGTCAATCATTCGCAAAACTTCAACCTTTAAAAAATAAAAATTTGAATGGCAAAATTTAAAATTGACAAAATAATTACGAATTGTGACAGTTGGGACCTAAGAAATGAATTTCATTTAAGTAATTAATTTATGAAAATCAAATCCTAATGATTTTTAAAAATTTTTAGGGCTTTTAAGGCTAATCCAACTGAATTTATTTATTTTTTATGAAACTAAAAAATGGAAACAATGAGAGAAATATTTTGTATTTAAAAAATATCCTTAAACATTATTGAAAAATTAACCTTTAAAATAATTAAATGAATGTTTAATTTTCTCAAGGTTTCCTCAGAAATATTCGATTTAATTAATACATAATCGAGTGAATAAAAAAGCAAGAAAAGAAACATTCAAAAGTCTCTTTCTAAACAAGCGCTATCGGCCCACGTAGTATAGTGGTTAGTACTCCTCGTTGTGGCCGAGGCAACGCAGGTTCGAATCCTGCCGTGGGCAACCCTTTTTGCTTTTATTTTGTTTTTTTTAATTTAAGGCGACAAATTCGAAAAAATGCATTTAAATGCATTAATAAATTATTTTTAATAATATTTATCAAAAAAGATGAAAATCATTAATTTTAAAATTTTTTGAATTAAATTTTTTACTACACATCCTTTTTAGGTCGGAAATACTAAAATGAGTGGAAACATTTTATTTTTACCCATTAGTTTTTCAACCCTTTTTTGATTTTTTGACGAAATAAATTTCAAATTTAATTTTGAATAATTAATTAATGAATTAATACGCTTACAACAAATTCGGTCCATCCTTCTTGGGTAATGATTTGAAACATTGCCATAAATGCCTGGGGAAATGTTTGAAAATGGCTCAGATTTGGCACCGAACAGAACAATTGAAGCGAAACGGCAGAAGCAAAAATGACAAAAGTGACTGTGAACAGCACCAAACCGCCCAACTTTTTACCCGGACTGAAAATCTGAAAAAAGAGAAAATATTAATTAATTTATTGGAAATCTAAAAATAAAATATATTATATTTAAATTTTATTCATTTATATTTTACTTTGTACACAAAATCTTCGAGCATTGGCGATGCTTTGATTAGACGGAAGAGACGAAAAACTAAAAATATAAAATTAATTAAATTCTTTTAAAATAAAAAACATATTTTTATGAATAATAATAATTTTACAGCTTTCCATTGACTTGCCTTGAAAATAAGTGAAGTAATTTTGGTTGTACAAATGCCGTTGAATGTTAAAAGTGCCACCAATGGCCAAAATTAATTCGAACTTGAAGATATTTCGCTTAAAAAATTGGCGACCGTAACAAAACAATTTGACCAAACATTCGACATCGAATAAAACAGTGAAAACACACTAAAAATAAAAAATAAAATCGAATAAATGCGTAATTGGGAAACAATGATTCATAAACGCCAAAATCCAAAATATATCTCCCCGATAATCAGTGTAAGGGCAAGCCATCCATATTCAAGCTGAATTCATACAGACGAAAAAAAAATGAAAAGCGGAGAGACGAAAAGGGATTCAACTGCCCACAAATAAAAACATAAATGACCTTACTAACAAATTTATGTGCTTTTTAGTTTTCTAAATTCCACACCTTAATAAATAAATTTTTTGAACTTATCAGTTTTATGGAAAAACATATAAAATTTAGCAAAGCAAATGCAAGTTTCGGATTTAAGCATCATAAATTTTGCTCGAAATTCTTCCGAACGTGGCTTATTGGTAAGCTTTTCTTTCCCAAAAACAATGAAAAAGTCACACTTAAAAGAACAAAGGAAGTTGTTTAAGTAAATTCTCAACCAGCCATTTCTCACTTCAATCAAATAATACAAATTGCGCCGTTTCGCATCCGTTTCGTCGTGCCGATAAACAAACGAAGCATTTATCGCAGCATTAGCCAACACCAACGAAATGATGGCACATTGGAAACCAGTTGAACGAAGAATCTGAAAAATTGATGATAGCTATTCAATTCATAATTTAATTTTTCAGCACATTAAATAATCCCTTAATTAGACCTAACAGAATATTTTAAAACTAAACCATTTTTTACCGTTTGGAATTGCTTTATGCGTGGATTCAGCTTGTCCTCCGTGTCCAGTCTGATCAGCCTCCACCCGTCATCAGTTGACTCAATTTTCTTAGAAATTAATTAATTATCTCCTGGCTTAATAAATATCAATTAATCAATCACTTGACTAAAATCGTCCTCAATTGTCGTCATTTCCTCCTTTTTCCAACTTTCACTGAACTGTACCCGTATTTCAGCAAATGTTTCCGTAATCACAGCAATAAACACATTCTAAATGTGTATGAAATTCGTAAAATTTAAATTTTTATCACACCTTGACAAGCCAAGCCAAGAAAAAAATCAGAGTGACAAAATAAAAAAATGCCAAATGTGACGGGAGCGAGTCCAAACAGTCGTACATCACATACACCCAACCCTCTTCTGAGGCAGCCAAATACACAGTAAACACACTGGCGCCTTACAGAAATAAAACGAATTTAATGGAAAATTATTTTTAGAAAATATTTTCATTCTAAAACTTACCGAAATGGTCAAACATGCCGTAAAAGCCTTCACTTTTGGCACTCAGAACTAGCTGAACAAATATTTTATATGAGACAAAAGGTTAGAATAATCTAATTTTATAATTGTAAATTTATATAAAATATTTATTTAAATAATTAGTTTTTTCATTTAAAAAAAATTGTAAATATAAATGTTAAGATTTAACTACAAACTTTCCCACCTTCATGCATTCCATGTTGTCAGGACACTCGTAACCGCCTTGGCCTTCTTTTGAACACATTGTGTCCGGAATGGCCAAATCGTTAATGGTCACATTCTTCGGGTCGGTCCCTGAATTTAAAGACAAACTATTTTTTTGTTTAAAATAACATTTTAAAATAAAAATTATATAAAAAGAAAATAAATCCACAATTATTTTTTAATTTCTCAGTTTTTAAATCTCATTAAATGAATCATTCTGGCATTTGAATATAAAATTTCTGCACATTTGTTAAACTCACCGGGCATCACACAATGGTAATCCATTCGGCCGAACAGCTGAATGCCCATGATGGCGTACAATGCCATAAAAAACAAAAAGAACACGGTCACATTTTGCACTTGAGTGCTCGATCGTCTGTTTAATTAAAAACCAAATGTAAATAAAAAATAATTTCAAAAAATTATTTTTAATTAAATGTGTCCGTTTTTGGCAAAATTTATTACTTCAACAGCTGTTGTATTCGCTGCCGCGGCACTTGGAATGTCAGCATCAGTCTGATCAGTCGGATAATCACCTGGAAGAAAGAGTGGAAAGATCTTGTTGATCAGCCAAGTCATTAGGCTGATTATTATTAATAATGAATTTGACAAAAAAATAATGTAGATTTATTTGGTAAAATGAAAAATTCAAGCGATGGAACCCGGCGGTGCCAATAGGCGCCGGGGGAAAAATTTTGAAAATTTTAATGAAATTTGTCAACAAGTTTTAACTCAAAAATTTCAAAAATAATAAAAAATAAATATGAACATTTTTTTGACATTGATAATTTTTTTTGTGAAAGTACATTTTTTAAAAATAGACTGATTTGACCCTTATTTTTCGACACATTAATTATTTTCTAAATTTTAATAATGGCATTTTTCCCACTTTTGGGTTTTCATTAGGCATTTCATAACGCACCAATGGACGAACACATCGAATCACGCCCAACCAATCGTAATAGACGAGCCCAAATTGGGCGAACAGCTCGGAATGTACAAACAGTTGGTAAATGTGGAGCAACAAGGAGATCCAATGGAAAAGGAGCAGAAAAAAGTCGAATTGGCACCAACGGTCGCGGAAATAGGCATTTTGATGCTTAAAAAACAAAACAGGAAAATTAAAATGGTAAAAAAAATGGTGCAAAATGGTAATGCCAAAAATTGAAGGGCACTTAAATTTTTTAAAAATATATCCAATTACGAATTGTTTTCAAAAAATAGTAAATTTTTTATAGAGGGATACATTTAATTATGCTGATTAATTTTAGTATTAACAAAGGTAAAAGCAAAAGAAAATGATCAAATTAAAAAATGGAAATTATATTAAAAAACTAATTAAAAAGACAGTGTTTTTAAAATAAAATAAAATAAAAAATTAGACTAAACGGCATAGTTAATCATCCTGAAGTAGCCCATGTTGTTGGCCTTTAGCACCACTTCCCACGTGAAAATGGCCACCACATTGGCGTCAAGCACAAGCAGTACCCAGGTGAAGTGCGGGATCAGCTGCAGGGTGCGCGGGGTGTGCATGCAAACGCTGATCAGCGACAATAAGCACACCATTTTCAGCACTCGATCAGCCAAGGGCCGATCGAGAATGGCTAAGTGAACAAAAATATTATTATATACATAATTAGGCGAAAGAATTCCGATCACAAACATTGAAAATCGGTCATTAAATCAGCAATTAATTTTCTTTAATTAATACGCATCCTATTGAGTTATTTGTAAAAATTTTACAATTTTAGAGGATTTCTGTCAAAATACCCTGATTTTTTCAAAAAATACAAAAACAGACTATCTTAATTTAAAAAATTCCCTCTTCGACCCTTTCAAAAACTATAAAATAAGCAAAATTCTCAGAGATTGGAACCTTCCTCCTTTATTCTGTGCAAAACACGAAACTTTGGGTTGAATTTTCTGCTCTAAGTCACACACTTCAACAGCGATTATGTGCCAAATTCGTTGCTTTGTGCCATGCCAAATCCCTGTTTTATGCCATAGTCATTATTTTATGACTTGTTTTTTCAAATTCAATTTTGTGCCTTATTCTTTTTTTGTACCAAATTCACTTTCTCTGTGCCAAAAAACTCACTTGCTTTCGGCAATTTCTTGGTGCTTCCAAGTGACGTGGTGGCCAAAAGGTCGGCAATCTGCTGACATTAAAAACAGAGAAATTGGCTAATAGTCTCCCAATTGAGACCATTGCCATTGAGTCCCGCTTGATGTTTGGCATCGTGGCTGACGGACCAGGACCAGCCGAAATGGCACCACCGCCGACAACACTGATCGTGTTCAGGCCAAATCCGCTTCTTCTTCTGCCACTGTCCTCCCCACGGCTTGACACTGTGTGACCTTTGAAAATGGCATTTTAATTCATTAACACTGATTTATCAAGTTTAAGCAGCCTAAATTAGCTCTTTTTGTTTTTTATTAAGTGCCAATGATTAATAATTATTGGAATATGATTTTTTTCTCGTAAAAATTACGAATTGTTATATCAAATTTTATTTCTTAAGTATTCTGTCATTTACACTCAATAAATTTAATTTAATTAGGTTTATGGTGAGCTAATTCAAATTATTTAAAATATTTTATTCATGTTTAAATTAGCTTTTTGTACTTGGTCTCAGCTGTTGTTGTTGCTGTTGTGCCGTGGCATTTGCGCCAGAAGCGCCGGCTTGTTGCTGCTGTTTTGTTTGTTGAAACATTGGCGATGAAAGGACAGCCGCTTTGGCGACTAAAATTTTGAAAAAAAATATATATTGATAAAATTGGTTTAAAAAAATGTTAATTTTAATTGAAATTTGTGTTTAGAAAAAATGATTCAGAAAAAATCGAAAAATTAAGTTTATTTATTTTAATCATTTAAATTAAAAAATGAGAAATTAAATATTTTTAGATTTACTTTAACGATTTTAATTAAAAAAATTAAAATAAATGTCAATTTTTTGATTTTCTAATTAACTATTTTTGAATAGTTTATGCCAACTTGGATTCTCATTAATAAACTATGTACATATTTAAAGTTTTGTTAATTTTCATTTTTCCATTTTGCTCTCTGATCATTTTTCTCTCTCTCTGTCTCACTGCTTGTCGTATAATCGCCGCCGCCCGCGCCCCGGGGGACGACGCACAGCGATTTTTTGCGCTGCTGCTGTTGCAACACAATCAGACTCATTTTGCGCCCGCCTTGGGCCGGTGCCAACATGTGGTAGTTGGTGGAGGAACATTGGAGGGACGGATGGGAGGGGGGAGCAGCAGCAAATGGGGTGGATGTGCTGGTTGAGGAGGGGTGGTGATAATTTTTTTGGTGTTCCAACGAACGACGACCCATTTTTGGAGTGATTAGCGGAAAATATATGTAACAGTTAGTGGGCAATTTCTTATCATGATCGAGACTCTTGGCTTATTGTAGTGATCAGAATTGATCAATACTTAGCCACCGTAAGATAAATTAGGACTACGGTTGGATAGGGACTCTGAATTTGGGACTTCCATAAAAGAAAATATTAAATTTACTTGCAAAACCATGGAGTTTTCAGTTCCTCAACCCTAATTACGATAATTAGTAAAAGTATTTGGGCATTTTTTTTTTGATTATTCTCGGGATTTGGACGAGTTGTGATAAAAAAAAATTAGGGAAAGTTTATGGATTAAAAGCAGTTCCTATGCCCTTGAATCCTGAATTTGGAAAATACATTCTCGACTCTCGGCTTTTTTTTAGAACATATAGTAAAAGTGATGGACGGCAGTAAATGGCTATTACTGGCCAATAAAAATAATGGCATTAATAAAATGACAGAATTGGCCGCCAAGAAGCAAATAAACTTGAAGCCCCACTGAAGGGAAATAAAGCCGAATGGGCAAGTTCGGCGGGATAAAGCAAAAGTCAAAGCAGATGTGCGATATACAATGAGGGATGAAGCATAAGGGGGAGGGGTGATGAATAATGACATGGGATGGGAGGGAAAAGATCATCAAATGTGAATTGCCCGCAAAAATGGACATTTTATCTATTTATTTTCTGTGTATTATATGAATTGGACAAAAAAAAAATGCAAAGAATTTTGTTTTGGGTCACATTTTTTTAAATTTTGTTAAAAGAATTTTTAAGAGATAATCTAATTAGCTATTAATTTTGGGAGAAATGCTATTAATGTAATAAATATTAGCAATTAAATTCCAAAATATCCCCTATTTTAATGATAGTTTAAATAAAAGCCGAGTGTTTTACAATTTTTTTAATGATCAGAAATCGTCCGGATGAGTTTTGATTCAAATTTTCATCAAAAAATTTTTTGGTCCTTTTTTAGTTCAGCGAATGAAATCGATCCCTTTGAGAGATTTTTGGGCAGAATTCACACAACTAAAAAGGCGGCACAAATGAGGGCGAAAATTGTTCCGGATGGAATTGGGTTGTGGTGAGTTTTTGCCGCCAAGGGCGGGGGGGGGGGCAAGAAAAAATGGGCCCCGCGGGGATTCATTTGTTTGTTGTTCGATTGGGACTTAAAGAATCTGCCACCCACCCCCCCCCCCCCCGGGGGAACAAAAAACTACCCGAAAATGCTTCTTCTTCCTCCCTCATCTGCTTCACTGCTTGCTTTGCAGCAAAAAGAATTGCCATTTCCGCCCCCGAGGGTTCGAAGCGGGGCACAGCACACAACAAACACATTGTCCATGAGGGGCAGGCAGAAGCATTGGGTGGAGGAAAGTCGGATTTGAGTAGGGCGGAGGTGGAGAAGAAGCTATGGGCCTGGAGCGATGGGCCAAGTTGGCCATGAAAACGACCCCTCGGGGGGGAAGGAAGTGCGAAAGGGAGACGGACCCGGGGGAGAGTGAGCATCCGTACAAATGTGGTAACAATTTGTATGCAATTTTTGCGACGAGCATTTTTAGCAAATGTCCATTGTTCCAGATTGGACACATCAAAGGGAGTGGGAGTGAGGGTTTAAGAAAAGTGCCGTTGGTTGCTTAATTAGGTCTTAGTTTTTAGATAAAAAATTATGTGCATTAAACATTAACCGCCCTTAATTTTGGACAATTAAGACTTTCCAGATAAGTTTTTAACAATTTTCCTGTCTTTTTGGCACCCAATTCTCTATGCATCGAGGTGAATTTTTTTTTAGTCAGAAATTGGGTATTCTTTTTTGGTGTTAGTAGTTGTTTCTTTGCCCTATTCACCTTTGATTGGATTGATAAAACAAATACATAAAACCTTCAAATATTTTGCTGACCTGTGACATAATGCCCCAAATTTACAAAGGAATGCTTTTTTATATATTTATTTAAACGGCGGCTAACAATTAATCAACAGATAGACACAAAAAACATTTTCTGATTTGGGATTGTCCAAAGACAGCATTGATGGAGAGGAACAAAAGGAAAAAGCCCAACCAACTATGGCACCAGATGGTGCCAATTACGGAAAGCAGTGAGAAGACGGGTGCAATGGCACCATTTTAATCCGTTGGATTGGTCATAAAATTGGGGCGAAGAAAAAAGCGTTTCAGGCAAATTGGTTAAAAGTGGAATAAGGAATAAACCAACCCGGAGGGGAGGGGAAGGGATGGAAAATGTAACATTTTTTTATTATAACCGGGGCTGGCACGAAATGAGTCCGATTTGGTTGATGAGTGCAACAGCGTAGCAGCAGAGCGAGACAACATTAATTTGTTATGCTCGCAATGAAAGCACATAAAAAAACAACAACAACAACCGCAATGGCAACAAAATGCCAAAAGAGTGACGCGCAAAATTTAAATTTTGTTATTTTCAAAGTCAACCATTATTTGATGGCCACTTAAAACAAAAGGCACGCAATTTATGTCACTCTTATGATTAAGCAATTTAAAAATAATTAATTCAAAAAAGCAAGAGACAGACATAAAATAAAAAACGAACTGTATAAATTTTGAAATACGAATTTATTCCGGATAATTTTGGGTGACGATAAAATATGACCGGGGTTTCTTGGATAATTAAATCCAATTTGAGCACTAAAAATACGAAAATTTTTAAAAACTGTAGAGAATAAAAAAAAATACATTTTTGATTATAGACTTAAATTTTCGCTAATTAAAAAGAACTAAGAATGATATAGGCTATAGTTTATGATTTGCATATTTTTTTTCTGCCCAATTGCTATGCAGAAAAGGCGCTCATATTTAGATTTTACGGCGTTGGGCAATTTTGGTAAGATTTGATAAAAGAAACACAAGAAAAGCAAAAAAATCCCTAGGACTGATTTTGGAAATTACAAAAAATATCCCCCAAATAATTCGAAAAAGTTAAGTGTCATAAGTAGGGATACGATTACCTCTTATGACTCATAAGCGGTTTTTTAAAATTTTTTTCTATAAATTTGATTTGTCAAATAATTAAATTTATAAATTCATAAACTCAAATTTTGTACGATTAAATTACAAAAATCAAAGAATTTTGTGATTGTTAAAAATACGCTATTTAGCCAGTATTTGATTTTGTTAAGTCAACACAATTTTATTTTTGACATTTTTTGTGGCTTAAATCCAATTTTGGGGATTTTCAGCTGAAATTTAAGGAATTTTAGCCCTATGGAAAAATAATGCACCTTTTTGCTATTGTATGTGAGTATTTAAATTATTACATAAAATTTTCATATCTATGAAAAAATCGCACTTTGAAAAAAACAGTAAAATTTAAAACAATATTTTATAAATTTCAGTCAATTTAGTGATTGAAGCTTTCTGCTTAATAGGCAATGTCAACAAAGTGTTGCAAAGTGAAAATCTACAACACTTTTATCCATTTGGCCATAAATCGGCCAAAACGGAGAAAGAGGCGCAATTTGTTAAGGCTGAAGCACGGGATGAGCACACACAAAATTTGATTATGTGTAAGCATCGTAATGAGGGGGCGGCGGTCGCGGAACAATTGGCATTATGTATTTTGCCAGAGAGAGAGAGTCAAGAAATTTAAAAGGGTTGGTCGGCATTTAAAAATAATTTTTCAACTAAAATTAGTGGCCAGAATTTGTTTATATTTCTTTATTCATCGAATGCAATTTTTTTTTATTAATTTTAAATTCTTATTAAGCTAATTAAAATTGTTTAGAGTTAATTTTTTCAATTTTAATTTGTATATATTTAAAAAAGAAAATAATATAAAACAATAATTTATAATTGTAATTGTTTTGGCGGTAAAATGCAAGAAATTCATTTAACAGATCCTTATAAAAAAACAATTTTTTCGGGGGAGCAAAAAATGGAAAACGCAATGTTTTTTAAATTAAAAAGTAAAATAAATTTTGTAGAAAAAATCTTTGCCTTTTTTTTGTTTGTTTGATTTTCGATTTTTTTGTGTTAAAAGTGCCAAAATATTTGACACGGAACATTCAATCTCTTCCAAGGAATGGAAATGTGAACAACGAATAATAAATTCCCCTGAGATAAAAAAAGTTTTTTAATGCAGCGGAGGAAAAGGAAATAAATGCTAAGCAATTGACCAACTTTGGCTACTTAAGCTTAATGAGACTAAAATTTGTGCAAATTAAAATACAAATTAATTTTTTCTAATAAATTAAATTTCAAATGACTATTTTAAAATATATTATGAATTATTTACCTTGTCAAAATTTTGTGTTGCCATTATTAATAATATTTTGTTTTCATCTAAAAATAAAATGAAATAAATGGAATGGCACGAATGGATTTTTTTGCCAAAAAAGCAGCGGCAAAATTGGCATTTTGATTGTGCAAAAAAAAAGTTTTGGAGCCCTCTTCAACTGAAGAGCAAATGGACGGCATGCGAATTGGTTAAGACGGAAATTGGCATAAATTATGCAAAAATAGGCATTTTATTCGTGAGAAGATGTTTTAGTGTTAGCGTGTGACCAAGAAATTGAATTATGGACAATTTAACTGAATTAACTGAACTCGGTGCCAAACATTTAAATGGTGCCAAACAAAAAATTTTATCTAAACCCTTGGCCAGCGACACATTTTTAAAGACTTAAGTTTTTATTTAATTTTGACCAAGAATTCCCAACCCTTGAAGTAGACGCCATAATTTTATAGGTTTCATTGGACACTTTTAGTTTCAAATAGTATAATTTAAATATGGAATCTTAATTTTTTTTTTTTTGATATTTTTATATCAAACTTTGGGTTTTTGCCATAGAGAAGGTGGCGCTTCGTCTGTTGCGCTGGTCTCCGCAAAATTATATAATGCTTTATCCTCGCCTCGATGCCCCCGGCCCCGGACATTTTGCCTACCGAATCTTAATGTATTCGCTGTTTGCGATTGTCAGAGAATGGGTGTTGAATGTTTGTGAGAAAATTCTTTTATACATCTACCAGGGAACGAAAAATTGTGGCATTAAATTTCAAAATTGGCAGAAAAGGTGGAATTGTTTTTTTTAAATGAAATTATAACTCAAAAGCATAAAAAATTGTTAGATAGATTTGTTCTAATGGGACAGTGTTCTTTTTGCGTCCCAATTTATTTTTGTTTAAAAAAATGCATATTGAAAATTATAAATCTTTACCCATCCATACAGAAATGGATTGCCGAAAATTCTAATGAGAGAAATTTTTATGGAAAATTTTCAATGGAGCAGAATTATGTAATTGTTTCATTCCGCTATTGTTCAACGAAATGATATTGATCTGAATGCTAAACAATCTCTGATCATCTCGATTAACAATAATGACCTGTTTCTGTTCACTTTTGGACTTTTAGAATTTAATTGTTAGTTTAAATATATTTTTTATTTTTTTGTTCATAAAAATTAAAATATTTCCATTTTTTGGACATATAAATTGTGAAAAAGTCCAGCACCGGACTTTCAATTAAAAAAAATAAAATAAAAATAGAAATAGGAAACTCCAGAAATTGTGAAATTTGTAATAAAAAACAAAAACCAAGAAAAATGCCACGAAAAAGGTGACTAAATCGCATTCCTGCTGACTACCCTTGAGGGATGTCACCACTTTTGTGAATTTCTCGGCCGGCACGCCGTTCACTGTTTTTGACAACAATAACTTCCAGTTGCTGCATGGAAGTTGTTTGCCATGCCGCACTTTTCCTTCTAAAAGTGCCAGGAATTGACAGCCGTCCAATTCCTCACACAAATTGTTTGTCCTGTCAATGTGTTTCGACTCATTTGGTATGGGGAGGATTTCATTAACGCACACCCATCCATTTATCTGTCATCATTAGTTATCGCATTAACGCTTGCGGGTCCGTTACAATTAATTAATTAATTAATTCAAGCGAGCGGTTGCTGAAAATAATTAGTGTATAAACTTCCATATTTTTGCGTGTTGAGATGTTTCTTAATCTGTCAGACTTCGTATATAATTTTTTTTTGTCAAAAATGAGTCATGAATTTTGCTGAAATTAATTGCAAACATTCCATGGCCCTAAAGTGTTTCTATATTTTGACAACATATTCCAAAAAATCTTCAAATAAGAAAAAATCACACTAAGCAAGAAAATGCAAAGTATAAAATTATTCCGTTACTTTTAATAAGATACGAAATTTTGAAAATTCCACTCGGACGAGATTCGAAATACCTAAGCAATGCCTGTTCCTAGCCCAAGTGGCGGAGGAAGGAGGAGGGTTATAGCCAGGGCTCGCAGATGAAAATTTTCAAAAGCCTCATTTGGCATGCAAAAAAGCCTCATTTTGGGTCAAAAAGCCTCATTTTACAAATTTATCCAAAACACGCTTAAAATGTTATATTTTTGATTGTCCATGATCGATTTGAGTAATTTTTTTGTTCGAAATAAGCATTTTGTGAGATTCTGAGCATGAAAAATCGAAGTTGATTTTTTTGCGGCGCTTTTTCCAAAAAACTTGGGGAATTGAGGGGCCGGCGGTGCCGATAGGCGCCGCCGAAAAATTTTTGTAATTTTTAATGCGATTTGTTAACAGATTTGTCCTGATGGATGATACTTGGTGACGTACTTGTACAAATTATAAACTATAAATTATAACTAAAAATATTTAAATATCACAAAACACGGATTATACTTGGTGACATACTTGTACAATCATTAAACTACAAATTATCTGAATAAAAGGCAACACAAATAAAGAGAAATTAAATTAATTTCTATTTTTTACAAGAAAATCACAGCAATTTCTATTTTATTTTGTTTTTACCTAATGTTTAATTCTTTTTTTGGCCAGATAAAATGTTGAATTATGATTTGCCAATTTTTAATATGAGAACCTTTTTTCTCTTTTCTAAATAAAATTTCTCAAGTAATTTGTAAAAATCTTAATAAATTTAAAGAATATTTTAGTTATTGAAATTTTTTTCTTATGAAGTTTTTCAAGAACATTAATTGGTTTGCTATCGAATTATATTCTGGCAATTTTTTGTTCATTTTTTGCTCCATTTTTGAGCGTTTAACTTGTGACCCCCGCCCGGTCTTCGTTTTTTCAAAAAATGCCGGGTTCCTGTTTAGATTCGGTTAATCAAGCGTTAACAGTCTTTTATAATATATATGAGTTTAGTATTCAATAATTTATTGATTGCTTTTCCATTGGATTTCTTTACTCCCCGTGAAATTACGATGAATTGACAGTGCATAAATGAAGCCCTAAAAAATTGACCAAGGAAAAATTAATTTTACAAGTGGGCGAGGTGTGAAAGTCGATTCACGTAAAACAAGCCTTAGATGTGAAATAAGCTCGTATCAAAGTCCATAAACAAAATTATTAAATAATAATGAAAAAATCAAGGGTGATGCCGAAATTGGCATTGATTTATTACTGGATTCGCAAGATTCCTCAAATTTAGAACCCTAAGGATATTCCAGTCGTATTATATATTTTCAGGTCTATTAAAAGGTTTTTGCCTTCTACAAATGCCATTATTTTGGTGGCACTTCTGCTGGCTCTTCCTGTCCATCTGATGCCTTTGGCCGTCGGTAGGGTTTTTTGTTATGAAATAAGTTTAAGCGTAAGATTGAAAATACGCGCCCAATAATTAAATATATAATTCCAAGAGTTTTCCTGGTTACTTTGATATTTAAAAATGCTCCACCGTACAATAATTTGAATATTTTAATGCACAGAGCAATTATAATTTCCAAGAAATATGGAAAATTCCCAGGGAAGTCCATGGGACCTAAGACGAGACCTTCCCCTGATTTGAAATTTTTACTCATTTTAATAGATGATAAAGATGCCGAAAACATCAATTCATCCGGATTCACTGCTTCGGGAATTGTGAAAGGTCTTACTACTGGTCTGGCGTTGTCCTCGTGTTTACCAGGGGCCAATTGTGCTCGCCCGATTGAACAAGTTCATGTAGCGACAGTTGCTGGTCACTCATGGGTATCGCAACTACCAGCAGCTCAAAAATTTGACCAAATGGTACGTATGCCCAGGGGAGGAATAGAAGGCACAAATATATTAGTGGAACTTGAAATTCTTTGAAATTTCAGTTGCCTCCTGCTGCTGGGAAAATGAAAATGCGAAGAATGACAGCTTCAATAAACACAATTGATCATAAGTCAAAGACAAGGACAAAAGCAAGAACATCCGTAACAATGGACGCGTTCATGTTGACCAGCAGGACAATGGAGAAAAAGCCTCATTTGGCAGGCAAAAAAGCCTCATTTTTACAAAATTTATTCAAAACACGTTTAAAATGTTCAAATATTATTTTTTTTTATTTCCATGATCAATTTGAGGAATTTTTTAGTTGGAAATAAGCATTTTGTGAAATTCTGAGCATGAAAAATCGAGGCTGATTTTTTTGCGGCGCTTTTTCCAAAAAACTTGGGGAATTTGGAGGCGGCGGTGCCGATAGGCGCCGCCGGAAAATTTTTGTAATTTTTAATGCGATTTGTTAACAGATTTGTCCACAAAAATGGCCAAATTTTGCAATTTTGAGCAAATTTTTAAGAAAATAAAGGATTTTTAGGGTCCGGCGGTGCCGATAAACGCTGCCTGGGGAAAAATTAAGGATTTTGACCAGATTTTTAGCAGATTTTCATTAAAAAAATTCCTAATTTTGTGAATTTTCGGAAAAATGGTTATTTACTGGTTTTCATGAAAAGTTTGGAAGTGATTTTCGTTTTGATGCTCTATTATAAACCCAAATTCAAATTTATGTTTGTCAAACATTATGTGAATTTATCAAAATTTAAAAAAATTCTGACGATTTTCCCCAAAAGCCTCAAAAATCCTCAAAAAGCCACAAAAATCCTCAAATCATTAGTTCAAAAAAAAATCCTCATTGACCTATCAAAAACCACAAAATGAGGATAAATCCTCAGATCTGCGAACCCTGGTTATAGCTTCCCCCAAATAAAAATACAAGAACTATACGTTATCCCCGTCAGATTCATTTTTTCGAATATGACATCGAATCTTGTAGCAAAATTTTTTATATTTATTGTTTTTGAAGATACTTTTTATTAAAAGCAGAAATATTTTGAAATTTTAAAAACACGCGGGATCCTGCAAAATTTTAAATGCGGGATTAGTTGATACATTAATGTTTATATATTTATAGGGTTACCCCACATTTGCGCCTATGTCCAAAATCGGGGTCAAACTTAAGTTTTTCAATCTCAGATACCTAAACAGCATTAAATAAGCGATTGAAAGCGATTGTCTGTGATAATTTGCTCATCAGCAGATTTTTAAAAAATAATAAATTTCTCAAACAACATAATTATTGTTCCTAATAAACCAAAAGAACGAGTTTTCTTAAATTTAATGCTGCTTAAGACCTCTAAGATTTAAAAAATGTAAGTTTGACCCCGATTTTTGACATAGGCGCAAATGTCCGGAGCGCAAATGTCTGGACACAGTTTAAAGTGGCCAATGGCAAACTAAAACAATCGAATAAAAACGGGAATCCTTCCCTGCAGTTTGTTCATCACTAGGGACAGGATTTATATGAATCCCCATTTTCTTTTCAAATTTTAAACAAATTTTCAAAAATTTTTTGTCCATATTTTCGTATAGTAAGGGTTTTAATTAGGATGCTATAATATTAAAATATTCTTTTGCCTTATTGTTGTTGGTTGTGATCAATAATTATTGATGCTATTATATAATATTTAAAATACTCTTCTACTTTTGCTTTACAAATCAATGTTGTATAATTAAATACAATAGAAAAGTGGTGGTTTCGTGATCATTATTATATTTGTTTTATTACGCTTTAATAAATTCCCACTTTTCCGTTTATTTTCTTTTTGTTTTATTTATGAAATTAATGAACAACTTTTTTGACCAAATGAATGTTGCCTCAGGGAGAGAAGGTCAGGGATCGGCGAGGAAATCCCCGACAAAAAGTCTTAGAGATTCTTTTTGCACATTCATCCGATTTGGAGCACAACAAAAGGCATTCGCAATTGAGCACCACTAAACTGCATTCATATAGTAAAGTTCAAAAATTAGAGTTAAAAAATTCTAAATTGGCATTATGACGAAGTCTGTAAGCAATTTCAATTAAATTTAGCGGCACGCAAAATCTCTGTCCCTGAGACCGAATCGGGTTGGGGATCGCCCATTGTATCCTGAACTTTGGACACCAGAATTAAGACTGATCTTGTTGATCATCGGCACTTAGACCTTTTGGGCATCCCCTTGTCCCCATTAACATTTAATAGATTTGTTTTTATTATCTCAAAAATCATTGAAATTTAATTGTTTTGCCATTCATTTAGCGATGAAATACTATATTTTTCTTATTGTAACACTGCAGATTTTGGCACTGCTATTCACAACAAGCAAAAGTATGAATAGAAAAAGCAAAAACCAAAATAAAAATTCCCATGGTAATTACGGGTCAGGGTCAGGCCAACAATTGTCTCAGGAAACTCGAGCAGCAATTTACATCAGTCCAGAGCGACAAGAGAGGATTACGAAAATGCTTTCGGATCCAAATTTTAAACATCGCCCAGAAAAAGAACAATTTGAAATGTTCAAATTGACAAAAGATATGCCAATTTCGACTTCTTCTAACGTTTTCGGGTCAGGCCAACAATTGTCTCAGGAAACTCGAGCAGCAATTTACAGCAGTCCAGAGCGACAAGAGAGGATTACGAAAATGCTTTCGGATCCAAATTTTAAACATCGCCCAGAAAAAGAACAATTTGAAATGTTCAAATTGACAAAAGATATGCCAATTTCGACTTCTTTTGGCGAAGGTTCACAACAATATTCTAACGTTTTCGGGTCAGGCCATCAATTGCCACCCAATCAATTTGGAACGGGTCAGTTCAACTGGTTCGGTACCTAATTAGCCAAAAATTAACTGAAATGGAGAAATTTAGTTAATAAAATAATCAATCTGGTGATCTTTTAGGCTCTGTGCCGTTGGGTTCTGCATTTTTGGGCCAACAACCGACTAGATCATTCCAATACAGCGGCAATGCTTTAGCAAATTCTTCACAATTCAACTCCGGGTTTAATTCGTCAAATTCCTTCAATGTGCCACAATCCGCCAGTTCTTCATCATTTCACTCAATATTTGGATTAGAGGACGCTCAAAAGAATACTCTTGAATCGATGTTCGGATCAAAGAAGGGATAAAGCAGCATTAGGTGCTAATGAGCTAAGAGAGAAGATGAGAAAGAAAAGCATGATGTTCGACCATCATATATTGTTGACCAATTTCATTTCTGTCCCTTATTTTTTGTAACGTCCTTTTTCTTTCATAAATTACTTTACTAAAGGAATTACGTCATTTGTCTATTAAATTAGTCTTTCATTCGAACCACATTTCGTTCTCAAGTGACAAAAATATGGGTGTGAGGATATGGCCTAGGAAGGGCCATTTTATTCCCATAAAATAATTATAATAATTAAAATTATTTTGCAAATAAAAATCAAATGAAGAAAAATAAAATATATTTTCAAAATTTAAAGTTTGAATATTTGATTAATTAAAGAATAATAAAAACGATTCAACGCTGGTACGATGCTGATTTTAATTTAAGCAGTATATTTAAAAAAGGAGATTAATTGGGAAGATAACAGACACTTCGCATGAACATTTTAAAACCTTATAAATAAATTTACTTCTAAAACTGTGAAAAGGCCATACCCAACAAAATTGGCAAAACATGCAAAAGTAGACACATATGAGTGTTAAAACTCAAAAAAATGTCAAAAAACTTTTTCAAACCGTTAGAAATTGGTTTTTGAATTAAAAAAATAGCAAAAAAAAAAAAACAACAACGGAAACTGCTGCATAACTCACGGAGCAGTCGTGATGTTGTGCTGCCTTCGTCGTGCTCGGCCCCTGTCCACGTTGCTCGTGCCTTCATTGTCTGTTGTCGTCGGCTCTCTTTTTGTGCCGTTGTGGTCGACGACCTGTTGAGATGTTGCTGCTTGCATTTGCCTATTTATGAACACTTTAAAGAAATTAATGAATAGGGTTTTCAAAAATATGGACATAAAATCGCAAAATATGCGCATCAAAGTGAGAAATATGCACATGATTATACATTAAAGCGAAATATGCATATAAAAGTGAAAAATATGCACATAAATTATTCCAAATTGAATGTAAAATTTCTTGAAATTTTTTAAAATTAATTAAATTTAAGCTTAAATCTCGAAAATAGCTAAATACGTTTAAAAATAATTGTATAAGAAACTATCAAAATAAAGTTAAAATTATTAATTTGAAAAAATTGTCTAAAAAATAGCATAAATTTTCCATTTTTAGTCTTATTTTTGACACAGATTTCCAATTTTTAAACGTTTTTTATTAATATTTTCGAGAAAACTATCCAATATTAATTTTTAGAAAAATTTTCAGTCATTAGGGATTAAAAGGCCGCTTTAATAGAGGGACCGATTTAATACCCGGTGGCCCAAAAAATTCTTTATTTTCTTAACTCGAAACGAAAAATTGGTCATTTTGGACAAAATCTGTTAACTAATTTCACTCAAATATCTCACTTACAATTAGCGAAAACTGTTGAATTACAAAAATTTTGTTCATAAATTTTACAGAATTTGTTACCTCGTTTTTCAGCCAATTGACGCTGTGCCGTCGTAGTGAAAGCAGACATTTTTCGTGGTGACGATTTACCATGCAATTTTGGTGGAATTCGAAAACTGTAACTCAGTGTTGGTGGATTAACTTGGGAAAACATTTTGGCACCGGCCATAAAATTGGCACTTTCGAAAAATGCCAATGCACCATAAAATTGGGACACCGTTTTATATGACCATTTTCTTTGACCTCACAAAGAGTGGTGCACACAATTTTTTGATAATTTGCTTCAACAAAAGATGTAAGGTGAACAAAAATAAAATTGGTGGCACATATTTAGGGGCGGAAACCTATTGAATTTCCTGCCAAAATGTTTGCCCCTTTTCCATTTATGGCGAAGGGTAAATAAAAATGCTGTTCATCTCTTCTTTTTTAATATTGTAATAATTCATAGACTAAATTAATTTATAAACAATAAATTTAATAAAATTAATAATATAATATTATGAATAAGATTGTATAAACTTTATAAAACAATTAATTTTCCATCAAAATATTATTAAAATGAATTAAAGAAATACCGTCAAATTAATATATTAAAAAAAGCTTTTTGGCGTTCTTTTGCCATTAAAAGCAGAAAAAAATGGTCATGGAATTGGTAAATGAATGAATTTGTTAATGTGCCGTCGTCATTTGTATCTTCCGCACAAACATTCAAATTACCCACCTACTTAAAAGCAATGTTTGGGGATTGGGGCGGGGGTAAGGAAGTTTCATTTGGCCAAAAAGGGGGAAGCCGAGCCACAAATGGGAGGTGAAGAGAGGGAGAGAGAAATGGAGTGGGTGACGGGGGAGGGGAGGGGGGGGGACACTTTCCCCCCTTTTTACTCGTTTTATAGGGAGGCAAATGAGTGCCGGTGCCGAAAACAGCGAAGAAGCCCAGTCACCCTGTCTTAAAATGGACACAGAAAAAATCCGTTTCCCCTTGAGGGATTTTGTTATAAATACCGCCCGCCCCTCCCCCGCCCGAAACGAAATGCAACTCTCAGCGTTTTGTGTGAGGTGCGTTTTTTGAACTCTCATGGGACGGCACTTTTTTTTGGCACATAATGGGGGAAAGGGGGAAAGTTGGCTACTTTTGCGACAAACGATGCTGATAAAGTGTCCAGATAAGCCGGCATCAAAAAACGTGCTTAGAGCTGCTTTTTTGGTTTTTCATGGGCAATTTTTAATAAAGACAAACATTTTTGACTGAGACAAAAATTTTAAACAATTCTTATGGAAAAGATAGGACAAGGAAATAAAAGGTAATTTTTTAATTAATTTTCCCAGCGGGTGAAGAATGTCTTTTTTCTTATATTTGACAAATTCCGTCACAAAAAAGAGTCATTCAAATTAACGCGAAAAAAAATATAATGCCAAAGAGAGAAAGAGAAAGAGAGAGAGCGATGGACAAGAGAGGGCGAAAGAGGGAGAAAGAAGAGAGAGAGCGAGAAAAGGGAAAAGAGTGTGTGCGTGAGATGAAGAGAGAGAGAAAGAGAAAATAGGAAGAGAAAAGAAAGTGAGTGAGTGAGAGAGAGAGAGAGAGTGAGGAGAGGAGAGGAGAGAATAAAAAAACGTATAAAGAGAGAGGAGAGAAGAGTCGAAAGGAGGGAGAGAGACTGAGGAGAAAAAAGAGGAAAGAAGAGAGAGTGAGGAGGGGAGAGGAAAGAGAAAACGATAGAGAAAGAGTGAGTAAAGGAGAGAATAAAAGAAAAGATAAATGAGAGAGAGAGGGAGAAAGAGGAAGAGAGTAAAGGATAAAAGAAAGGATAAAGAGAGAGAGAAAGGAGAGGACAAAAGAGAGTGTGAGGAGGAGAGAAGAGATTAAAAGAGAGAGAGAGAGAGAGGAGAGTAGAGAATAAAAGAAAGGATAAAGAGAGAGAGAGAGTAAGGAGAGGACAAAAGAGAGTGTGAGGAGGAGAAGAGATGAACGGAGAGAGAGAGGAGAGTAGAGAATAAAAGAAAGGATAGAAACTATAGAGACAGAGTGAGTAAAGGAGAGAATAAAAGAAAAGATAAAATGACAGAGAGAGAGAGAGTGAGGAGCATAGAGAGGAAAGGAGGGAGAGAGAGTGAGGAGGAGAAAATAGGGAATGAGGGAGGGAGAGAGACGTGGTTGGCCTCACAAAAAGTGCAAATTTGGGGGCTTCACAAAAAGTGCAAAGTTGCTAAATTTTTGACTAAATCAACTCATAACTTTTCTCAGACACACATAAATTGCACAATCTTGGTAACATACGATAGCTCTTGAATTGCTTTATTAGCTTGCCAAGTTTCAAAAATTTTATTATGTTTTTCAAAAGTTTTAGCCAAAAAACTGGAAAAATTGTCATAATTTTTGAAAAACATAAAAAAATTTTTGAAATTTGGCAAGCTAATAACGCAATTTAAGGGCTATCGTATGGTACCAAGATCAATTTGGTTCTGTCTGAGAAAAGTTATAAGTTGATTTAGTTAAAAATTTAGCAAATTCGCACTTTTCCTAGCACCGGAGAGAGAGAATAGGTATAGATTTTCTTCTTTTTAAAAATCATTTGAGAACAAATACAGAGCGTTTGGGCGCCGCGAAGCGGCGCCCAACCGCTCGTTTTAATTAGATAGAAAAATTGAAAAAAATCTTTTTAATAATACCCAATAATTTAATTGGTTGGCTTTTTGTTGCAGTTTCTAAAACCAATTTAAAATTTTATTTCGAAACAATGGTGAAATGGTAATTTCAATTTTCACTATTTTAATTATACTTTTTTTGCATCAAAAAGCCCTCAGAAGCAATTTCAATATTCATTTTGACACCATTTTTGCCTGCTTTCCAATTGTTTACTTTCTCTTTGTTTTCTCATCACACAACAGAGGAAATTAAAAATTTCTTTTGATAAGTAATGAATTTTAAAAAACAAATACATATTTTCGAATAAAAACTTAATTTACTATAAACAAATTTCATGTATAAATAGATATATTATGTATTTATTAATCATCCATGTTTTTTCCTGCCTACCTAAATAAGATCTACACTAATAAATTCAAAATTCGTCAATTTTTTTTACTGAACTACAGATCATCAAAAAATTTGAAAATTTTCCATAATTTTATTTGACTTATCAATTCTTAAATATTAATTTTTTTGAAGAAGTAACTTTTATTTTTTAATTATTTGACCTTTGAAAATTGGAATACCTATAAAGACATGTCTTTCTTAACGTATAATAAATTTCCTTGGAAGTAATTGGATTATTCGTATTTAGTGCAGGGTTCTCATCGAAAAATTTTCAAACCAGAACACCGAGCTCAAAATTCAGATGTTGGGATTGAAAATCCGGACATTTTGCGAAATTGCTTCAAATCAGTTATTTTACAATTATTCGATCAAAATTATGCGTTAAATATAATATAAAATTTGGTAACTGGGCGAGGTGAGAGAGTCCGGCGGTGCCGATTGGCGCCGCCGGAAACTTTTTTGTAATTTCGTTCTGGTTGTTAACAGATTTTTGCCAAAAAGGCCAATTTTTCAATTAAAAGCCAAGCTATGACTTTTTTTGCTTTGAAAAGCGCTTTTTTTTAATTTGTCACAAATCTTATATGAGATTATGCCATCAAATTTCAAAATTATGAGTATGTTTAAGAAATTAGAACAAAATTGGATCACTAGCTCCAAATTAGGAAAAAAAAATTTTCTTTTCAAATTAATATATTTAAAAAGCCCTCAGAAGCAATTTCAATATTCAATATTGGCACAATTTTTTGTTACATCCAAATTGTTTGTTTTCTCTTTGTTTTCTCATCACTAGGGTTCGGAACAAACCTGTGTTGGAAATGATCGGATTTGGTCGAAGAATTGTGGCTTTTAATTGGGACCGGGACCTTTAGCTTTTGGAGCGGGAATTTGGAAAACTCTTTATAATATCAATTCCAAACAAATCAAATTACACAATTCGAATAAAAGCGTCGGAGGAGATGAAGAACAAAAATTTTAGAATCGGAGAGCAGTGAGAACAGAACATATAATTAATTAAGTAATGAGAAGAAAAATAAAAATGCAAAAATGAGAACATAATGCCAACAATAATTTAAAATCACAAACAAAAGGTCAAATATTCCAACATCCCCGCTCCCTGACAAAAAAAAGCGTCCCTGCTTTTGACGGAAAGGCTAGGGTCGAACAGAACAGTCGCTCAACGGTTTCGGTTTCGCGACTCAGCACACGTCCAACGGCTCTGATTTCGAGATTGATTCGAAGTCGACGAACTGCGGCGGTCAAAATGGCGATGATCAGCTGGGTAGGGGCGAAAACGAGGAGCGACAAACGGACGACTTTCAGCTCGACGGGAATCAGCCCGATTTCCCGAAGAGTTTGGACGTGAAGAGCACTGGAAATCAACCTGATTTTCCAATGTTGGCGAAGGGCGGGAAACCTGTCGGAAATCAGCCCGATTTTCCGAAGGGACCACGGCCAATGATCGAACAGTTCGGATCCCCATTTCCAAATTTCCGGGGAAATTAGTTTGGGTCGTGATCCAAGCCTTCAGCGCTCGGCACCCCGCATTTTTCATAACACCATTTTCATCAACCATGTGCTGATTGAAGCCGCTACCGAATCGGAAGATCTCCAGCGCTGACCGCCCGGACTCAGTCGTACAAATTGGCACAATTGATGGTGGGTCGTTGATGATCTGCTGCATGCGCACCACTAGCAGTTCGAATTCGTGTTGTTTTTGGTGGATGTAGGGAGGGCAGCACCAGAGAATTTGCACTGGAAAACGCTTGCAGAGGCCGGACAGGAGCTTGAACTGCTCGACAATGGTGTCTACGGGTTCTCCAGCAATGAGTGAATCGCGCCCTGCGAGAACGACGATCACTTTGACTCGGGTCGAGACCACAATTGGTTTGAAGGCGCGAATCACATCAGCCAGCGTTCCCTCTTTTGGTCCAATGTGAATGGACTGATCAAAAAAGGGCTGGAGAAGGCATGAAGACGAGTCCCCCACAAAGACGCGTGGGTGAAGCACAATTTGGGCAGCTTTATGCACAGTCTCGGCACGGACCAATTCCAGAATCCACGGCGACTGGTCAAAAATGTCCCTCCACGCTTCTTGGTCCTCTTCACGCAATTGGTCAAAGCCTTCCGGTGGCTGCATTGTTAGCGGTCCGTAGGCAGTCTTCGTCAGCATTTCGCGTGCCACGTAACAGTTAGCAATCCATTTTTCGATGGCTTTGAATTGGTCTTCATTGCTCGGAAATTTCCCAGTGGCCACGAAATCACTTCTTTTGCCAAAGAACGTGCACAACTCCATTTTCGGTCCGCTTTCAAAGATCATTTCCACGAAAGTGCGAGCAGCCGCCATTGATTGAACAGTGCCGGAACGAAGGACGAAAACGGAGAGGAGGCCTTGCATCGGCGTCTTGACAATTGACGATCCGATTTCGGTGTTTCCGAGCACGGGGTCCAAGTCCTCCAACTTCAAGTTTTCGCAGAATTCGTGACTTTCTGAGCCTGGACAGCAAATTGACGTCCAGCCGAGTCCTGTAAAGCAAAACTTTCCCATTTTTCCGATTTCCAATAATTTATTTCCGATTTCTCCTCCATCCCCCTCCCTTATTTGAGCAATTGTCCCTAATTGCGACGTTTCCTCCACTTTTAACGGCTTTTCCTTTATTTCTGACAACTCCAAAATTTCACAACAAATGCCCGCGTACATAGCCAGTAGTTTTAAGTCATTTTTGAAGGGATTTTTCCCTTTTGGCAGCGTTGAGATGTCCGGTACTCCCTTTGGCACTTTTATGAGTCTCTAGATTGGGACTTTGATTGGTTCTGCCTCCTTTTTATCGATTGGCACCAATTTTGCAGAAGAATCACCAATTTCAGTGATCAAATACGGACCAAAATTTGACCAAAGAAGCTTTTTGTGGGGAGAACGATGGTGCATTCCTGGGAAGATTACCATAACTCTTTCACCAGTAACAAATTTTTTTGGCGTGACTTTAGGCAGCGAATCGAACCAAAGTTTACTTTCTTTTCTGGCTGCTTCCGAATTTGCTCGTGCTTCTTCCAACATATTCAGGAGGTTTTCCCGGAAAAGTTGGATGTAGCTTTCACAATCCACAGTGTAAATTGGGTTTTTAGGGAAAATTTCTATGTTTTCCGCTGGGAATCGGGCTGGTCTTCCAAACATAAGTGAAAATGGAGAAAATCCTGTCGAGTTGGACGGAGTTATGTTGTAGGCAAACACTGCATATGCCAAACGTTCGTCCCAAGTCCAATTACTTGCCGTGGATTTTTTCAAAATTTTAATGAGAATTCCATTCACTCTTTCAGCCAATCCATTCGCCTGGGGGTCATAACCAGCAGTGAATGACCTTTTAATGTCTAACATTTTCGAAACTTCAGCCAATGTTGAATTCATGAATTCTTTCCCTCGGTCAGAATGGAACTGTTTCGGGGTGCCATATACCAAAACCAATTTTTCAACAACAATTTTAGCAACTGAATCTGCTGATTTTTTGGGAATTGGCTCCGCAATCAAGTATTTGCTGAAGTGGTCGACAATTACGCAGATGTACTTAAAATTTGACTGGCTCGGTCCAATGTCCAAAATATCCATACAGACGAGTTCCATTGGTTCAGAAGTGCTGATTGGACAAAAAGGTGGTTCATTCGCCCTCGCGTTTCTTGTGTGGGCTCAAATTCTGCATTTCAGATGCTCTAGAACGCAACTTCCGAGCATGTTCGGCCAAAAATACATTTCCGAAAGCTGAAGATAGAGCTTTTTTCCGCTCATATGTCCTGCGCATTTTCCTTCATGGCGTGATTTGACCAACTCTGTTCGAAACTTGGGTGGCACAAAAGAGACGGATTCTGCCTTTTTCGTCACATAAATATAGCAAATCTTCCAAAATTGCATATTTATGGCATGTGTCCATGAGACTTTGTCGTTGCTGAGGGTCGGTTGGCAGAACTTTCTTTGACAGAAATTCGTAAACATTTTTCAGCTCGCTTTTACGAGTTTCTTTCACCCATTCCTCTTTCTCTTCCAAATTTAGCGCCGCTTCCTCAGAGATAACTCGATCAAACAAAATCGGCATTTTGAAACTTTCAGTTTCAGCCCAGTCTCGCTTATTCGGTGGAAAACGGATTCAATGTGCTTCATGTGATTAGCAAATGAATCAGACGCAATCAGAATATCGTCAATGTAGACAAAGACAAAATCGTTCAAAATGTCTTCGAAGAGTCTTGACATGAAACGCTGGAAAGTCGCAACCGCATTTGTAAGTCCAAAAGGCATAACTGTAAATTCATGAAGACCAAATTCTGTCACAACTGCAGTTTTTTCTGCCGAATTGTCATCCATCCGAATCTGCCAATATCCGGACATGAAATCCAGAGTCGTGAAGAACTTTTTTCCGCCAAGCATAAGAAGAGTGTTGTCAATGTTCGGGAGAGGAAAGCTATCTTTTCGAGTCACTGAGTTTACACCACGATAATCGACGCAAAACCGAAGTGTTCCATCCTTTTTTGGGACGATTACGATTGGACTGGCCCACGGTGAGTGTGAAGGCCTGATAAGATCACGTCCTAAGTAATCTTGTATCATTTCAGATGCTTTCTCCCTGTATGCGTACGGAACTGGACGCATTTTCGACTTAATTGGAAGTGCATCACCAGTATCAACTGTGTGCTGGACTAGATCCGTCTGTGTCAGTTGGCTGTCGAATTCGGCAAAAATTTCATCATAATCCGAAAGAAGTTTCTGCAATTTTTCCGAATCATCCTCAGAAAGAGTGACAACAGTTTCAAACGATTCTTTCTTTTGCACGTCATTTTGGCGAATTTCATTGACATGCAGAACCGATTGAGACGTGGAAAGAAGCGGACTGATGAAAAAATCCTAAAATCAAAAATTTGTTCAACCTTTTCCAACTCTCCAATTTTATCATTCGACTCAATTGTCACTTTCGATTCCGAAAAATTCATTATTGGAACAACAATTTTGCCGTTCTCGACAACACCAACCGATGACTCCAGTCGGATTTGTGACGAAATTGGCGATGTCACAATTTTACAGCCTTCAAATTTTTGGTCAACATCCAACTCGACGGTTTTCGATGACATTGGTTCGAGAGTCGTCCGAAAAATGACCGTCAGAAAGTCCTTCCGTTCGGGCTTAACCTTCTCGAAAGGTATTACGACGTTATTCGGTTCGTCGTACATTTTGAAAACCAAATCATCCAAAACATCCGTTCCCAACAGCATTGAAACCAATCGGGGCTTTTGTTATGTTGAAAGTGCACAGTTTTGGTTCAGTCAATCCCTTTCGGTGGACGGGAATTGAAACTGTTCCAAGGCACTCCAACAATTTGCCGTTTACATCCGAGATTTTCGGGCACGAATGGCAAAATCCTGCCTCCCACAAATTCAAATGCTTTTCGATGACCAACTGATAAAGAAACGTTGCACTGATTAGTGAAGTCTGCGCTCCACCATCCATCATGGCATTGGTCTCAACATCACTGACAAAAAGGCGCGTTACCATAACTTTTCCGATGGTATATGCCACAGCTTCCTTTTTACTGCACTCAGTACCGAGTTTGTCAAAGAAGTCAGTGACTTCGGGGTCAAGGTCGACTTTTCCGAGGCACACATTCAAATGAGGCACTTATTCTTGTACAATCACACAATTTTGACGGAGAAAATTTCTTGATGGGTTATGGTGCTTAACCTCTTGGTTTTGGTTGTTGCCAAATGGATGGTTTAAAGGAACTCGGTTAGCACCAGTCGCCGAAAAATTTGACACAATTTGCCTTTCGAAATTTTGCGGTGGCGAAAATGGTTGTCGGTTACGCGGACAGTTACGCGAAATGTGTCCAGGCTGATCACAATTATAGCACTTCAAAGAATTTGGATACTGACGCTGAAAAGTGTTGGCCGGGCGTGACGAAAAATTTCGATTTTGCTGGTTTGGTACGCCATGGCTGTCATAGCTGTCCATTCGATCAACATTTCTCGGGTTGGGGTTCGTAAAACGCTTTGCTGCTTTTTGGGTAGACTCCGCACGCGCTGCAAGTGAGACGAAATGATCGAGACTCATGCCTTGCGTTCGAGCAAGTTCGAGGTTTAATGCCAGCTCAGGGTTTGCCATTGCGCGGATCAAAAATTTGATCGCGTATTCATCACACAAATGTTGGCCCAATCCCACATAAGCTCTGCGTACTAGGCCCGAAATCCGATTCGCCAATGCGTCAATCGTTTCATTTGCCCCCCGCTTTACTCCAATCATCAATTCGTCGAACGCATTTAGTTGTGTTGCGTCGGTTTCCTCTAGTTGGTTAAGCATATCGCGACGAATAAGCGCGTACTGAAACGGCTGGGTCGCTTTTGCGGCCTCAAATGCACGTTCTGCACGCCCATACACTTTGCTCTCCAGCGCACTGATGCGCTTTTTCTCAGGCCATTCCGCCGTATAAACATCAAATTTCTTGAAAAATCGTCGAACTGCGTCGGTGCCCTCAGACCCATTCAAATCTGGGATTTTTTCCAACACCAAATGAAATTCTAGACTGTGCAAAACATCCAAATTTTGGCTGGGGTTAGGTGCATTTTGTCGGGGCTGATGACGCTGCTGTTCAAAAACAGGCTGCGCGTAGCTCGGAGCCGGTGGAATGCGTTCGTTCGCATAAGGGAAAGACGGTGGAAGCGATTCAACATGTTGAATGTATTGGCGGTGGATAACGCTGTGTTGAGGCGCTAACGGCGGTCGGTTCAACAATGGACGCTGCTCCACAAATTCGCGGTTATTCGAAGCGCGGACATTTGTTTGACCCCTAATTTCGCCGCTAATATGTCTATTTTGCATTAGGTTTTCTCCAAAATGCTGGTGTCGGTTCGAGCTGACTCTCTCAACTCCAAAATTTTGCAGTCCCCCTCTTTCATGACCAAAATAGTAATTGGATTATTCGTATTTAGTGCAGGGTTCTCATCGAAAAATTTTCAAACCAGAACACTGAGCTCAAAATTCAGATGAGAAATGATTTGAAAAGAAGGAGAAACGGAAGACGAGAAGAGGAACGATGGAGAGGAGGAGGAAGAAGACTCAGTTGGCATTGTCGAAGAGACCAGGCCGTACAGCAGAAGGGAAATGCAGAGAAATGGTGATGAACCCAATAAGGTGGTGAACAGTTGGCCAAGCGATTGGATAGGAAAGAAGTGGCCAAATGATTGGACAGGGAAACATTGATCCGATCGAAACACTCTTTGCCCTTTTGGAAAAAAGGACCATTGCATGATCGGGGGGGGGGAGGGCGTGCGAATGAATCAAACATTTTGACTTTGTCGACCCAACGGACGGATTGTACCTCGGAGGGGACGGGGGCGGGGGAAACGGGGCGGGCGGGGAAGGGACTGTTGACCGATGGAACATTTTGAAAGAGCATAAGTGGTTAATGAATCACAAATGCATTAAATGTTTCATTTATTATTATGGTGCTATGTCGAAGGACAAAAAGTGCAAAATTTGCTAAATTTTTGACTAAATCAACTCATAACTTTTCTCAGACGCAACCAAATTGCACAATCTTGGTATCATACGTTAGCCCTTGAATTGCTTTATCAGGTTGTTAAATTTCAAAAAATTTTATTATGTTTTTGAAAAGTTATGACAATTTTTTCATTTTTTTGGCTAGAACTTTTGAAAAACTTAATAAAATTTTTTGAAATTTAGCAAGCTAATAAAGCAATTCAAGGGATATCATGATATCAAGATTGGTCAATTTGGTTGCGTCTGACAAAATTTATGAGTTGATTTAGTCAAAAATTTAGCAAATTTTGCACTTTTTGTCCTTCGACTCACCAAGATTATTATTATTATTATTATTATTATAATTATTCACAATTAATCTATTCATTGATTCAAAAAAGCCAAAAATTTCAAAAAAGCAAAAATGGCGAGTTGTTTGTCCGTGCTGCTGTAACTTCAATTTGCACAAAAAAACAATTTATTTTTAATGTTTTAATTCATTTAAAAGAGTGTTTGTTTTTTTAATAAAAAATAAAATTTTTTAATTTAAATTAAATTATTTTTTGTGAAAAATGTTTTAAATTAAAATAATAATTTATTTACTTTTATTAAAGAACTCCTGTATTTTTTAAATTAGAATTTGTAAAATTACAATTTAAATAAATATTCAATCCTTGTACATTTCAAACTTTCTTTATTATATTTTTTAAATATAGTCCATCATTGCTGTTATTACCATGATTAACTTGTTATGCTTGTCAGTTCATATTTTCGGTGAACTCTTTAAGAATAATGAAATTAAAAAACTATTGTATAATAATATTTTTTCTTTTTAAATACGCTTTGATGGCAGTTTTTAGGAAAAGACCCATCACTAGAAACCGGAAATTTAAAAGTTGCGGATCCCGCTGCGGGATTGGAACTCAAAAATTTTTTGCGGGACGGGATCACACGGGATTAATCCCGCAAATCCCGCATTTAAAATTTGCGGGATTTTGGAAATTTCGAAAGAAAGTCAATTAAATTTCAAAAAATTTCCAAAAAAAAAACCTGACATTTTGAAAAAGAAACTTTTAGGGGCTCGCGGGATGCATTAAAAGGGGCTGATGGGTCGACTAAGGTTTTTCGAATGAATCAGATGGTAAAAAGAGATCGGGAATAAAATCTATTAAGGGTACATACATTTGAGTATTTTGTTGCTTTTCAATTTATTTATTCAGCAAAATTATTACATAAAAATATTTTATTCATTTTAGGCTAATGCATATCATGATGAATTACTTAATTTTAATCGCCGTGGGAAATTTTGAAAATTTGAGTGTGCTTTGTTAAAAGATTTTAGCAATAAAGGCAGGTTTTTGGGATTTAAGGTGTAGCCCAATATGGCGGGCCGAAGGCATCGCCAGGAAAATTTTCAGTGAAATTTGTGATGAAAAATGAGTTAAACTTTAATTGAATTTATTATAAACTTTTTCAAAAATATTGGCATTCTGTTTTGAAATTTTCAAAAAATCCTATGCGAATCCTGCGGAATCCCGCACAAAAGGGTCCCGCTGCGAATCAAAATTCTCTGCGGGACGGGATCCTGCGGGATTAATCACGCAGATCCCACAATCCCGCATTTTCCAAAAAATGCGGGATTGCGGACTGGGATCCCGCAAAATTCCGCGCGGGATCTTGTCCCGCGCCGGTCCCCATCACCATTAAAATCTAACTTTTTTTTTGGAATTGTACTTGGAAATACTGCAAATACGGGGGGGGGGGTTGTCGTGGTTTGCAGTGTTTTCTATTTTCGTTGCGGCACGATGCTTCACTCCATTTAGGAAATCGCTTATTCGGAGTTGGCGGCATTTTTGTTGCAGATATGAACTCTATTTGTCGTTCGTTGCTCCCAAAATCTCAAAAACTTTCGAATTTCACTGGTAAACTCGTGGAACACTTAAAGAGCGCCTTCATACATAACACTGGGGGGCTTTAAAGCAAAGCCTAAAACATTTGCGTGTGAGCCGAATGAATTTTTGTTAGCCAACTTTTTGTACCAGGACACATTCGTCGTTATCATTCAAACAAATTTAAAATAATTAAATTATTTTAGAGGAAAAACGCACATTACTATCTTGTTTTAATATTGGTGGTTTTTTTGCTTCTCTTTGAATTAGATTTCGACATTTTGAAAAAAAGCCTGGCCCTTGTTCAATGTTTGTTTGACCTGGAATTGTACTTTCTGGACAAAAAAAATCCAGGAAAACCCATTTCAAGGAAAAAACCAAGTAGCCCCAGGCCTGGGGACCCAGGTCTCAAGTCGAACTCTACTCGCTATAATGATGGGACGCACAAACTGCTAATGAGGCGAATAATAATTTAAGACAAAACCCTAAATTTAGCAACCTCCGCGGGGGTTGGATTATTTGTGCACTGAGATGGGCTGATGAGTTTGTCGTGCAGTGTCAAATTGTAACGGGGAAATCGATCAATTCCTCGGCGTCAAAGAAAGACATTGGCAGTGGCGATTATAGAGAATTGCCCAATTTAAAATCTTTTTTGATACATATTAATTAGTTTCAATTTAGAAAATTCAATGTTTTTAAGGCATTTAATTTTGCGTTTGTTAGTTGTTGTTTTAAATATTTTAAATTGGCATAATGAAATTGTTTTTTAATTAATTAACAGGGTTCCCGGTGATTTCGTCAGTGAAAATTAATTCTTAAATTAGTGTACACCTAGCCAAATATTACAAAGAAATTAAAAAATAGATTGATAAGAATAGGCTCATGAATATTCTAATGGATCACAATTTGCAAACCCTCTGCAAGTATGCTCAAATTGTTGTCCTGTCGAACTCATTCTGATTTACGCTTTTAATGTGGCTTCGATTTGCAGGCAGAAAACATGACAAGGCAATCAACAAACTCAAAATGCGGAAAGAAAAAATTAATAGTAAGAAATTTAGAAGTGAAATTCCGAGGTTAATATAGAATGATAATGGCTAGAGACCATCTAGAAATTAACAATATACAGGAGATAAAAGTATCAAAGACTAGGCACAAATACAATTAATTAATATATGTAAGTGACCGGCCGAATTATAGGTTGGTAATCGAGCAAAGAATTTTATTTTGAGTCTACATATTTAAGTTAATAATAATTAGATTATTTATTTTATGAAATATTAAAAGTTAGTTTTTGTAAAAAAATAATTATTATCACGGACGAAATCCCTTACTGACGAAATCACTTCTGACGAAATCACATGGTATCTAACAGAGCCCGGTTATGGATGGATATTGGGTAAATTAAAAAAATAAGGGAAAAAGTTTTCAAAATTTTCATGTTTTTTTTGAAGGCCGAAAAAATTAACTAGCATTAAATTTTAACTAAAATTTATTTTGATATTTATTTTTCATGAATTTTTTCGAAGTGCCCATTTGATAAATCACTGATTAGGGTGCTCTACTGGTGCCTTATTAATTTAAAATAAAATAATTGATAAATCACTGAATGGGGCTTTTATACAATAAAAATGCTCTATTAGTGCCCAATCGATAAATCACTGATTAGGGCGTTCTACTGGTGCCTTATTAATTTAAAATAAAATAACAGACTGACTAAGGGCCACTGAAATGCCAGACCGAAATGTCTCGATTCGCTGTGCCTTAAGTTGTATAATTAAAAATAATAATTGTTAAATCACTAAGAAATAAAAAATGCTCAATTGGTGCCTTAATTGATAAATCACTGAATAGAGGGATAATACAATAAAATAACTCTATTAGTGCCTTAATTGATAAATCACTGAATAGAGGGATAATACAATAAAAATGCTCTATTAGTGCCTTAATTGATAAATCACTGAATAGAGGGATAATACAATAAAAATGCTCTATTAGTGCCTTAATTGATAAATCACTGAATAGAGGGATAATACAATAAAAATGCTCTATTAGTGCCTTAATTGATAAATCACTGAATAGAGGGATAATACAATAAAAATGCTCTATTAGTGCCTTAATTGATAAATCACTGAATAGAGGGATAATACAATAAAAATGCTCTATTAGTGCCTTAATTGATAAATCACTGAATAGAGGGATAATACAATAAAAATACTCTATTAGTGCCTTAATTGATAAATCACTGAATAGAGGGATAATACAATAAAAATGCTCTATTAGTGCCTTAATTGATAAATCACTGAATAGAGGGATAATACAATAAAAATACTCTATTAGTGCCTTAAGCAAAATCCAAAAATTATTATTTGTTGACAAAATTTGTTATTAATTTGCACTCAAATTTCCCCGGCGGCGCCTATCGGCACCACCGGCCCCCAAAACTATTTCTTCATAAAAAATTGCTCAAACTCT
>CP049708.1:12322248-12509021 GCA_004148225.2 Heterodera glycines | reverse complement strand
ACTGGTGGTGGCTTCTCAAAAATTGTCATGCTCCCGGACGGCACCGAATTTAACGTCACCACTAATAAATGTGAAGGACTCTGGGCTCAATTGAAACAAAAGACGAAAAGAATTCATGGAACCAGTACAAATCTAACGAATTCATACATGTGTGAACAAATTTTTCGACTTAATGCTAGGGCAAAAGGAAAAACTATTATTAATGCTTTCTGTGATCTTCTTAGCCATAATTATACTTTTATTCGCCATAATTGTTCTGTTAATATTTAATATTCATTATTATGTGTAAAAAATTAAAAAAAAATTCAACCAAAAAAAAGTGCAAAAAAATTTCAAAAAGGACTGCTTTTAAACTAGCGCCGTGTTTATCCTTCAAAATTTCAAAAAGTTTAGTTAAGTTTACAGAAAGTTATGACTAGGGCTGCCAATTTTATGTAAATACATATTTTTTTTCCTGGCTTCTCCTTGCTCTAAATATCAGGAAAAACACTTTCTTTTTTGTGTTTGCGAACAAAAACCGGGACTTTTATTTATATATTTTTACATATTTCGGGGTTTTTATACATATTTACATATTTCGGCATATTTGACATATTTTGGATTTTTTTCATATATATTTTCATTTTTTTACATATTTTGAGTATTTTTTACGGAAATTTTTGGAAATCCTCAAAAAAAATCCAAAATTTCGATAAATATTTTTGTACATATTTTCATTTTTTTTACATATTTTGAAAATTTATAAAGAAAAAATAAGTTTGAAAATGTTGCCTAAAAATACCAAAAAAAGTAATTTTTATGTCATTTTGTGGCTATTTCATATTTTACGGGGATTTTTTTCCCAAAAAATACCATTAAAAAAATTTTATTTACATATTTGGGGTTTTTTGTACATATTTTGGGATTTTTCTTACATATTTATGTACATATTTGGACCACTTTTTGTACATATTTTTGGCAGCCCTAGTTATGACCAAAAAATGTTAAAGAAAACTTGCTTTTTTGAGTTTCTCAGGTCATAAATTTTTGAAACTTAATGATTTTTTGAAATTTTGCAGGATAATAGAAAACCCTTAGGGCTATCGAAAAATAACAAGATTTTAAAATTCGGTTTAAAAGTAAAATAGACAAGAAACCAACAAAAAAAAAATTAGTAAAAATTTTCAAAATTTTTGATGATACCTAGCTCAGTGAAACACAAAAATTTATTAACGAAAATTATATCATTGAATTGAGCAAACTTTATAGTATAAATTTGCAGAATTCTTTTGGTACGGGCCCAGGGTGCTATGTGGTTATAAAAAAACCATCAAAAAGGGCGTTATAAAAAACCATCAAATGAAAATTTTTCAACAAAAAACTGCCAATAACCTTGCTTAATCCTGACTAAAATTTTAATTCTTGAAATCATTCGCTATTAGACTGCAAAATTCAAAGTTATGGCCAAAAGTCAGCCAGTTTTCAAACATTTTTGGCCATAACTTTTTTGAAACTTAACAAAATTTTTTGAAATTTTGCATTCTTTGGGCTATTGAATTATTTTAAGAATTAAAATTTTAGTTATGTTATTTAAGGATAAAAAGCGGGGAAGGGAATCAATCAGAGATTATGCCAAGCAAGGCTTACAGCCTTTTTTACTGAAAAGGGTTGAGTAAGCTTTTGCCTGTATTTGAAGCTGATCAAAAGGATGCCAATGTTCATGAAAATGGCGGGGACGGCGTTCGAATTGAGCAGTGTGCCGTGAAGATGAGCATTGGGGAATGGCCAGAGTCTTTGTATTGGGCCCACAGCTGAAGAAGCATTGGCTAACTTAATTGATCAATTAAACAAACTTCATCTGATAATAGGAATAATTTTCATTGAGTCCTTCAATTTGTTGGGCATTCATTTGCGATTTTTTGGGAATTAAGAAAGCAATAAAAAATGTTAAAATAAATTTTCTGTTGCACCAAATAATTGCTTTCGTCAGCTTAAATTGAATTTTAAATAAATACAATTAGTATTAATGAGATAAGCACATTAAAGTACTATTCATCAGATGTTTTATTCTTTCAAATTACTTTTTGTATCCGTTTACGCTCGCTGGTTTTAAAAGTCAATGGCAATTTAATAGGCTATTAAATTTAATGGATGGGTTTTTTGTCCTTTTGGTTTATTTAATTATTTCCACAGCATAAAATTTTGAATGAATTATGAAATGAATGTGTAATGAATTGCAAAAATTGAAAATGTTTTATAATTATTTTTAAAAAATTAAATGATCAAATAACTTTCCAGATAGAAATTAAAGAAACTTAATTTAATTGATTTAATTTGACTTTTAAAAATCACGTGGAAAGGAAAAAGAATGTAGTGGCATTTGAAGTTTAAATCTTAAATTATTTTCAAAAGTAATTTTTAAATACATTTTTCAACTAATTTTCCAATTTTGCGATTTATTTTTGAATAAAAAAATGACAATTCGGATGGACTAGCGTAACTAACAATAAGCCGGGCAGAGAATGAAATAATTCTGCATAAATTCAATTCAATTCATTTTTCATATGCTGATTTTCCTGCTGGCCAATTTCTTTTTCAATTTCTTTCATTGCGTCAACGATTGTTTTTGCCACATTCTTTTGGCGAAATGCCGCACTTATGGCTTTGAATTTGTTCAAATTGAAATGCGCCGCGGCCGAATCATTGCTAATTGTTTTTAAAATTCATTTTTATTTTCAATTTTTGTCACTTTTTCCCCTGCTGCCGTCCCAATGCCTCTGACAATGCGTTGATCAGCTCATTTTGCACTGTTTGCTGGTCATTTTCCCTGTCAACTGCCAGCCCAATGTGCCGAAATGCCATCAATTCCGCGTTGTAATATTGGTCCCCGATGAACGGCACACAAATGATTGGCACTCCGTGGAAAACGCTCTCCAAAAGACTGTTCATCCCGCAATGGGACACAAATGCCTTTGTTTTGGGATGGGCTGAACTTTGATTGGTGTTTGCCTTTGTGCCGATCACTCATTTTGGGTGTTAAAAAGCGGAGTTTTGGTCTTTTTTTTTACTGGTCCCGGCTTCTGTTCTTGCCCATTTTAATTCGCTTATATAATTGAATCTACTTTCGTCCTATTTTGACAACTCATAAATTGTGGGCCGATTGATCGGCAGAGTTTGCTGATCAATCATTTGTTGGCCATTGAAAAGTGAGTGAGTGCCCTTCCTTTTCGTCGCCTACCCAACAGCTCCTTTTGGTTGATCCAACTCTGCGTGATCACATTGTCCCATTTGAATTGTAATTGGCCTTCGATTCCCTGGGTCAACTTCCAAATGAACAAAATGTTTGGGAATTTGTCCATTGTGCCAGCCAATGCTTTGACGAATTGCGCATCGCCGGGCCCAGTAAAAGCATCGTTTGTGCCAAAACTGACCAGAACAACGCCCTCTTTTGTGCCCAAACTTCGACTGATCAGTGAATTTGTCTGTCGGATTAAGTTTTGAATTAGAATTTGTCGCCAAAAGCGACACAAATTTCTTTGAAATTTCATTTATTTTTGATCCTTTTCATCGATCAATTTTCCCATTCGCTCGCTCCTCTTTTTTATGACTCATCTCTTTTTCTATCTTCATTTTTATTATGAGTCATCATTTTTGAAGGAATTTTTCCCTTTGCTTGTGCACATTTTTCACGTGCCTGGCCCCGCCCCCATTGATTTGTGAGGGTATAAAAGCCCGGCCCATTCTCCATTTTCTTCACTGATCAATTTTTGATTAAGTCAGCCGGACAGTTTTCTGTCCAAACAATTTGCATTAAATTGTAATTGTGTAAATTGAATAAAGATTAAGAAAAGAGTCTTAATCTTTTCCCTGTCTGTAAAAGGGACATCAGGAGCCCTTTAATACAGACCATTAAGCCATTGACCCCCTTGGGTCAGAAAAGGCTTACCAAAGGAAAGGAGAAGAATTTCTCCTTCCAAATGTCCCTTCAGTAAAGGAGAGGAATTTCCCCCTTTAATTTGTCCCTTTGGACTCTGTGAGTTTCTGTCTTTTGGACAGAAATTCGCTTTGCTTAAAAGACTCCCCCCTTCTGCCGGGAAGTGCAAATTTTTGTGGCCTTTTGCCCACAGAATTTCATCTCACTGCTGAATGAAAGAAGCCGACAGAAGGCGGTTAAAAGTCATAAGCAAATGTTTCGAAGCCAAAAATTAGTCTCGAGACGGAAAGTAATGAAAAATTGAAAAATTATTGAGTCAAGAACAAATGAGTTTGACCAATAAGCAAGGAACTCGTGACTTTTAATCATCATCTTTTTTATTTATATATATTTTTTAAATTTTACATTTTCCATTGCTTTTTCGTCAATTTCCAACGGACGGTTAAAATTTAAGCCGCCAATAAATTTGACGCGCTTATCGCTCTTCAAAATTTTGGACTGGGCAAAATCGATTTCGGGCAGCGAATTGATGAAGAAAAAGCGGCTCTTGGCGAACAGTGCGTCCCAACCCGGGAAATTCAAATGGAATTTTTCCTCCGCCATTTTTTGGTAATCAGTGTCCTTAATTTAATTATATTTATTATAAATATTTAAATTATTATTATTTCCACCATATTTATGTGTTCTTTGATTTTGGCCAATGTTTGCTCCACGCAATTCTTCCAAACTTCGTCCCTTCTCCACTTCAATTCCTCGTCCATTTGTTCTTTTGTGCGCATATTTAGCAGTTTCATACGCTCCCCACCATTTCGAAAAAAATTCATTGTAGAAATTCCGATAAATTCTGAAAATTTTCAAAAGTAAGACGAAAAATGAAAAGACCCGTTAAAATTTCTGTTTTTTTTTTGCTCAGAAGCAACAAAAAACGGACAAAATTAAAATAATTTTAATTTCTTTTGGCACATATTAAAAAAAAGTCACGAGTCATAAATTTAGGCGCTAGCTAATAATAAATATTTTTTAATTTTATCCAAAAACAATGTGCGAAGAGTTTTTGGTTTGCATAATTTTTGTGATTTTCACATGGTTTTCGTGGCCCCTGATCACGAACTCTCTCTCTCTAACTTAATCCTATATTTTTGGAAAGTAATTTCCGAACAAACTATAAATTTTTGGTATCATTTAAATCTCTCTCTTTCCCTCTATCTACTCTCTCTCACTTTCGCTCTCTCCCTCTCTCTTTTTAATTCATTTAAGCTTTTTGGCACTTTTTACCCGTCGGCATTCCTTCCGACTGTTTCATTTTGCTCAAATGGCCCATCAAATGCAGCTGAAACGGCGACATCGGCTGGCTTTGGGTGGCGATTGTGACCGCAATTTGCAGAAAGTGGAAAAGTGCCAACGAATACTCCGTCAAACAGAATGCCTCTGCCATTCCCACGTCAAACTTTTCGGCACGTAATCCGTCCATCAGTTCAAAGTCCTCGGCAATTTCTGATTTGATTCAAAAATTGCATTAAACAATTTTCTAACAAATATTTATTAATAGAAAAAGCACCCAAAAAAGAGGATTTTCGCATTAAAAGCAGTTGCAAAACATTTTTTTGTTACGGAATTCGATTAAAAATAAATGTACGGACAAAGTTAATAATTATGAAACTCTTGAAAGATTTATTTAAGATTTAAAGAAAGTTCATTTAAAATCTTTATAGCGATGCCATTTTTTGCATTAATTTACCTTTGTAAATTCTGTCACTCATTTTGCCTTTGTCTCCCTCCATAATAAGCTTATGCAACGGTTTCGTCTTTTTCGGCACAAAATACCGCACATTCAGTTGGGCTTCATCATTTTTATTCTTTAATTTATAAGTTTCATCTGTTATTGGGATCAACATATGCTAAAAAGTGCATTTTAATTTATTTAATTCGTAAAATTGGGAAATTTTGGCGAAAATTAATCATAAAAAGTTAAAATAAAATTCAAATTAATTACAATTTGGTGGCCTTCTTCTGCCAAATATTTGGCCAAGTTTAAACCGAATCCAAAATGACTTCGAAAGAACATGTAATTTTGTTGGACGATTAATATTTTCAAAGCGTTTGCCATTTCCGCAACAAATGAACTCATTAGTAAAAATGTTAGCATCATTAAAGCAGCCATTTGAGATTAATTATTTTCTAATGTTGCCAAAGAAATAGTGAATAGAATAATTAATTAATTAATTATTGAAGCCTTATATATGAAAATTATACAAAATTTTATTTTAATTTTAGCCAACAATTTCCGAACATTTGCCAATTTAATGAAAAACCAAATTCCACCTCATTTCCACTTTGGTGCTACACGATTTTCCACCATTAATTGGCTGAAAGTCTCCATCTACACACTTTTGCTGCACTTACGACAAATTCTCCCCTCCCCCCGGGGAAATGAAAAAGCAATTTGTCATGGATTAAAATTAAAAAAAAACCATCATTTCCGAATTAAAATTTTCTGAAAATTTTACAGTAGTACTCTTCTTAATGGTTTATTTTCCATTTTTATCTGTTTTTTCGTAATGCATCCATGAAGAAATTGATAATTATGAAAAATTATAAAAACGATAAATAAATGAAGCCCTTTTTTAGCACCGAAACTTGAGACCCTTCATCATTTTAAAATTTATTCGTGGAATTTCCCGAAGCTTCTTATAGTAGCACAAAAAACGCATTTTCCGCTTGGTTTGAAGCTTCTACGTTGACTTATATTAAGCCTTTTTTTTTGCCTTTTTCATGATTTTCATGCCTTTAATGCCTTTTTTGGTATTTTGCCATTTTGGTGCCTTTTTGGCGTTTTTTTTGAAAAATCCTTACAAAAATTAGAGACCGGTAAAAAATAATTTACGGGAGCGGGAGTTCAAATTTTTCCGGGAGCGGGAGCGGGAATCCCGTAAAACTCCCGCTCCCGAAAACTCCCGTCCATTTTTAACGGGAGTCCCGGGCGGGAGCGGGAGTAATTCGAAAATTTAATTAAATACCCACAAAAAAATTTTTAATGCACAAATTTGAAGGACAATCCTTTTATAAAATACAGAAAAATTATAATATGCAGAAACGAAATAAAAAAAAAAATAGATTTTAGGGTCGAAAATCAGAAAAATTTTTCAAAATTGCTTCAAATAATTTTTTTTAATCAATTTATTCGAACAAAAAGGTTTAAACTTTATATTTCCGAATCCTTTATTAATTTTAACAATTTTTTGCGCCGTATTTTTTGAAAAAACTTTTTGGGATCCAGGGAGGAGGAGGGAGGCCGGCGGTGCCGGTAGGCGCCGCCGGGAAAAAATTATATTTGAATACAATACATCGTCAGATTTTGTCCAAAAATGACCAATTTTTGCAATTTTTTGAGCAATTTTTTTAGGAAAATTAAGGATTTTAAAGATCCGGCGGTGCCGATAGGCGCCGCCGGAAAATTTTTTGAGATTTTGGCTATATATTTAACAGTTTTTCGATCAAAAATTATTCATTTTGCCAAAAATTCAATTCTTACCAGTGCATTTTTACTCCCGTATTTGGGTGAAAATTTACGGGAGCGGGAGCGGGAATCCCGTAAAACTCCCGTTCCCGTAAAAAATCCCGTTCACCGAAAAAAGCGGGAGTCGGGAGCGGGACTCCCGTAAACTCCCGCCGGTCTCTAACAAAAATGTAATAAAAAAATACATCCCTAAGAAATGACCCCAAAAATGCAGAAAATTACACCCCATAAGAATTGAAAAATTTTCTCAAAAATTGATCGCCAAAATTCTTTTTTTTCTTGATAAAAAGTTTTAGGTTTAAAATTTTCCTTATTCGAAAAACATTATAAAATTTATTTAATAATCATTTAAATGACCAAAAAACTTAAGTTTTACGCGTTTTGCTCCTTAAAATCCTTAATAAAAAGTTTTAAATAACTTTTTTCATGCCTTTTTCGGGATTTTCGTGCCTTTTCATGCTTTTTTTCAATTTTTTGCGCCATTAAGTGCCTTTTTCGCGATTTTTGGCGCGCCGTTTTTTACATTCTCTAATAACAACAATGAGCAAAAACAATTGTTTCGATGTCCCCAAGAAACAGTTGTCATTGGAAGAGACAACTGATCAATCAGTTCAGTCAATTTTGGCCGCAATCGATTCGCAGAAGCGCCTTTTTTACCCTTTAAAACTGAGGGCCAACATTTCGGATGCCAAAAAAAACCTAAAAATGCGCTATCCAATCTTCCAAATCTTTCTGATTATGTCTTTTATTTGTCGCTTTAAATCGGCGGTAATCTTCCGATCGGACACAATGAATCAGACGGATTATGGCCCAATGGTTCTTGCTCATAATGGCACATCTCCGAGTGATCAGGATAAAATTCAAGATGAAGAGACTGATCACTGGCTAACATTAACGCAAACTGATCAAACAACAACTGATCAGAATTCAACATTGAGCATCGATTGGATGAGCAACACAATAATGAAAGCCGATCATGACGCAACTTTGAGCTTGGGAGAAGACCATGGACAGACTTTGGAAGCCAAAAACGATGATGAACCCAATTTGGAAAATGGTCATTATGGCACAACTCCGACCGATTACGAGCCAAATGAGGAGAAAAATGCAGTGGATAATGCTGATCATAATGATATGGCAGTGGACGGCGCGCATGATTTATCCTCAGCAGAAGATTATGACGGGAATGATTCAATTAGCGCTAAAAATCAGCAGGAGAATGTCGAGGTATTAAATGGAGCAAAAGCCAAATTAAACGAGAAATTAATTTAAATTATATTTGGCAAGGAGGCACTCGATGACAGCAAAAATGCCGTCGATGAAAAACAACAAAAGGTGGAATCCGACAAGCATTTGGATGAGTACACGTGGGAGCAAACCTTGACAAAAAAGTGCCCGCTGAATTGCAGTGAAAACAATTTGCAGTGTTGGCGCTTATCAGGGTAAAAAAAAATTATTAAAAATCTCGGGTCAGAGACTAGCAGTGGTTAATTAGGCGAAATTTTCTCATTATACAATTAATGTTGGAAATTCAAAAAAGAAAATAAAATTTTGAAAAATCTCAAAATTTCCCATAAGAGAAAGGGCTGCCGACAGTGAAAATGAAAAAAAAGTTTTGGTCCACTTTTGTTTTGTACACAGATATCGGCTCCCATTCATTTGTCTTCCATCCAATTTTGACCCGAACACCGCCGCAACAAAAAATGCCACTGATGCCGACAAAAATTGGTGGCACAATGCGTTGCGCTGGGCCACCGCGTTGCTGTGGCATGCCAGCAATGCCGAACTGGCCACGCTCGCACTGCTCGGCATCAACACGGCGCTTGTGCTGTGCACGTGCGCATGTGTATGCGTGCGCCGGAGATGTTTACGGAAAGATTATTATTGATGATTTTAATGGAAAAATCAATCCTTTTTTTGTTAAAATATTTTATTTTACATATTCCGTTAATATTCTGTTGTCTTGTCCACTCAAATATGAATTTTCTCCAATTATGATGTTAATTTGAAAACCCTTCTTAGCTGGGGGAGAAGAATGATTTAAAAAAGAAAATTTAAACATTTTTTTATAAAATAAAATAAAAATTACTAATGAAAATTGAGAATTGAAAATTAAAAAGTAGCATATATAAACAAAATAAAATAATGAGACAGCTGAACAAGATAAAAAGTGAATTTAAATCTGTTAAAAATAAAACAAATCTCTGAGCTACAAAAGTGGGAAGACAAAATGTGCAAATGAATGAATTAATTTATGAATGAATGAACCCGCTGCAAAAACGGTTCTGAAAAGGGAAGGCAGTGAGTGACTTTGTTCGCTTTTGATCATAAAGGCATTTGAATGGAACCAAACCCAACTAAAAATTGGTCGGCTATTAGCTGATCAACGGTGAAAAGAATGAAAAATGAAAACGTAAAAACATTTCTTCTAATTTAATTATTTCTTTAAAAATTGTAAAGATTTTCAAATTTGGCAAAAAACAGATAAAATCGGCCAATCACGCGACTACCGTAACACTGCCCGCCCATAATTAGTGAAAAAGGCACAAAATCACAACACATTCATCGGCGCAGAAATGCCATCGTTAGCTGCTGACTGAGTGTTTAATCTGTGGTGGATGGCATCGCGGCTGTGGGCATTCGTCGTCGACTGCTGATCATAGGCGGAATTATCGTAGCCCAGTGGTGCCGGCACTGTCGTGCCATGGCCATCGGTGGCCGCCGCATATACCCACGGAGCAGTGACAGTCAGCTGATCATCGTTGCGTGCCAACCACGGCACTCGCTTGTACAACTGATCGCACTGGCTGCCTTTGACAATACCCATTGATTGGAGACACTGGGGGAAAATAATTTAAAAATTAATTTCTATGAAACTTTTAATTTCAAAAAATTTAATTGTTGAAAATTCTTTGCAAATTCATTACAGAAATTTTATGTACTAATTTCGTCATTTTATTTCAAAAATCAGCATTTTTATCCATCTTTCATCCATATTTCGAGAATTTTTCATTCATATTAATCCTAAATTTTTGATTATTTTGTCCACATAGTCCCTGTCTCTAGTTATGGCAAAAAAATATATAAACAGATTTTCAAAATTATTGCTAAAGCTAATGTTAATAGCATAAACCGGAGCTATTGTTAGCAATAAATTTGAGTTTTTGTTGCGTAATAAGAAAATAACACACAATGAAAAGCAGATAGACGACAAATGCCATGTACAGAGTGCCGGGACCGAACAGCAAAGCCCACGCGTACCAAGCCGAGTCCAGCGCGGACAGAATGTAGTCGAAGGAGAAGTACAGGTTGATCAGGATGACCACCAGCGAAGTGAAAAAAGCGAACACCTTTTGCGGGAAAAAGAATTTTCACAATTTTTTTCGCCCAAATTTTATTTTTAAAGATTCGGGTGGAAAATCATATGGATATAAAATTTCAAAAATAAGACATATCTCTGTAAAATTCCTCAAAATCGTTAAATTAATGAATTAAAAAGTGGTTAAAAGGATATTTAAAACAATTATAGAAGAAAAATACCAACAAATAAATTTTTTTCATTTTAGAGAAAAAATAAATAGGTAGACATAAAATTTCGTTTTAATAAAGGTTTTTCAGGGAAAAACAATGTCGAACCTAAACTGGGAATATGGAAAAATATGGGATAAAAAGCCCATCCTAAAAATTTTAATTAATAAGCGAGACTCTCGAGTCTGCCGTTCTGCCACCTGTGCGCCCGTTGTGCTGCCAAAGTCGAACATCACACGTCGGTTGGCCGTGAAGGTGATGATCGGAATCAGTGCGAATGGCAACTGCACCATTTGAACACAGTTCAGCAGGTCGTTCATGCCGGTCAAATTTTGAACGCCCTGGGCACGAAGTGCAACAAAAAAGGTGGGCACAATGGCAATGGAGCGGGTGAACAGCACTCGACGCCAGCGGGCCCATTTGATTTGGAGGAAGCCCTCCATGACGAATTGGCCGGCATAAGTGCCTAAAGCATTGGTGAATGGGGCGGGGGGGGGGGGCGAATCGAAGCATTGCTATACCATCCGTACAAAAATCATTTGTTTTTTTTTGTTTTTGTAGTAATTTTTTAGTGTGCGCTATTTTTCAAAAAATTTCTACGGAAGGAAGAGCCGGCGAGCCGACAGACAGGCGCTTCCCTGTAAAATTTGGACTTTTTAAGATAAATTTGTGAAGAAAAATTTTCATTAAGAAATTTTAAATTTTTCTAAGATTTTTTTCTTGAAAAAATTCTAAGTTTGAAAAATTTTTAAAAAATTTCTAGCGGCGTGATTTTGTCTGTTCCCATATATTTTTGAAATTAAGGAAATAAAATTTATAAAAAGGAAACGACAATATTTAAATATTAAAACGGACAACAAATCAATGCTTGAACGAGAATATTGGAATTTAAATAGTTGTTTTTTAGGACTATGCCGTTGTTGAATTTAATTAACCAATTTAATCATCGTAGGAATTCTCAGGACATCAAAAAAAACAGACAGCCAAAATTGATTAATTGACTGGCCTGTCATTGTGCTGCTCTGTCCGGCCGCCATTATGCCAACGCCCCACACGTATAGCGCGAACATGCCGAACTGACAGCCGAGGAAAATGCCGCCCTTGTAAATGTCCGCCTCCACCAGGTCCGTGTTGTTCGGGAACAGTTGCCGGTCGGGCACCAGCGGCTGATTCTCGCAAGTTTTGAACTGTTTGGGAAATTTCAATCCATTTGAGGAAGAGAGTAAGTAAAAAGTGGCTTAATTTCATCCAAAATATGAAATCTGGCATTTTATTGTTCGATTCCCATTTTTATGGCTTCTCTTTCTTCCATAAGTTATTTGATAATTTTTAAATTTAAAGCCATTTAAAATAATTACTTAAAACGGACCAAAAATCAAAAAATTAACAATTTTTAAAGAAATTCCATTAAATTTGGCGTTAGCAAGAATGAGATTTAAAAAGTAACTTTCAGAAGAAGTAATTTTTTCTTTAAAAAATAAAAATAATTTTCTAAAGAATTAAAAATAAACAAAAAAATAAAATTCCCTGTGGTTAGATTTTGAGAAATATAAAATTTGTGGTACAATTAATTTTTATTTAATTTATTGATACAATAATTGCGCACAATGTCAGCGTTCGTTTTGCCGAACAGTCCGTGCGCAAACACCGCAACCACAAACAAATTGATGAAGAAGCTGCAGCATAACGCAATTGCGCACTCAACAAAGTAGTAAAAGTTGGCCTCGACCACTGCAAAAAGCGCAAATTTGTAATGTTTCGAGAAATTCAGAGAAATATGGCAATAATATGTTTTTTTTAAATTAATGTTGATAGTCGTGAAAATTTTGTTCCTGGATCACCATAATACACAACATTTGCTATTGGCTTCGAGACACAAAGTGAGACTGATCAATTCGCTCTCGGCATAAAACCCATTAAAAGGGAGAAAAATGTCATTTTAGCGGAGAGGTTGAACCCCGAATTCCAACATTTGTGCCAATTATATTTTATTTCCCAATTTGCTCGCCTGCTTGCCGCCTCACGCGATCAATGCGGCGTGACTTGACCAGTGCGGAATGCAGGTACAAATTGTGCGGCATGATCACTGCACCGACTACGCTAATCGCCTTTGGAGAGAGGTGTTTTTAAGTGATTCAATCAATTAATTTAAATCCGTGGTTGTGTCCCACTTTTTGGCTAGGGGTACGGTTAGAGAAATTTAATTGGAATTTATATATAAAAAATCAAATACCGTGGTCCTTCTGCCCAAGCCCCACACTCAAACGGGAGCAAGCAATTGTTTCCCCCCGTATCGTTTCCATTCGCAAAAATTTTTTATAGGAAATTTTCTTATAAGGAATTTCAAGAAAAAATTTTCATGATTTTCTTGGAAAATTTTTTGAAAAAAACAGTAAATAGATCATCAGGGATGGGGAACGTAGTGAACCCCACTCAAACACCTGCAGGAATTCTTGACGTCCACAGCCCGGACAATAGGGCAACAGAGTGCCGGCCATCAAATCCCATCCGTCCGGTTTGACGACGACAAACTGTGGGAATGAATAATGGACAAATGGAATTTCGGAGTGAAATTTACTATTATAAATGATCAAAATTCATTTTAATTGCCTCACTTCAAAGCCAAAAGTGATGGCCATTGTGCTGATCAGAACGGCGAAAATGAACTCCAATTTGCGAAAGCCGTAGCGATCGATCAGCAGAAAAGTGAACGTGTCCACCATGGTGATCAGAACGCCAGCAAAGAGGGGAATTCTTGGAAGAGGGAAAGTTCAAAAGGAAAAGAATGGAATTTAAACACCGTCCGTTGGAGAGCAGGGCAAAGGCAATGGCCTGAAGAATTTGAGGAAATAGCAAAAAAAAACTTCAATTTAAAAAATATGATTTAATACAATAATTATTCAATTAATGTTTAATTAAAATTTAATAAAAAAAATTCCTACCGTTCCGATCACTTCTTGCATGTCACTGCCTGTGAATGAATTAATTGTTAGCAGAATCAAAAACAGCAAATATTTATTGTATTTTATGATCAAAAGCCACAGATGTGGTTCCAAAGGGTGCAAGGTCGTTTCGTAAAACTGCCATTTTTACAGATTTTTCGAGAAAAATCCGTCAAAACTTTTCTTAAACATAACCATATTAAATAATCTTGATATCATAATATAGCTCTTGTCTTGCTCTATTAGTATAAAAAATTTCAGAATATTTCATTAAGTTTTCAAAAGTTTTGACCAAAAATGTTTAAGAAACAGACATAACATTTTGAAATAAAATTCAGAAATTTTCAATGATAATTGAGCAAGCCATGGACTATCGTATGAAGTCAAAATTTTTTTTGCTGTGTTTAAGAAAAGTTATGACGGATTTTTCTCGAAAATCTGTAAATTGGCAGTTTTACGAAACGACCCAGCACGGTTCCAAAGGCATGAAAATTTACATCATCCAAAAAATGAAGGCAAATTTTGGAATCAGGAGTTATAAAAAATTTAATTTTTTATAATAAAAATATTTTCCGACAATTGTTTTTTAATTGAAAGGTCCGGCGACGTATGAGAATTTTTTAAATTTAAGAATGGATTTACTTAGTATTAACAAATTTTACAAGTTATTTTTTCACTTTGAATTTAGAGTTTTCCTATAATTTAATGAAAATCTTCGGGATTTCAGCCCCAAAAAGCTCCGTAATTCAGACACTATTTGTAATGGCTTATTAGTGTATTAAACTGACAAATGATGGCAATTTCGACCATTGCCCACAGACAAAGGCGCGGCACCCGCGGGTAATACTCAAATGCCAATTCGGCCATGCTTCGGCCGGCGACGACGCCGAGCCGAGCGGACAAACGCTGGAGGAAAAAGCCGACGCAATGGGCCAACAAAAGCACCCAAAGGAGCTGAAAATGGGAAAAATATAAAAAAGGAAAATTGAAAATAAATTAAATTAATGATTAGGGCTGCCAAAAATATGCACGAAAAGTGGCCAAAATATGCGCATAAATATGCAAATAAAGTCGTGAAATATGCACCAAATATGCACAAAAAAACTTGAAAATTAGGGGTGCAAATCCAATAAAAAATTTTTATTCCTCATAAATTTTATCGGTTTTTTTTGCAATTGAAAATCAATAATTTCTCAAGATTTTCGGCACTAAAGCTCATCCTATTGTCTGCCAAAATTTACTTAAGGGATATTCAAAACGGAAAATATTTTACGAAAAATGGCAAAATATGCAAAAAAATCGGAAAATATTTGAAGAAAACTGGCAAAATATGCAAAAAATCGGAAAATATGCACAAAAAATGGCAAAATATGCATGAAAATGTAAAACAAGCCAAAATATGCAAAATATGCATAAAGGCCCAAAATATGCAAAAATATGCAAATAAAAGTCCCGATTTTTATACGCAAACACAAAAAAGAAAGTGTTTTTCGTACTATTTAGAGCATGGAGAAGCCAGGAAAAAAATATGTATTTTCATAAAATTGGCAGCCCTATTAATGATAAATTAAAAATAGGAAAATTTAAGATTTACTAAAAAAATATTAAAATTTGTAAAGTTTGTTTATGAAAGAAATAAAATTTCAAAAAATGCAATAAAAAAAGCAGGGAGGATAAACATTCAAGAAAATATTTGAAAAAAACGAAAAGCCATTAATGAGGAAATATTTTTAATTGAGAATTTTTTTATGTTTTTAAGAATTTTCAAATAGAAGGACTAAGAAAACGAAGAAAATTAAATGGTCTAAAATTTAGCACAAATTCAAAAAAATCTAAATTTATTAACTTGAAAAATGGTGAAATTAGCTTTCTTCCGCAAAAGGTCCGCTTACCCTGTACCTGGCAACAGTGCCGGACTGAAGGTCGGATTCGATGTTGCCCGGGTCCAAATAGGCAATGCTCATCAGAAAGCCGGGCCCGGTACTGAACAAAAAATTCATTTAAATAATTAAAAAGAAAATTAACTTACAAGGCCCATAGCTTGCGAAAACTGAACGCCGACTGAAAAAATGTATATTAAAAAACAATATTTTCATTAAAAAATTCTTATTTAAAAAATATAAGAAATTAAAATGATTTTTTTAGTGTTAAAAAATTTTATTATTTTAACAAAATAAAAAAAATGATAATTTTTTTAATTAAAATATTTTAATTAAATTTTTGCATTTTTTCATAGTTTTAATTTTTTAATGTATTTAATTCCAAAATTTCGCACCTCCCCGTCCGTCTCGGGAATGGTGACCATGTAATCCAATGCTTCTTCTTCCGGCTCAACCGGCGGTGAATCGTCCGACGAATTTCGACCACCATTAGCATCATCAGCAACAGCTGCTGAAGAAGCTGAATTTGATGTTCGCATTGCCTTTTTTTGTAGAAAATTTGATAAAATTTACAGAAAAAATTCTTCTAAATTTAAAAAGGTAAAAGAAAAAAAATGTGAAGAGATTTTCATTAGCCATTAATTTCAATTTTTTAAAGAGAAAATGTTTAAAATTATTTATTTAAAAATGCATAAAATAGAAAAAAATTCCTTAAGTTCTTATTAAACAATATAAAGGGAATTTTCATTAGTCGATAATTTCAAAATATTTAAGAGAAATTGTTTAAAATAAAAAAATCGGGAATTAAATATGCTTATTGCAAATTAAATAATATAAAATGGAAAATTTTGGTCAATTTTGGAGGCCAAAGATTGCCAAAGCACAGAGAGGGGAAATGAAATTGATTGAATATATTTATTCATTCATTCAGCAGCAATTCCATTCCATCCTCCGCCCCCCCCCCCCCCACAAATATTTTATTCGCCACAGAAAATGGGGGCAAAACGGGGGGAAATGGGGCGAAAGTGCAGCACAAAATGAAGGAAAATGTAGAAATAATGCATGGAATCAATTACATATTATTTTATGCAATTAGAAGTGAGTCATTTTGCCGAACATTTTTTGGACGGAAAATGATAAATTTGTAAAAAAATATTCAAAAAAATGAGATTTTTTAATAAATGGTGATGACTGACCAATGAATAGAAGGATCAAAAATCCAAAGATATGGGCACAAAATAGAAAAATAACTTTGCGTGTTTATGGAGGACTAAAAATGCCAAACATGGACATAAAATGTGGGCGAAGCTCTCTCTAAAAATGGTCCGAAATGGCAAAATATGAAAAAAGGGGGATTAATTACAAAAATTGACATTTAAAAACAGTAAAACTTGATTAATCATCACAGAGAGAGGGGAGAGAAGAAGGAAAAGCATAGCTAACAACAGTGGAAGAACATTGAGAAAAAGCCGTGTAATTAATTATTGATTTTGAAAGAATGAAAATGGTGGGGGGGGGGAAATGGAAAATAATGGTAAACAAAAATGGGTGGAACATTAGCAGAGGTAGAACAAACGCAAAGCATCTCCCGAAATGGGGATGGAGGAGGACTGATCATGATCAGCAAGCAGCCTAAGAGAGATTTACAATAACTTAAGTGAGACCAATGATGATCAATCAGCAATTGATTAGCGCATTGGTTCAATCAACAAATAAAATGACAAGTTCAAGCAGCGAACTCGGCAGAACTTTTCATTTTATGAATTTGGTCATTCGATTGATTGTGATCGATACTTTCAGGCATTTTTCGTTCTAAATAACCGATGACAAAGACAATTGGACAACGGCGGAAAATTGGATCGACAGAAGTAAACAAAAATATCATAAAAAAATTTACATAATACCAAATCAGAGATAGTGGTGATTAGGAATCAAAAGGGATTGCATTTACATAATAGGCATTAAAAAGGTACAAAATAGGAAAATGAAATTTTTATTAACATTTTTTTGGGTAGCAAAAGTACACACAAACCTATATTTTGGTTATATTTTAATTGTAAACGAATAAAATATTTCATAAAATTTTCCGAACAAGAAATTTTTAAATCGAATATTTTGTCAATAAAAATTTAAGAGATGAGTTTTGCGTGAATTTTTCAATTCTTAGGCGTGTATTTTCGTAGAAACCCAAAAACAAGTGAAAATCTAACACTGTGCATTAAGTTGAAGCAGAACAGCAAAAAGTTCTTGCTTGAAAAAGGCAGCATTTTAATGGGATTAATTTTTAGGGTGATTGATTACTATGAAATTTATTACTATTTATTGAACGAATATTTAATGGAATAAAATGAACAGTTTCCGGGCTAAATAGGCGGCTTCTTTTTTCTCGGTAAAATAATTTCCGATTAGCCCTTCCCCCCCCCCCGGTCGAAATGTGTGACCACCGCGACAGCGTCGATCAGCAAATGGTGGTCAGTCAAACAACAGAAGACAATTAACAAAAAATGAAAAGGACCGGTCAGCCACGAGAACAGAGCAAATGACAAGGGGGGCGCTAATGGGCGCTAATGAGACAAGCGTGACTTGTTTTGTTCCTTCACACAATTAACCGCCCCGCTAATGGTGGACACAAAACGCGTGAAGAAATAATTGCGCAACGAGTCATTAATTATTGACGCAATGCAAAAAGCAAACAAACAGCAAAACAAACAGTGATTGAATTTATATTTTTATTATTTTATAAACTCAATAATTTTTTTCTTTTAGCAAAATAATTCCATTTTATTTGAGATGACAATTTATTCACTAAATTCTGAAGACCGGTAAAGAAATTTGCGGGCGCCGGGAGCGGGAGTCCAAATTGTCCCGGGAGCGGGCGGCTTTCCGTAAAAAACACGTCATTTTTAACAGGGAGTCCGGCGGGAGGGAGAGGGAGTAATTCCAAAATTTAAAGGAATAAAAACAAAAATATATTTAATGCAAAGCTGTGATCAAATTTTCAAAAATAAGCAAATCATAAATCAAAATAAGATTTTGGGGTACAGACATATTTTTAAATAGATTATAAAGCCTAAATTTTTGAGCGTTTTGCATGAAACCATTCACAGATTCAGTCCGAATGGGTGCCTGATTGTTATATATTTTGTGTTAAAATGGGTTAATATTTAGCTTTTTAGATCTAATTTTAATTAAAAAACTGTGCCTTTGAGACAGGCACCGCCGGTGAATAATTTGTAAATTTTGAGTTCATTCATGAACAGATTTTACAAAAAACCTAACCATTTTTTATGGATTTTTGAGCCATTTTTTCAAAAAATAAGCGAGTTTTGGGTCTGCTGTGCCGATAGGTTCCGCTGATGAAACAAGAAATTTCATATCCAAATTTGATTGAAAAATGTTTTGGAAATTCGAAAATCATCTTTTTGGGGTTGGAATTTTTATTTTATTATATTTTTTGTCAAAAAATATTAACAAAAATAATTTCTTAATTATAAAAATCATTGCAATTAATTTGTATTTTAATACAAAAAACTCACTTCCCTTATTCTTTTCGTGCAAATTGATCATCGGGTAAATTTTGTTGTGCGAATTCATTTGGCAACAACAATCTGAGAAATAATTAAATAAAATTACGATTCTATAATATGAAAGGGTAAAAATTAATTAATCCAAAACTTGTTGGATCAAATTTATTAATTTCCATTGGATATATATATCTAAACGGTTTATTGATCCGTGGTGTTAATTAATCCAGGTCATTATTCGACAGAAAACTGGAAGCTTATTGCTTCCGATCGGGATAACAAATGATTGTGATAGAAAGTGCAAATTTTCTTGAAAACATTAGAAAATTTTGGTGAGACACGAACTAACAATTTAATCAGTCATAATTGGGACAATTACACCCAATTCTGATCAGTTCCAGCCAGACCGTACTGTAGGAACTATTCAGCGTAATTAAGACTTAATTACACTCAATATATTTTGTGAAATAACACTAATTGGCCCACCCTTCCTCAAGATGACATCATTGGATTGTGCAGTCCCATAACATTGGAAATTGCTTTGCTGATCAGCTAAAACATTCTCTTTGTTGTTCTTCACAATCGCCGCTCTTCCGCCTCCTCCGATCAGTGCCGTCCGTTCAAATGGGACCATCCAAGCTCACTCTCGTCCCAACCTTTTACATTTTTGTTTTTAAATTTGAAGTAGTCATTCAAAAACAAAATGAATAAGAGCCACTTAAAATCTACTCTCAAAATTTCTAACTTTTTGGAGTTAAACACTCAAAACTTTTTTTGTTTCTTTTATTAAATAAAAATCTTTTTTACAATAAAATCAATCAAAATAATAATTATATTTAAATAATTGCTGTAATGTCAAAATCGTAAGATGATTAATAGGGCGCGGGTTTTAATTGCTTTGTTTTTTCTGCAGTCTTAATTTTGATAATTTTTAGCTCGAAAATTCTTCATATTAACCTCACTATTCGGCAGTAGAAAATATCCATTTTGAACTTTTCGTAACTAAAATGGTTACGTCACTATTTTTATCATTTCGTCACTGTTTTCAAACTCCAAAAATCCACATTTTCTTTAATAACCAATGTATCGAATCATATAAATTGATAAAAACTAGAGTGCCACGGGACCGGGACCGGGACCGGGACCGGGCCGGGAATTCCCTGTCATCCGAGGTCCCGGTTCCCGGTCCCGGGTTTTGAAAAGCTCAGGTCCCGGTCCCGGTAGGGCAACCGGGAACCGGGAAAAACAAGCACTGGTAAGAATGGGGTCTGAGTGAAAAATTAGTGAAGAAAATTGGAGTCAAAGGGAAAAATAAAAAATAATAATTAATATATTCTTTAAAAGTAACACTGCCCAAGTGTGCAAATGGCCTAATGGCTAGTCTCCTTGACTTTCCCTTCTTATTTCCCCTGGTTCAATCCCTCTACAGAAATTAGATTATTTTCAATTTTTTTTTTTTTGTATACTCGTGGGTTTCCTATAAGAAAATATGATTCCTCATAGTTTTTTTAAATTGATACATATTTTATCATTTTTTAAATGAAAATCCTACCAGTTGAGCTTAATAATCGCAAAAACCAACCTTTTTTTGTTGAAAATCTGTTAACAAATTGCACCCAAATTTTTAAAATTTCCCCCGGCGGCGCCTATCGGCACCGCCGGACCCCTTCTTTCCCAAAAGTTTTTTGAAAAAGCGCTCCGAAAAAAAGTGATGTGAAAATCAAATCTGAATTTCTATTAATATTCGATGATTTAGTCCAAAAATGATTAATTGTTTGAAATAATTGAAGAAAATTTGTTTGAAAATTTTCATTAATTTAATTTATTAAATAAAAAACCAAATAATTTTGTATTATTTTCACTTGATATAAATTAAAATTTGAATTTTTTTTTAAATTTTTAAAATTTTTTTGAATTTTTAAAATTTCCCGGTTGGTCCCGGTTCCCGGTTTTTCTTGCGGTCCCGGTCCCGGTCCCGAAAAAAAATCGAGGTCCCGGTCCCGGCTTCTCAGGTCCCGGCAAGTCCCGGTCCCGGTTTTGGCAAAAATTCCCGGTCCCGTGGGACTCTAATAAAACATATCCTACCGAGAAATGCTAATAATTGATGAAGATATGATCACAAATGTGTAGAGTGACGTCACCAATTTGTACAAACCTTGTCTTTATTTTTGTATCAAGATGTGAAATGTGTTTATCAATTGGACAATTTTTAACAAACAAATTAAAACTGATAAGAGACAATTCGAATTGATTGCTGATTGATAGCGGAGAGGTGGAAAAAAATTGAAATTGATAAAAAAAATTCATTTAAATTAAATTATGATAAAAATTATATTGATTTAGCCTATATTGAAGAGAATAGCTCAAACGATCAATCGCTTTACTGAATTTATATTAAAAAAAACTAATGAACTCGAGGATATCGATGCCGGTTGAAACTCATTATGCCGCTTAATCTCGGCTTTTCCGGTACTGACAAAGTCCAGCTTCTTCTCGACATTTAAATCCTTGTCTAAAACCAATCTTTTTATAACCAAACTGCAAACAGAAAAATTTTAAAGGTAAAACTTGGCTCCCTAAATAAGTTAAAATCACTAACGCCAAATACATGGCCAACAATGTTGTTGTTTTTGGTGTCCAACATATTCAAACACTAAGAGTCGACCTAGAGATATAAGACCTGACTTCGGGACAATAAGAATCTCAAAAAACCCCAAATTTTTTCATTATTTAAGACTCGAGAGCAGGGCTGGCCGTGATTGAATTTCCAATCACGGAAATCCGTGAGCCGTGATCACGGGGCTTTTAAAAAATCCGTGACCCGTGAACCGTGATCACGGCACCCCAAAATCCCCGTGATTTCCGTGATCCGTGAGCCGTGATCCGTGATTATAAAAAAATTTTCTAATGATTTTTTATTTAAATTTATTTAAAAAACGGAATTTAATCGCGGGAAAAATTCCCAAAAAATGTTTTAAAGAAACCAAAACATATAAACCGCTTTTTTTGCGGCGACCTTTTCCAAAAAATGATTAAGTTTACGATTTTTGGCAATTTTTTGAGGAAAATTAGAGCTTTTTGTAGAAATCTCCAAGGAAAATTTTTTATTTTTAACTAATTTATTAAGAAAATTTTTCAAATTTTTCTTAAATTTAACCAAAAATCTATTTTTGTAGAGAAAAAAATTTCCTCTACTTTTTAAGCTAACTTTTGATGCTGAAAAAATCTTTTGGACCAACATGCTCAGTCTTTCATGACGATCTGAACACCCCAAAAGATACTGAAAGTCGGGAAAATTTTAGAAAAAATTCTTAGAGGGTTGGGAAAATTTTCTGAAAATTTTGATTAGGCCTGTCGTTTTAAATTTAAGCGACGGAGAGAAAAAATAGGGTTTTTAGCAGTTTATATGCCAAAAATGGTAATTTTTCTGCCATTTTGGGGCGGTAAAATGGGGGTCCGTCTGCCGGTGGTGCCGACAGGCGCCGCCGGGAAAAATTTTGAAATTTTGAGTGAATTTGTTAACAGATTTTGTCCAAAATATGTCCAATCATTGGTTAATTTATTGGTCTATGGACGTTTTAAAAAATAAAGAAAAATAATTTTCAATGTTATGAAATTTCTTGTTAATTAAATTTCAATTAAAATTATCAAAACAAAATATATAAATTGTCCTATCCCAATGGGGAATTGAACCCAAGGGACATACAACGAAAGACAGAAGGCTTAACCACCAGACTACATATATATGTTTACTTTCTAATTTGTAAGCAGAAAAGAATTTATTTATTTTTCTCAAAAAAATCTTCACACCACTTTCCTATTTTCTCTCAATAAAAATTCCCTATATAAAATGCCAATCACGGATCAAAATCACGGAAAATTTGAAAAAATCCGTGACCCGTGATCCGAGATCACGGCACCCCAAAAACCCCGTGATTTCCGTGATCCGTGAGCCGTGATCCGTGCTCACGGCCAGCCCTGCTCGAGAGCCTAAGCACTCGATCAGCATTCGATATTTTTCAGCAATTTTCTCAAATTTAAAATAAATTCAATTTGTTATTTTATAAATCAGCTTCATTCCTTTTTCTAATTTCTAATTTTTAAATGAGAACGAGGCACTGCCGAGAAAATGAAACATTAAAAACACACATAATTTTCAGATTTCGCTTGGACTAGCCGAGTGGCCTACAGATTAAGCATTGTTTCATGAACAGATTATGAAAAATATTTAATTCGAAAGGATGTTATGAATGTTTTCTTGTTGTTGTTGAATTGTTAAACTGTTGGGGATTCAAAAAATTTGCAATTATTGAGGTAAATATAAATAAAGTAATAAATTTTTGAATTTTTAATTAATAATGGAACTGATGGACCCAGAAAAAGGCTTTTACGAGGGGGGAGCTGATTTATTAACATTCAGAGCTGAAATCAATTTAGCTTTTGGCGGCTCAATCGGAATTTTTCAAAATTTTCTTTTTTTGGATATGACTCATCCGATGAAACGCCCAATTATTACCAATGCTAAGGAAACGCCAAAAATTGTTATTACCGTAATTGAAAATGCAGTGGAAAAATTTGAGAAATTAATTTATTGTGAATTCTCCGAGCACAGAATTGGATGGTAAATTTTACACTAATAAATAATATTTATTTTAGATGAGTGTGTGGAAAAGGCTCCCGGACAATCCGACAGTGGACAATCCGACAGTTGGACAATCCGACAGTGAGGACAATCCGACAGAAGTGGATATTAAGCGTAACAAAATTGGGTGTTGGGCCTCCCGCCGCCGGATATTCACGGCGCGGGAGGCGCACCCCGCTTAAGATTGGGAGTCCCCCCTTTTGTTTTTGTCGAGGAAAAAGAGACGATTTGTTAACAACACTTTTATTCGTCGAAAGTGTAAAAGCAGCAACTGATCAAATTGGCCCCAAATTCCCTTTATATCTGATCGAAGGCAACATTTTTAGTGGGCGGGGATGGCGAAAGAGAGGGTTAATGAGCATAAACAAAAAGACAAAAAGAGGAGGGACGATGAGTGGCGTAAACGATTGGCCGACATTTGCGGCGCTGACATTTGCGGCGCTGACACTTGCGGCGCAGACATTTGCGGCGCCCAGTCAAAGCGACACTTGCGGCGCAGACACTTGCGGCGAGGACATTTGCGGCGCCGACACTTGCGGCGCCGACACTTGCGGCGCCCAGTCAAAAGGACACTTGCGGCGCCGACACTTGCGGCGCCGACACTTGCGGCGCCCAATCAAAAGGACATTTGCGGCGGCGCAAAATTCAACGACCCCAAAAATATTTCAACAATTTATTTCCATTAAAAACATTGATAATGACTCTCTCAGTCCCATTCTTCAAAGCCTTTCATCCCTAGGCGATATTGCAACGCATGAATGTGATTAATTATATCAGCTTGGTTTTTGTTTTCCTTATGGTCAAAATCGATGACTAATCGTCGGATCGCTTCATCATTTCTCAAATATTTTTTTAAGCGTGGCCTTTCAGCAATTCCACGAGTTGGGTCAATTTCGTAAGGTCTCAGACGGTTTTGTTGGTGTTCTTCCTCATTTTTGATGGCGATAATGAACCTTATTGAAATTATTTTATTACAGTACCCATTTATACTTTGAAAATGATGGGTGGGGCGAAGTGAAACGTTTTCTGAAGCTGTTATGCCAACTAAGAAATTAATTATTAATAAAAATGAATAAGATAAGCTTTAGTCAAATAAAGATTAACAAATTTAAGACCCAAAAAAAACCAAAAATAAATAAGTTGTTTTTTGAAAAAAGTAATCAATTCAGAAAATAAAAAATGAAAATATATAAAAAGACCCATTCACCCTTCGACTCCATTATTCGTACGCTGCTGTAGAAAATTTGATGGAAAATTAAAAATCAACTGATAAAATTTTATAAATACCACATAAATTTAATTTTATTGAATTAGGCATTGTTAAAAAATAAACTATTAAAATAACAATTCTGTTAACTTTAATAAATTGTTGAAATATTTTTGGGGTCGTTGAATTTTGCGCCGCCGCAAATGTCCTTTTGACTGGGCGCCGCAAGTGTCGGCGCCGCAAGTGTCCTTTTGACTGGGCGCCGGAAGTGTCGGCGCCGCAAGTGTCGTCGCCGCAAGTGTCGGCGCCGCAAGTGTCACGCCGCAAATGTCTGCGCCGCAAGTGTCGCTTTGACTGAGCGCCGCAACTGTCTGCGCCGCAAGTGTCAGCGCCGCAAATGTCAGCGCCGCAAATGTCGCATCACCGCGTAAACGGGGCCAACTGTTGTTCTTTGATTTTGGGCATAACAGTGGACAATCCGACAGTGGACAATCCGACAGTTGGACAATCCGACAGTGAGGACAATCCGACAGAAGTGGACAATCCGACAGTGGACAATCCGACAGTAAATTTCTATTTTAAAAAATATTTTCAAGTCATTAGAACGGATTATTTCCTAAAAATATCTCAATCAAAAAAAATTATTAAAAGGAAATGACTAGTTACTATTTAAAATAGGTTATTTCGCGTCCTTTAAATGTCCCTGCAAAGTTTGGTGCGCTTCTGATCAGTTACTGAAAAAAAGTTAAGCCTAAACATTTTGGCCTGTTTAAAAAGGAATTAAAAATTTTTAAAATATTTATTCATCTCCCTTTTTGACAATATAAGAGTCAGAGTGCCTTATTCAACTTGTAAATAAATTTTGGTGCGTTTCAGAGCAGTTTCTGAAAAAAAATTATGAATTAATTTTGCAAAAATAAATAAAAATTTCTAAAAATTTGATCGTCCATAAATAATTTGTAATTGATCAGAAGCGCACCAAACTTTGCAGGGACATTTAAAGGACGCGAAATAACCTATTTTAAATAGTAACTAGTCATTTCCTTTTAATAATTTTTTTTGATTGAGATATTTTTAGGAAATAATCCGTTCTAATGACTTGAAAATATTTTTTAAAATAGAAATTTACTGTCGGATTGTCCACTGTCGGATTGTCCACTTCTGTCGGATTGTCCTCACTGTCGGATTGTCCAATGTTGGATTGTCCAGTCACGTGTGGAAAATGTTCTTCTGCTGGCCAATCATTTTGGGTTGGACACAATTGAGAATCGTAGTGTCGAATTTTTGGTGGAAAAAAGCAAAAAATCGGCCATTCAAAAATTCAATTTGGCACATCAGTACGCCATCATTAGCATGAAGGTGAATAACAAATCGAAAAAATAGGAACACAACTAATTTCAGAAAAAAATTCTGAAGGATATGACTAGAAAGGATTTTGTTGTTGCTGGGAAAAACATTTACCGTGATTTGTTGGAAATGGAAAAAAGGACACTGATTGTGAAAACGGTGGAGGAATTGACACAACGCCACAAAGCACTTTTTGGCGCGAAGAAAAGCAATTTTGGATAACATTTCAACACTGACCGTTTCGACAATACCTTTTCGACAATGACCATTTACGACTATATCATATCGCCAAAATTTAAAATATCAAATTAAAAATAATAAATGAATATAAAAAATAATAAATTAATTTAAAAAAAATTATTGATGAAATTTAAAGAGAAAAATATAATTGATTATATTTTTTAAATTTAATGAATTCATTATCTAAAGCCTATTGTGTATGATTATGAATAGTGAAGAAAGAAGATAAAATGAGACGGATTTATAATAGAAATCCAAAATTAATCATTTATTTCAATTATTGTAGTGTCCTCTTTTCACCCCTTTGGCAAAATGTTTTGGTCCTCAGAGGATGTGAATGACATAGTTCAAGCAGTTCAGCCAATTAATGGGCTAAAAATCAGGAGCTTATTGAATTTGTCGAGGTTAAGTCAAAAAGAGGCGCTTCATTGTTCTTGAGGGACGGACAGATTCGAATACACTTTTGAAAAAGATTCGGCGATGGTTGAAGATGTCGAATATAGCCGATGCATCATAAACGCAAAATTCGAAAACTAAAGCCATTCTCATAATGCTATTTTGAACAAAACGAAAAAAAAAACTATTTTATATTGATCCCAAATCCACATCGTCCATATCATTTAGCAGAAATTTGAATTTTATTTTAAGAAATATATTTAATTTTATTGGCGAAACGGTCATTGTCGAAATGTCTGGGAGCCAAAATTTAAATAGGGAACGAATTTTTATATGCAAAACATCGTTAAATATTCGCAAAAATTTATGCAAAAAATATTATGAACAAATTTATTAATGCTAAAAAGTTTAAAAAATATTTTAGATAGGAAAAAACAAAAACAATTATTTGCAGGGTGGGGGAATTGAACTTCAGAAGAAAAAAGGAATGGAAGGCATAGACCACTAGGCCAGAACTGTTAGAAAATAAAGAATAATTTCAAAATTCGCCCAGCGGCGCCAACCGGCACCGCCGGCCCCCCCCCCCCCAAAAAAAACCTATTTTTTCTAAAAAATTAGCTCAAAATCCCTAAATTTTGGCCAATTTTTAAACAAAATCTTTGCAATTTATGCCAAAATTAATTGAATCAAGGGGATATATCGACTAAAGGAATGTGGAACTAGTACGAACACACATAAATAAAAAAACAAAACATTGGTTTGGTGGCTTATTTTGAAAAATTAAAAAAATGCGATTAATGCTCAAGCCGACTCCAACCGAATACAACCGCCCCTCGACAACCATTGGCCACGGTTTGGCGCAAAGGGAAATTCCCTCTCAGGCGCAGGAGTCCCCACAGGCACACGGGGTCATCCATCAAATTGATGTTCCCCATTTGTCCAGCAGAATGCCCGCCACTGGGGGCACATTTATCCGCTAGGCCGCCGTACGCGTCCAAAGCCCGGGAAGGCACAACACGGGGGACGCGGCGCGTGTCTCAACAGACATTCATTTGCGGCAGCGACAGCGCGCGTCTGTCACAAAATGCACCGTGGGGCGGGAAACGGCGTCGGCGAGCATACCGCACAAATGGCACCAGCTATAGCTTTCTTTATATTAGAGAGATAAATTTTTCTTATTTTCTATGATGGGTTGAAAAGAGCGCAAGAGAAGAAAGGCAAAGAAATGGACTATTTTCATTACTCTCATTTCTTTTCCTTCATCTTTTCACTATTTTTGCTCCATCATTTTCTCTAATATTTCTCTTTTTATCTCTCTTTTGCTTTGGATGGTTTATTTTCATTTTCTCTTCCTTCATTAATGAATGAACTCTTTTTCCCTCTCGTGCTCTCTCTCTCTTTCTGATGCTAATTTATGAATGACCAAAGTATCGTTAATGATTCTTCATTAAATGTTTTAGGTTATTTTTTGCATTTAAATTTTTTTTTTCAAAATGTATAAAATTAGTTGATATTTTTGTAAGCTTTATCTGATTTTGTGCGCCATAGTGGAATGAACTTCCGCCGAATATTTTTCTTTAATTTAAATAAAAACTTTAATTTGATAATTTCAATTAGAAATTAAATTATAAAGACTGATTGAATAACTTAAATCAACTAAATTAAATTAATTTGTTTTCGACAAAAAAGTTCGCATAAAAAGGCATTAATACACGCATTCGTTTCATTTGATGGCCCCACCGTTCAGTTAATTAGGTGATTAACTACTTAATTGATCATTATCAGTGCTATTTTCCTTTCAATTTGGACCTTGAAATTTGAAATGACGCGCGAGTTTGCGCATTTTCTGATGTGATAAAACCTTTGGCGAAATCATTTTACGTGCTCGGCGAGATTCTCGAGTGATGGGTATGTTCGGGCACCAATGAACACCCTTCCCCCATCAACAGGTTATTTATTTCTTTTTTTTCTTCGTCTTCTCGCGCATTTCGGCCGCCCCCATAAAATAATTTTTGATTTTTTGGGGTTGGTACGCTTTGACAATTTTATTTTCTTTTCCATCCAAATTTCACCAATTTCATCGCGTAGTTCAATCGCACCGCCCCATTCCATCGCCGCCACACATTTTTTATAGTCAACAAATTAAATCATTTCGTTCCCTTTTCACTCGTCCACAAAATGTCCGTCGTTTAATGCCTTTTTATAAAAAAGCTCATTATTTATCCTTAATCGATGTAAAAGTTGACTCATTTATTAGTCATTAGTCGTTTTTGTTATTAGCATTCCTCACCAATCAATCCATATTTATTATAAAGCATTCGGCTTAATCGACTGACAAACTGTGATCGATATACAATCATTTATGATCAACAAACCGCTTAAATGATGAACGATTAGCTCAATTAAATTTTGTTCTTTTCGTTTAAATGATTTAACGGATAAAATTTATTTAATTAATTCTCATAAGTGCATAAACTACAAAATAATTAGAACAAATTAATGAGAAAACCATTAAAATTGTCATTTATTTGAAAAACCCTTGAAAACAAAAACATATATTTTTAATATTAATTTAAGATTCTTATTAATCATTGGTTCATTTTTTGCTAAAATGATCAGAAGATTGCTGTCATCTTCCACACACAAAATGATCCTCAAAGTTTTGGCCCAATTTGCAATCTTTGGAATCGGTGATTAATAGGGTCGAGACTTAATTGGGCAAACAAAATGCTTAATGGGAGGAATGAGCAAAAAGATATTTTTAAAATCAAAATTTAATCTTTTTAGTTGCTGCCATTGGGCCATGTTCAATTGGTGCGCCTGGTCTTGAAGGCATTCCGGCCGCACTGTTGGCAATTCCCGGAATGCCAACAATACCCGGCATGCCATTGTTGGACAAAAGCTTGAAATGCACCGAAAAAGGTGGGCAAATTTTTAATTAAAAAAAAATTTCATAAATTTTTTGACCAACTGTTTAGGGTATTTTGAATTGGTCCAATGCAAGGCTGATTACTGTGTATGCGTTGACCCATCCACCGGTAAATTCACATTTTCATAAATTTTTAAATTTAAAATCGTAAATTGTTATTTGTATACTTAATGTTAGAGTTTATTCATTTTAAATAATTGTAACTAATCTGTTTTTAGGTAATTAATTATTCATTTTTATCAGGTGCCGAAGCGACCGCAACCAAAACGACGTCAAACAAAATCCGGCCTCAGTGTGGCCGTTGCCATTTTCAGCTTTCCCGTTATTACCGGGAGTCCAAGAATTTCATTTTCCGCCCAATTTGCGATGCCAAAACAGGTGAACAACGCAACATTTTAACATCTTAATTTTTTTTTGTATTTCAATGGATATAGAAAGTGATCCAAGTCATTAAATAAAAATATGAATTAATTAGTCTAATTATTTAATTAGTTGGAAGCCCAAATCAATTATTTTTATGTATTTATATAGCGTCATTCTAATTTACCATAAATCTTTTTTGTCAACTTTTCCATCACCTTTTTAGGCAACTATCAGCCTCAGCAGTGTCGGGATGAGAAACATTGTAAAAATTTTAATAACCTTTTTTTTATAGCTTTTAAATTCCCAGGCTTCTGCGTTAATTACCTAACTGGAGTACGGCAAAACAAAAAGGAAGTGCCAACCAACGAAATTTTGCATTGTGAAGGCGGCCAAGTCGATTTTTCCATCGATGATAGCCATGTGAACAAATTATATTAAAAAAATGATCATTAATTCAACAGCAAAAATTAAAAAATCCACAAAAAAATTGTCAATTAAATTAAATTAATATTTGGTTTAATTAATTATTGAATTTTGGTAATGTATTTCACATTAAAGATCATTAAATCGGAGAAAGGTGAGGGAGAAAAAGGCGACGAGGAGCTGATCCCGATCGGATCGCCGGTCTGCAAGAAGCCGAGAGATGCGGGCCACAGATGCCATGGCCGAGCTGGCGGACCAATCGCGGCCAAAAACCTTAAGGTACTTACTGTAAGAAAGCTAATCAAAGGGAATAAATACTGTACAAATTTTATTCTATATTATTATATGTGATAGATTATTAGTAACTGTAACTTAAGAGAGAGGGCGAGAGAATGAGAGAAAAAGGTGAGAGAGGAAAGAGAGAGAGAGAAAAAGAGAGAACAAAGTAAAAGATAAAGTAAAAATAACTTTATTTAACAATTTAAAAAATTATATATTTTCAGTGGTATTTTGACACGGAGACTTTTGAATGTTTGGCATTTTCGTACAACGGCTGTGGCGGCAACGGAAATCATTTCGACTCGCCCGCAGATTGTTGGGACAAATGCAAACTTGGTAAAGCTGAGACAAATTTTCTGTTTATTGACTAAAATTCTGGTTTTTAAATTTTCCATGTGGTCATATAAATTTTCGTTTTTATAAAAAACCGTACGATTTTTCTATGAGATTTACATTTAAAAAATATTAAAATCATGGGATTTTATTCTTACATTTTTTTTGTTGTGCCATTTTGTGCTTATTTCCGCGGCTGGTAATTTCGACACTGGGTAAATTCGACACTAAGTATTTTCGACACTAAGTAATTTCGTCACTAAGTAATTTCGACACTGAATTATTTCTAAAACTTTCACTGTTTTCCTGCATTTTCGACACTGGACCATTTCGACATTGAGTAATTTCGACACTATAGAGAATTTTTAAAAAATAGAATAATCAAAATTTAAAAAAATGTAATTCGGTCTTTAATATAATTTTTCTCTGTTCCACTTTCAAAGTCCTATTATTTAAAAGTGAAGGTGATATGAAATTGCGCGAAGATAAGCAAGTGGCTCGCGTTCGTTGAACTGTTCGACAATTGCTCTTATGTTGTTATCTTGTCGAACATATTTTGCTTTTCGATTTTGATTTGGCCCCCTTATTCCATCCGCCGGCGCAACAATGTAGTCAGCCACTCTGTCTGCCCACATATTGTCCTCATCACACATTTTTCGCGAAAATGCACTCAATCTTTGAATGCCTCGCAAATGTACATTCCATATGCAATGCCAAGCCTCCAAACTGTTATTCGTTCTACACAAGCCGTGCTCAACTCTTTCAACCATATTCCATAAGGGAATAGGAAAAAGTGCACCCCGATTTCCTGAATAATTAAACCGGCGCTAGCTTCTTCTTGGTGTTTTTTCTTGGCGTTGTTGTAGTTTCTGCGCATGTTGCTGGGACTCGGTGCGTTTATTCGGACATCGACTTGCATTTCTGATCGAACATCACGTACAATGTTACGGCTAGTCGTAGGAAAGTCGCTGCGCGCTTCTTCACGAACTCGTTCATTCGCCTCCCTTATCTGATCAGCAGGGATGGGCTATTTAGGCAATCCCAAAAACTTTTTGGCTTATACGCTGAAGACAAACACTTTGTTAGTTTTGGGTCTTTTCGCTTTTAAATATCATTTAGTGTATTGTTTGACATAGAAATTCCATCCCGGCTAACTATAGGATAATTTCGATTACAAATTAAATATTTAATACATTGTGTTGGCCAAAAATAGGTGGATGATTATGGGGTGCTGTCACTCGCCCCATTTTGAAGCGGTTGCCGTCGGGATCAATTTGCCAAGCACTTTGGACTGTTGCTCTTCCTGGGCAATATGGAGGACGCCTTGGGCATCTCCAATACTCAAAGCCCTCCGCGATTCGCGCATCTCGTTCAAAGCAGTAATCAAAGTTGTGACATGAAATCAAACTTCTTCCACGATTTGTTTTAGTCTCATTAAAACGGAAAAGGGCCATTTTCTCGGGAAAAATGCAAATGACCAATACATTTCATCATTTCCAACTACACAAGATAACCCCCATACTCAAAAAAGATAACGAGAAGAACGGTCAAATGCAAATATATTAATGATTCTCGTTTATCAAATTTTATGGGAAAAACATTAATTTCCGTTATCAACATTTAGAATAGTTCTCCGAATGCAAATCCTTTGGCTTTCGTTTATTCACTTAGAATGAGTTTGAATTTATTTAAATAATAGGACTTTGAAAATGGAACAGAGAAAAATTATATTAAAGACCGAATTGCATTTTTTTAAATTTTGATTATTCTATTTTTTAAAAATTCTCTATAGTGTCGAAATTACTCAATGTCGAAATGGTCCAGTGTCGAAAATGCAGGAAAACAGTGAAAGTTTTAGAAATAATTCAGTGTCGAAATTACTTAGTGACGAAAATGTAGTGTCGAAATTACTTAGTGTCGAATTTACCCAGTGTCGAAATTACATAGCGCCCTTATTTCCCGTTCCAAACAAAAAGATAAAATTAAAAAAACCAAAAATTACGACTTTTTTGCACTGATTAATTAATGTTGTCATATTCCTTTTCATTTGCGGCGTTTACAATTTTATCTAATTAAAATTTAACTGTTCCTTATCACTAATTACCTATTAGCCGCTTCGATCATTTCATGCTTTCATCTAGAGTGCAGCGGGACCGGGAAATTTGGGCAAGACCGGGACCGGGACTTTTTGGGTTGAAAAACCGGGACTTTTTGGCTGGGAAAACCGGGAAAAAAGCCGGGAATTTCCCGGTCAAAACTGGTCAAAACCGGGACCTTGGTACTCAGTTGTACTCAGTTGCCCGTGTTCAGGTCCCGGTCCCGCTGCACTCTACTTTCATCGTATTTCTCCAATTTGCTTTAGTGGACCTCGCCGGTTGTGCGGGGATGCGCCTGCCGGCAACGGATAAGCAGGGTCACACAATCATTTGCGCCGGGGCTGGCTACCCATCGCCTACCGCGGCATGTCCGTCCGGCTATCGGTGCACAATGTTGGCGCACATGGGGTACGGTAGTGGAATTTCAATACGATAACGAGGAGAAAATTGAATTTTGCATAAGTTAGTCAAGTTCCAATTTTGGGTTGATTTTAAGAATTGAATGTTTTTAAGGAAAAATTCCACACGTTTCGATAGGCAATAGAGAAAATTTTGGAATTTTAGAGAAATTTATTTTGAAAATTTTTTTTGTACCTTGCCAATTCGACAGTCTTTTAATACATTTTGTTCATTTTTAGAGTTTGCTGTCATTCAGCGACGCAAGGTTTGTTTATTTCCATGTTTATTCTTTCCACTTTTCTGAATGAAAATACGCAAGTCAAATCAGGTCTCTAGGATCCAGGGCTGGGCGCAACTTGATTTTCAATTACGGAAATCCGCAATCCGCAATTGCGGAGATTTTCTCAGTTACGGAAATCCGCAATCCACAATTACGGGGGTCCAAAAACCCCGCAATTTCCCGCAATCCGCAATTTTCAAAAATCATTTTTCGTCAGAATTTTTGAAATTTTTTTAAATAGTGAATTAATGAAAATCAAAAAAACAGATTTTCGGGATGTATCTTCTTCTTATTTTGATTTCAATATTACATATATTTTTTGTGTCTGAAAAAATTAATTCTTTTTGGATTTTTAGGGTTCATTTTTGAAAATTTTTTGAAAGTCTGATCATTATAATTGGATTTATTTATGTATATTGTTATTTCAATATTGATAAGAATCAATAGCCAAAAAATTTTTCGGGGGGGGGGGAACCCGAAAAACTTTTTTGGCCAAAATTTTTTTAGTGTTATTTAAAACATTTCAGCATCGGAGAGGAAAAACAGAAATTGTAGCCGTTTTTAGCCAAATTGGGACAAAATTTTGCCATTTTGGAGTCAAAATTCAAAAAAAAGGTAAAATCGGGGTCCGGCGGTGCCGATAGCGCCGCCTGGAAAATACGGAATACCAAATTAAGGTGTAGCTTTAACAAAACAAATTAAAAATAATTTAATCTGATTATTAATTGCTAAAATCGAAATACGGGTAGCCCTTTAAATAAAAATAGAAAATTTTTTATAAAAATAATCTTACAAGAAATCGTCTCGAAAAATAATCCAAAAGTCAAATTACAGATCAAAATTGCGGAAAAATCCCCAAAATCCGTAATCCGCAACTCCAAAAACCCCGCAATTTCCGTAATCCGCAATTGCGCCCAGCCCTGCTAGGATCAGTACTTAATGCATCAATTCTTGTCTTTTTTCTGATTAGAATGCATCATCAATTTACATAATTAAATTTATTAAAAAATGCCAAAAATTATTAAAGTTACTAAGGATTTTCCTGTTTGCCAGAGAAAGGAATTCAGAACCGAACCTGAAAACTCTCTTGATGAAATAGATTATCATCAGCAGAATTTAACAAGTTTCGCACCGCTTCGCATTGCAATAAAAATTTCAGATTTGTATGAGGCCAACTATCGGCCCACTTGCCCAAACGGTGGCCAAGCACTTCAAATGCAAACGCGAGGAGTGCCAATGACTCTGATCGGTAAAAAATGCGCGGACAATTTTTGCCCGACCGGCACAAAATGCGTGGAGAAGGAAGTGTACGCGCACTGCTGCTAAAACAGCATTGATTGGCTAATTAATGAAAGGAAAATAATAATTAATTTGTTTATTTTTAAATTCCAAATTTTTGTTTCAAAGAAAAACTTTGATTTCTGAGTCACAAAATTTCTGGAATTTTTTTAAATAATTCAACAATTTTCGTTAAAGCTGACTATTATTTTAAAATTCCAAAAGATTCGATGAGAATTTTTCTATTGTTTAATAAATTGACAACCTCTTAAATTTTTTTGCTTTTAAATTGCTTTTTGATCAAAGCTTTGGTTAAATTTGCGGTTTTAGGCTGTTTAAAAAAAGAAAAAATAATAAATTTTAATAAATGCTTTAAATGAAATAAATAATTTAATTTTTTTTCTCAAAATTTCTCCTTCTCCATCAATTTCCTTCTCTAATTTCTCACCCAGACCCCCATGTTACCAGTGCTTAATTAGTCCCGCCGGGACCGGGACTTGAAAAACCGGGAATTCCCGACCCGGTCCCGCTCAGCTCTAATATAAATCGCTCTCGAATTTTGGAATTTCATTCTTCGTTTTTATTTTGGTAGGTGAGCAATTCCCCTTTTCATGTTGTTAATAATACCTCTTATTAAATGTATTAAAATTAATTCATATAATTACCATGTTGTCCAATTCTAACATCTCAAACCCAACCAATGCGCCATCGTCGGAAAATGCCTTCATGCCATACTTTCCCATTCCGTCTTTGGCACCGGAAATGCGCTCCTTCAAAAGTGCTCGCTTCAAAAACAAAATATATTTCTTCATGACCGAATTCTCTAATTTTTGTTTTAAAAAATTGTTCTTTTCAGTTTAACCTACCGCTTTGTTCGCCTCTTCGACTGACGAAAATTTAGTACAATCCAATAAAATGAGAAAGTAAAAAGTTTTGTGAGACGCGGAATATTTCATGCAATCAGGGAGGTCATCGAAAGATGGAAGATTCAGCGCGTTGTTTCGTCAAAGCGTGGCCCGTTTCAATTGCGGCCCAAATGTATGAGCCGAAAAGCGCAATTCGCGATCCTGAATTAATTCACTTTTAAAAATTTGGATTAGCCATTCGAATTTTTGGGATTGACTGTTTTTGTCAAAAGATTTTTGAGAAAAATCAATCATATTCTCTTTCTAATAAATAGCATTAGCCATAATACGCATTGCCTTTCGCAAATTTAATTTGACAAGACCATCCTTAAAAATAAATTTCTCGCTTTATGAGACTAAAATCCTATCTCAGCAGTTTTTTGTTTAGTATATTTTACCAAAACACCAAAAGAATGCCGCCAAGTCTTGGCATGTTTTCCCAGCGTAACCAAGCGGAACCGAATGGCACTGGCCGTAAGCATGCGCCATACGTTCCAAAAATAGCGGGCCGGACAAAACGAAGCAGCTCATAAATGAGCTCGTTAGGGAGCCAAAAATGCCGTTGTTGCTGCGCCTATTCAACGCGGTTTTTCATTGGCGTCGTCAATATTGGCATATTTATTTGAGTGGTCGGCAGTTTGTCCTCTTTCGGTGGCAAAATGAAAGAATTTTGGCGAAGGACAGCTCCTCTCTTCATATTCTTCTCAAGTTTAGAGCAATAAACAATCCGTCGACATCAGAGATTGTTCTCATTCAGACGGAATTATACACTAATTTACAAACACGAAGAAAAATGCCTTTTGTGTCCTATTAGTCATGATTAGCCTTTGTCCGTGGAATGACATTTTTTGTACAACTGTACGTTTTGAATTTGATAAATTGATAATAATCATTAGTAGGGATGTCATTTTTATGAAAATACATATTTTTTTCCTGGATTCTCTATGCTCTAAATAGTAGGAAAATCAATTTCTTCTTTTTTTTGTGTTTTGTGAACAAGAATCGGGACTTTTATTTACATATTCGGAGTTTTTATACATAATTTACAATTTCGTGATTTTATACATATTTGGTACATATTGGATATTTTGAAGATTTTTATATAAATTTTTGGAAATCCTCAAAAGTAATTCAAAATTTCGGCAAATTTTCATTTTTTTAATTGTACCCCTAAAAACGGTAAAAAAGAGATATCAAAAATTAATTTTTAAAATATTAAAAAATTTGATTCTAAGCCTACTTAGGTCATTTTTATGCAATTTTATGCCTACACATATTTCTTACATATTTCGGGATTTTTTTTACATATTTATGTACATATTTTGGCCACTTTTTGTACATATTTTTGAATCCCTTAATCATTAACATATACAGAACACGGCTTAATTAGGTTAAATAACTGCAAACCCTTAAGTGTGCAATTTCTGAGACATAATGAGTAGGGCTTAGATTTATATGTAAATACATATTTTTTTCTTGGACTGTGGGAGGCCTGAAACGCATGAAAAACATGTTTTTAGCTTGATTTGAAGCTTCTAGAGCCTGGTTTATAATACATATTTTTACATATTTCAGGGTTTTTCTACATATTACATATGTACATATTTTCTTACATATTTCGCACTTTTTCGTACATATTTCCAGGTTTTTTCAAAAAATTATCATAAAAGTAACTGAAAATGCCCAAAATAAATCAAAATCAGCTTGGTTGAACGACTGGATCAGCAGAGTCGACGGAAAAGCGATCTACACAACTGATGGGAAGGTCATTTATTGTCAGGCAAAAGAAATGACCATTTTTACTGCACTAAAATCGTTGATAAAAATTTTTTATACTTATTTTTGTACTTGTTTGATGCTATTTTGGCATTTTTTTTAACATATTTTGGTACATATTTGAAGATTTTTGTACATATTTCTTACATATTTTGGCATTTTTTAATACATATTTATGTACATATTTTGCGATTTTTCTTACATATAAATCTAAGCCCTAATAATGAGAGCGTGGTGCGACATTTGAGGACTTGACATTTGAGGACCCGACATTTGAGGACCCGACTTTTGAGGACCCGACATTTGAGGATTTGACATTTGAGGACCCGACATTTGCGGATATTCCCGACATTTGAGGACCCGACTTTTGAGGACCCGACATTTGAGGATATACACAATTTCAAAAAAAATGAATGAAAATTTTATTTATATCATTATAAAAAAAGAGAAAAAGCTATTCCCGAGGGCCGGGGAAGCAAAAAATAAATTGTACCAAATGCTGGTAAGCCCTTATCAATCTTTGATTATTTTGGAAAGTTTCATATTCAAAAACAATTTAAGATTAACTACTTCATTAAATAGTACTTGTGTTTTGGTAATTCATGAAGATCCCCTTTTTTCTATTAACATGTGGAATCATTGTTAGGACCACAAGTCAAAACAAGAATGAATTTATAATACTTTTTAATATCAGAGTCATTAATGATTGTTCTGAAGAAAGGAGAGCGGATTGAATGAGTTGAACCAACTCAGGGAGATTTGTTTTTAGAACAGAGCCCGGAATTTTAAATCATATTTTTCTATGCGTTATTATGGCGAGAGAAGCCCAAAATATTTTCTCAGAACATTTTTATTTAGGGCTACTTATAAAAAAATAAAAACCGCCCGACCCTAAAAATATATATTTTCTTGAAAAAATTTTCTCAAAATCTGTTAACAAATCGCATTAGAATAATTTCATGAAAATCAATGAATTATTAAAATTTTATTACATTTTTATTTTTTCAAAAATTTTCAATTTATAAAGACTTCCAGTTTCCAGCAGGGTTTGATTTCGCTTTCACCCTTTTGGAGTGAAAGATTTTCACATCACTAATGAATGGCATTTTTTTGTGGGGAAAGGCAAAAAAGTTCATATATCTTTAAATACATTTTAATTTACAAACTTTTTGTGTTAAATGCGATCCAAAATGATCAAAGATTGACAGGAGCTTCCCAGCTGGTATAATTTATATCGTGTTCAATTGCTGTTAGTCTGAGCAAATTGAATATTAGGATGACTTGTAAATCATTAAGAAAGAAAAAGGCTGTTAATCTCCAAAATTAAATTTGAAATCATTATTTGTGCTGTCAAATATTTAAATTATTCGGTTGTCCTTAATGCTTTTTGATACATTGCACCCGTTGGCCCTTGGGAAAGGTTTTTCTCTTTTTTATAATGATTTTCATTCATTTTTTTTTGAAATTGTGTATATCCTCAAATGTCGGGTCCTCAAAAATCGGGTCCTCAAATGTCGGGAATATCCGCAAAAGTCGGGTCCTCAAATGTCAAATCCTCAAATGTCGGGTCCTCAAAAGTCGGGTCCTCAAATGTCGGGTCCTCAAATGTCAAGTCCTCAAATGTCGGGTAGCCAATGAGAGACGCCTTAAAAAGGGAATTTTTTAATGAAAAATTATTCAAATATTTTTTGGGACATCTTTTTGCAAAACATAATTGGACCGTAACCTTATTTCAATCGAGGCCGGAACTAAACCAGACGCGAGAGAAAAAAATCAAAAATTTATTATTTTTCAAGTGAAAAAAAAGGAAAATAAATCGTTAGCCATTAATTTTAGAAGCAAAAACAGAAAAAAATCCATCTCAAAATTTAAAAACCAATCGAAAAAATTATATTTTAAAACAATTTAATAAGATAAAATTGTGAATTTTTAAGCTACAATTGGATTTTTGATTAAATTTTAAATACAATTTTTTATTATTTTTATAGTAGCAAAACTTTCAATAACAAGTTAAATAAATTTATGTATTTCAATAAAGATAACATGTAACTTAAATTAAGAAATACTTTACAAAATAAATAAGAAAAATAATTTTTCTTCAGTGTGGGCGTCAAACCAAGGGGCTGAAATTAAAGAAAGAATGATAGTTTCTTTATGAGAGATTTGTTAACTGATGAACTAAAGTTTTAAATCTACCCTGACATATCCTATTGTCACCACCGTACCCTTCCTGTTCCCCTGAAATTTTTCGTATTTTCTCAAAAATTTTCGATTGGTTTTCGATTTTTCAGTTCTAAAGGTGGGGCTGTCAAATACTCATCAATTAGTGTTCTTTTTTGTTCCTAATTCTTCCCTATTATGCTAGAAGTCTTAACGTTTTGCTAAAATCATTTTCCGTTCCAAACTTACAACATCAAGAAAATTTTCTTGGCGTTATAATTAGCATACTCTCATCCTTTTGGGGTCTTTTACCATTTTATTTCATTTTTTCATTATATATTGAAGTAGAAAAATAATCCTTTCCTATTTTTGAACTATATTTTTGAGAATAAAAATTGGAAAAATAGGAAATGTGTGCACAAAGTGCCAAAATGGGTCGGAGTGCCAAAACGGACACACATAAAATTGAGCAAATTTGGGCACCGGCTGAGGTTGGGCAAAGACCACAAAAAGTGTTCGTTTTGTTGCTGTTCTTCTGTTGCTGTGGTTTCTATATTGTGAATTGCTTCTTCCATTTCGCTTTGCTTCTTCATCAATGCGTCGTTTTTGTTCAGTAGCCTGGCTGTGTCCTTGGGGGTGGACAGTGATCCTTGAAAAAAAAATTTTCTTGAAATTTTGATAAAAATTCAAAAAGTTCTTACGCATCCCCCTCCACTGCCGGCGCTTCCCGCTTGGCCAGGTCCCCCCGGGGCGCCCGGGTTTCCGGGAGATCCGGGTGGTCCCGCATCGCCAGGGGGCCCAGGCGGACCAGGCTGTGCGTTGCCCTAGAAAAATGACAGTTTGAATGATACAACAAATCTTGATAAAAAAAAATACAGGCGATCCAAGTTGGCCAGCTTGTCCGGGCTGTCCAGGTGGTCCAGGAGGGCCAGGTGGGCCTGGCGGAGCACCCCCTGAAAAACAAAAAGAACAGGGGTAAATTTGTTTAAAAAAATTCAGTTTTACCGCCAGTGATTTGTCCAGGGGGTCCGGGAGGGCCTGGCGTGCCCGAGCCTCCGGGTGGCCCAGGCGGGCCTGAGGGTCCAGGCGGTCCGGGAGGAGAAGCACCGCTGAACATTCCAATTCATTAATGTATAATTTGCAATAAAATTACAATAATGGCAAATAAAATTCTTTAAAACATTTAGAGCACTAAAAACAAGACTTACTATCCGCCCTCCGGCGTGCTCCCTGGTGCTCCTGGGTTTCCAGGCGGACCTTTTGGCCCACCGGGTCCAGGCGGTCCTGAAATGGTTTTATGAGTGCGTTGTTTAAATCAGCAGCCCAAGGGTATGGATTCAAGAGTGATTTGAGCTGAAGCTTATATCAGCAAACGAAAGTGATTGGCCAATTTGATTAAGAGCCTATGATCAGGTTTATCTAATCAGTGATTAAGGTTTTTTAGAATTTCCTTCCCCACAGGGTTATAATTTTAGTGGCCATATTTGCCGATAGATTTTGCTGATCAGCTCCGATCAGAGACATTTCGTTTTGTCTTTTATAATACGATTTTTTTTCCTCCAGGTGCCATCATTGGCCTTCCTCTCCACGTTTTCCCCTCACCTGGCGGCCCTGGAGGGCATTCCGGAGTGCAGCTGCCACCATACTCCTGAGGCGGCGCTTGTCCGTCCGCACCGGGCTGCCCCGGTCCGCCCGGCTGTCCGTCATTGCCCGGCTGTCCGTCCGTGCCAGGCTGTCCAGGTGGACCGGGTGGGCCGGTAGTGCACGTACATTGTTGGCCGCCACCGGAAGTCGCACTGCTGGAGGAAGCATAGCCACCAAATTTGGAATAGCCAGCGCTTCCGCCGCCGCTTCCTCCACTGCTTCCGCCACCGCCACCGCTGGACGCGTAACCGCCTCCGCTGCTTCCGCCTGCGCGCGCGTAGCCGCCACTCCCACCGCCGCTGCTGCCTCCGGCCTGGGCATACCCGCCGCCACCACCGCCGGTTCCGCCAGCGCGAGCGTAGGAAGACCGTTTGGCCCGTTCGTTTCCGGTCAGATGCTGGACCTAAAAGGGAAAAAGTAATTAATTAGAGCACACAAGGAAAATTATTAAATATCGAAAAACTATAGGACGCATTTTTATATAAAATATCACTGATCATGAAAGGTAGTTCTGCCCAAAGTAATATTATCGGATCATTTAGACGAAGTTAAGGAATAAAAATACAATAACAGTTTTTATGAGGGCCGAATTTGTACCATTATACTTACGCTTTGCAATTCTAAATCTGGTCAACATTAAAAACTGATTAAAATTGATCCATTCTTCCACCCACCTTGGCATATTCATCCCACAAGCCCTGGGTTCGGTGATGGCAAAATGCCAGCTCTTCCTGCAACGATGACTGCACATACTGCATGTAATTGTACAGCATTGGCACTGCAATCACTGCAGTAAGCATCGCGGCGGTGCCAATGGCAACGCCAATGAATGCCGACCGTCGGAGCTGTGCTGACTCGCGCAACGCGCTTTTCGGGTCGTCCTGTTGCAGCTCATTGTCATCATTGCCGAGCGGCCTGCGGTCCAATTTTGTCATTTTGACCTGAAAATTGGCAAATATTCTTAAAAATAGGCACAAAACTGGCATACACAAAGTCAAATTTTGGTGTAAATTGAAGTAACCAGGCCAAACTATGAAACTTTAAAACTAAAACTGAGTAACTCAAATTTTAAAAATTAATAATCTTTAAAAAATTTTTGAGCATCACTCTCATAGCTTTATTAAACGTTCCGATAAAGGTGGGGGAAAGCTAATTTGCTGGCAGAAGCAGTAATTATTGTTCAATTGAGCGGCAAGATGAAGGTAATTGGCTATGCGCTTGTCTTTGCGCAACTCGTCAGCAAAATTGGCCATATTTGGCCTTTGAAAGTGGCTTATATACATTGCGAGGAGGGGAGTCAGTCGTCGCGCAACAGCGACAGTGAGCGGTCGCGAAAAAGCAACAAAAAAATGATCACCCGCACCCTTCCCACCCCCTTCCCCAGCCATTCGCCGCGCTTTCCGCTCGGTGTCTGTTGCACTCCCTCCCCTTTCTCTCTCTTTGATCACTTAATCATTATAGGCAGAAGCAGTGATCAGAGGCTTTCAATTGGGGGTGGGACAAAGTGATCAATTGGTGCTGCTGATGATCGGCCTGCTGCCGGTGAAAGTTCGCAGAGTCACCCCTTCCATCGCTGCTTCTCCTCTCCTCTCCCTTTGTCACCCATAAATCAAAATGAAGTAAAACGCAATGGAATGAATGACCGACCCATTGTTTTGCTACCTTTTTTAAAGAGAAGCATTACTTTTTCCGCTTCTTGGTGAACGGAATTGCTCGACCCGCGCGGGGAACGGAAGAAAAGCAAAAAGGAGCGAAAGGTGATGCAAGCGCACGGCGCAAGGCCATCACCAATGCTGTTGTTGCCACTGGCCCAGCCAATCAAATTAAATTAATTGGCTGTTAATTAGTGATGGGACAGACACAACAGAGAAGTCAGACAGACAGAAGCGCCTGAGGGAATTTAATGGCCGAAGGAGGTGAAAGGAGAAGAAGCAGTTCCACCCTGGCCAAAACATAGGAATAACTCGCGCCAGCAACACACCCACACCCATCCAATACACACATGACAAATCCGAGGCGGCGCCTTTCTTTGTTCATTCGGTGGGACAAAATGAGTAATTAACGGACAATTGGGAAGAGAAGTGAAAATTGGTAGACGTATGGGTGTATAAAAGCAGAAAAACCATTAAATAATGATTAATTAATGAAAGCATTTTGTCAATAATGCACAAATTGTGTTATTGTTGTCCCAATTGGTATTATACAGCGCAAATGGAGTGGAAATGGTAGTGACAATAAAAATGCCTAATTACACAATTAATTCATTAAGGAGGCAAATTGATGACACTCAATTAAACTTGAACAATAAGCAAATATTATAAATTGAATAAATGAATAACAATGGAAATTTTCGTAATTTCTATTGCTATTAATATGTTTGAATGGCAAGTGAAAGGGAATCTCGATTAAAACTGTTCATTTTTTCTCGGTCAGCTGATTTTTGTCGCAGTGAGTTTTGTCTAATGATTCGCTCCCATGAATTTTGACTAATTTACTGACAAAATCAACAACCGAATTATGGCAAAAAGTAATTTATATTCAAAATATAAAAAAATAATTGGCCAATTTTTAAATTTTGCACTTTTGCAGTTTAGGTGGCCCATATGAAAAACCAATAGGAGAACTTTTTGATAATAACATGTCATTGATTAGTGACTCAAAATGTATAATTTAATAAAAAGGGTCCTTTTCATCAGGCTGTAGAAAATCATCTAATTTGCTTTAGTACCTCGCCTCCTCTAATGGAAAAAATGAATAAGGGGCATTATTTTTATTATATCGGAAAATTAAATTTAAACGATTGAGAAAGCTAAGAATTAAAAATTAAAAAAGTTCCAAATATTTAAATTTTTCTTTTTATTTATTTTTTATTATTAATACAATTTAATGCTTTTTCATCATGCAAAATGGAGACGTATTATCATTTCACCTTCGGTTCCACTTTTGGCCATTTGTCGCCGTCGGTCCGCCGCGGGCGAAAAAGCAACTCATTTGTCAGTAGAAAAAGAAAGCATTCAGCAATCAGCTAATAATGAATGGAACTGTGTGCAGAAAAAGAATCAAAAAGTAATTAAAGAAAAGCCAAAATTAAAGAATTTGAAATAAGAAAAAGCGAAAGTTATAAAAACAGTATAACCAATGAACACTGTACAGGAAACTGATTATGCCTTTTGCAACAAAAGTATTTTTGCGCCGTGAAAAACCTCGAAAATGGCAAATGTTTTTTTTTTATAAATTTGTATATGTTTTAACCGTGGTGAGTCGTTCCACAAAAAAGCTCAGTGATTGATAAAATAAAAATTTAATTTAAAATATTAATTTTGAATTGTAAATGTAATTTTGATTTAATTTCTATTGCATGTGTTATAAAAAAGAATTTATAATTTTTATTACATAACTAAAAAAGGAAAAATTCACAAATTAATTGAAGACAATTGATAAGGTGCTAATTTTCTTTGCATTTCATGTAAAGATTTTATAATTTTTATTCCCGAAATAGCGAATTTTAATTGATAACATAAGAATGTCATAGTAAAATTTGAGTATTTAAGCTAATTTTTATTAATCTATAATTCAAAAAATTTAATTAAATAATCCCTCCCAATCGCGACAATGCCATTATACGTATTGATGGTTATTGATTTCATACGTGGATTTTGTCAATCCAATAATTAAATTTATTATTTTAAATTTATTATTTATTTTATCAATCACTGAGCTTTTTTGTGGAACGACCTAGCACCGTTTTAACAAGTTCGTTACTATTTGGAGCATCACTTTTGCACGGGGTTCAGGTTCACATATTAACTAAAATAGTATCACTTCAATTTTTGGAATATAAACTTTTCCTTTATTTTAATATACTAACTTCTTCAAATATATATTTTGAATAATATGCTATTTTACAATTATTCAGCCAAATATTCTCTATTTTCATCATAATTATTAAAATATGAACTTTTCCACATTTTTGCTTATTTTTTACACAAAATTAACATTAAAGAAACATTGAGAAATTTTGTAAAAAAAATTTTTTCTGTTAGTTTTCTAATTAAACAGGCCATTTAGCTGAGGGGACGTTCTACTTAGTAATAGCGGTTTTTTGAAAAATTCCAAAAAATTGACATAAAACATGTAAATAATGCCAACATATGGACATAAATCCTGAAACATAGAAAAATACGAAAATATGGTTATCGAAAGAAAAATACGAAAATATGGAATATCGAACTCATAACAAAAACTCCAAACAAGCTAATACATGTTTTTCGTTCATTTCAGGGCACCCACAGATCAGACAGGAAAAAAATATGGATTTCCATATATTATTGTACAAAGAGTTGAGCAGGAAGCAGGACCGGGAATTTTTCGGGACCGGTACTTGCCGGACCTGAAACGCCGGGACCGGGACCTGGATTTTCGATCGGGACTGGGACAAAGTGGGGCTTATCCTTGAGAAAATTTTTTTCCAGATCCATGAATATTTTCATGCTTGGTTGTATAACTAATACCTTTTGAATTTTAAATTTGGGCACGAAAAGAGAGTGTTCGATGAAGAAAATTGACCAAAGTCCCGAAAATGGAAAATCTGTAATGGAAACAATCAAATAAATTGGTCATCCTAGATCAATTCGCCATTTGTGAGCTTAATCCGTGCCAAAAATTTCATCGTGGCGCTTTTTAAGTTCATCTACCGCCTCGTGGTCCGATTTGTCGTGTCCTCCAAAAAAGCGCTAAAATATTTTCTCCCACAATGGCAAAGTCATTCTTTGTCATTTGGCTAAGAATTTTTCTCTGAAACTAATTTTAAATGTATTAATTTTCTAATTTTAATTTGACCTTCATGCCAATAACACCGTACTGATGGGCCAAACGGAATTTGAAAATGGCCAATTTTTTACTTTTGGTCATCAAAAAGTCAACACAACGTTCAGCAGATTCCAACAGATAACGATTGGCCAACGCAAGAACATTTCCACACAATCATCTGAATATTTTTTGTGTGTAATAATTATATAATAATTAAATAGTGCGGTGATTTTGTCCTTATAAAAACTAAAGTAGGCCGGGTCCGGGTGTTGGCTCGGACGGCAAAGGGGGGCAATTTGGAAAGGGCAAAAGGGGAGAGAGTGCGGGAGGAATAAAGGGGGAAAATAAATTCCGAATAAATAAAAGAAGTTTATTTAATAAATATAAGATGTGTGTGTGTGTGAAAACGCAAATGCTTATAAGGAGAGAAAATGCGGGGGTGGAGCAATTTTAGACAGAGAATTGTGCACAAAATAGTAGTGACTAATGCTAAAAATGTACAAATGTTCAATGGAGGGACAAAATCACAATTTCAAAGAGCACATTCAATGACTAATAATTATTTTATCCAAATTAACAATTAATTTCTCTTCCTCAATTTCTTCCAATTTCTCTCTCTCTCTCTCTTTTCCCTCATTTCCCATCATTTCTTCTTTTTCTCCGCTTTCTTAGTCGCTTTGCGACACCGGGTATTTGGGCAAAAATCGGATCAGGGTAGTGCCGGGTTCTTTATTCTTTTTTTCAAATTTTTTCATGAAAGTAAAAGTTTGTACAATTTTTGTGAGTGCCCTGGTTATTACATTTTTCATTATTTATTAATTAATCACCGTCCAATTCTGCGTTTGGCGAATTTATGAATGAAATTAATCGTTCAAAATTCTCAACGGCATTTTCAATGTCACCAATCACAATTTTTGCCGTTTCTTCAGCGTACTCTCCAAAAAATAAAATTTTGAAAATTCCGATTGAGCCGCCAAAAGCTAAAATTGTAAAGAAAACAAATATTAAGGTATTGTCATTTTCTCACATATTTATTGACATTGGTCAGTTGGTCATTGACCACTAAAATGTCCTCGGCATGGAAATTGCTAAATGAGAAAAATAATTACCTAATTAAAATTAATAATTAATTCACCGAATTTCCGCTTTGAATGTCATTGTGTCATTCTCTTTGTCATATAATTCTTTTTTCGGTCCATCAGATCCTTTAATGGAATATCACCAAAAAGAAATAAATAAATATTTTGATTCACCTCAAGTTTAACAAATTCGCCCCAACAATTTATCATAGCTTTAAAATTAATTTCCTCTTCATTCACTAAAAAATTTTCTTCGCATTTTGTTGACGGAATAATACTTAAATTTTGCCTGGCAAGACCAAGCGAAGTCTAAAATTTTTTTTAGAATTTTTTAAGTTTTGTGTTAATAAATCTATGCATAAAACTCAATGTGTCTTTATTATGGGTCGGGGTCGTTTTCGTACGAGCACAATTTTTGGCTATAACTTTTTTCTTTGCCAACCAAATCCAACATTGTTGGTGTCATTCGATAGCCCTATGTATCCTCTATTAGCTTGCAAAACTTTCGAAAAATTTCGTCAAGTTCAAAAAAAGTTCGAGCCAAAAAAGTTGGAAAATTTGGTTTTTTGAATTCTTCTGGCCATAACTTTTTTGAACCTTAACGAAATTTTTCGAAATTTTGCAGGCTAATAGAGGATACATAGGGCTATCGAATGACACCAATTAGATATAAAAAAAACCAAGATTAACATGGGGATATCTTTCATCTGATTTTCAGAGATGAATTTTTCATCCTATTCTAAGCTCAAGAAATTTCTGAAAATTTTGAAAATGCAATTAGCGAAAAAAAATTCAATTGTTTTTTCCCTGGGTTAATAATTTACCTTTTGCTGATCAGTGTTTGTTGCCCACGGTTGTGTCATCGATTGATCATTTGTGCGTACATTATTTCTGAACTTGTAAAATCAGACAATGATTTTAATTTGAGTACAGTATCCTTTCCGTCTTACCCTGATTTTGGGTAAAGCAACTGTACACTCCGTGGTGTTCTAAAAGTGAATTCTCCCACTGGTCAAAGTCGACAAACACCAGCGCAGACTCAAAGGCACGTTCACGGATTTGCACTTTTAGGTCAAACTGTGCCATCGCTTGTGCCAATGGCATGCCAAAATTGGTCGGCAAAAGGGCATTGATCGCTTGGCCAACCGTCGGCTTTTCATTCGGATTGAATTCGAATTTTAAAGTTGGCGAGTGTTTTGCCACTTTTGTGTCCATTTGTTTGATTTTGAAAATAGCAAAACATTTCACTTTTTTAGCGACCAAATGATCTTTGTTTTTACCACCTTAAATTCGGAAAATGAATCTTTTATGATACTTTTTACTCGTAAAAACCAATTAGTTTACAAATATTTTTGTGTTAAAAAATGAAATTTCAATTTAGAATCGAAACTGGGCAAGAAAAGAACAATAGAATTTTGATAAAATATTATTTTTTTTAAATTTTGAATAGCATTTTTAAACTCTGCCAGTAATAATTGCTGGGTTATGTAGGCAAATAATAGAAAACAATAACAAAAATATTGACTTAATCATTTCTGAAAATTTATTTAGTCTTTTATTCAGGGCTGCCGATGAAAATTTCCAAAATCATTTTGCCAACAAAATCAGTATTTGGAGTCAAAACCATCATTTTGAAAAATTTTATTCCAAATCAAAAAAGTCAATCCCCGCCTACTGCACGAAATGGACGGGACTGGACTCAACCGAAGCAAAAAGAATGAGGGACGTACTTGGAGACGGTCGGGGCGAATCCCGATTCATCAATCCGCTAAAATTGATCATTCCTAATTTTGCCCCTTTTCATCCAATTTCTCATTTGCATTTTTGCTCCATTTTGTACCATTCACTTTTTGCCCGTTTCTTTGTCCCATTTTTGCCCAATCGCATCCCTTTACAATTCTCTCTTCGGCTGGCTCATCTTCGGCCAACTTCAAATTTCCTTTCACAATTTCTCATCTTTCACATCTGCCAATTTACATTCAATTTTTGTGCGCCCATTTTCTTTGTTCGCAATTTCGCTTCTGGAATTTTCTGCCCATTTTTTGTCCCTCTCACAATTTGTCCACGTGCATTGCCTTTTGCCCGCCCCCTTCGAAAATTGTCTATTTAAGCGCCCCCGGCCAAGGGGTCGTGCTCTTCCTCCTTTTCTTCCGCTTCATTCATTGCCAAGGGATCTGTCCCTTCGCTTCATTTTCGGTCTGCCTGTGACCAATTCCTCCAACTTGGAGGACTCGGAAAGGAGGGAAAAGCACCCTCCACACTCCATCACATTCGGCAAATTCTCGTGCGGGGCCAAACGGAGGCGCCCATTCCCGTCTTGACCCCTCCCTTTCCCGACAGCGCCCTCGTCGTTCTCCCCCAATCCTCACGATCCCAATTCATTTCCTTTTGGCATTGGAGAATCCGGGAATTGGCCCCGGAGCATCAACGAATTTCAAGGAGTTCAGACTCCCGCAGCGGAGTCTCGCGGATCGGTATAAGTCTCCCGCCAGCCGGAGCAACCGTCGGGACGCGGCGAATTCCCGTCGTCGACGAATCCAAGCAGGGTAGTGAAGGAAGGAAGGAAGAGCCGAGCGGTGCCAAATCGTCCGACGAAAGGACAGGCCGTTCGTCAGCGCAACCCCCACCAGCCGGGGAAGCGCGCATCGATCAAAACGGACTCCCACCAGTCGGAGTGTCCGCCGCAGTAAACGGGAGTCGAAACCCGTGTTCGGCAAGTCAAAGGGGTCCGACAAGCCCTTCTCCCAAACCTTGTCGGTGGTGCCGTTAAGCAAGCAGCAAATCGCTGCACAATTCCCTCAAGCACCAGTCCAACTTTGTCACCCCTCCCCCTCCCATTCTCGTCCCCCTTTGGCGCTGATCGGATCGGTCAGCAGCATCAGACCCATCAGAGCGAACGGCAAAAGGGGCGCAATTCCCTTTGCGGCACAGCGAGCAGAGTAAGGGGAAAAGCGGGGAATTTTTGTAATAAAAAAATAAATAAATGTGAAATATTCGCATTTTGCTTTGCCTTTTATTCCGATTTTTTATTAACATTTTCTAAAAATTGATTTTGACTAAGCATAATGCCGATTTAATGCTATTTAATTGCTTTTTAACCACATAAATGCCAATGTAATGCTTAACCTTTTTTAAAATTGATTTTGACCAGGGTTTTTTTAAAAGTTCTTATTTAAAAAAAAAAATTCTTTAAAATTTTCCGGGGATCACAAAACAGAAAAGAACCTTCCTTATTCACTACGGCAGATCAATCAATCACATGCCAATTGACACCAATTTATGTTGCTGGGAATATTCATAAATATAAAATTCTAGAAAAATGCATATTAACAATGTTGTATCGTTATATAATGCATGTGTCTATTGGAGATTGATTACAAGAATTTTATTTCTTAAAAATGTCGGAATATGGAAATATATTTGAAATTATTTTTGCGAAAATACAAAAAATTGTCAATTTTTGGCACTTAATTCATCCGCCTCTGAGCACTTAGGCTGTCAAAAATATGTTCAAAAATTGATCAAAATTTTGAGATGTAATTTGGCTCGAATTTGATATAATTTGGAATTTTAAAATTTTAAATCCATTTTTAGCAGTTTTAGTGTCTTTTTTAAGTCTGTTTAAGCAAATATTGAATATTAACACACTTTTGGAACTTTGAGGGTTTAAAACTTATAATTTTGCAGTTTTTGGTGCATATTTTGGTCCATATTTGGTCATTTTTGAGCTTTATAGTCAATATTTTATACCCATATTAAAATTCATTTGTTGTAATTTTTGCATTAAATAATAAAAAACAAAAATTAACCAATTTACTAAAAAAATTAAAAAATTTGCAAACAAAACTTTTTAATTATGAGCCGACAATTAAAAGCATTTCTCTTCGGATTTGGAATATTTTAGCTGTTGTGGTGATTAAAATATTATAAGTGGTCTTTGTTCGGCATTTGCTCTTTGGATGCCATAAAATTTAACTGATGAGTTTTTGGAATAACCCTAAAAATCAAAAGATGAATGAATGTGCGATTAGTAGGGATGGGAATTTTATGTAAGAAAAATCGCGAAATATAGTTGTTGCAAAGTGCAACCAAATAATCAAAAGTGTTTAATATTTTGATGATATATTGGAACTATAAATTAAAAAAAGATGCCATTAAATTACAAAAACGTTTAGCAATTTTTTAAAAATGAGATATATGACAAAAAATTCCTCGTAAAGGCTGAAATAGGCACAAAATGCCATAAAAATGACTTAAATAGGCTTAGAATCACCTTTTAAAAATTACTTTTTGGTATATTTCAGGGGTACATTTCAAAATTATTTTTTCACTATAATTTTCAAACATTTTCTAAATATGTAAAAATAAAAATTTTGCCGAAATTTTGGATTTATTTTTGAGGAATTTCCAAGAATTTTCGTAAAAAATCCTCAAAATATGAAAAAATAAAAATATATAAGAAAAAAAAATAGTACCAAATATGTAATAAAATCCCGAAATATGTATAAAAACTCCGAAATACGTAAAAATATGTAAATAAAAGTCCCAATTTTTGTTACAAGCACAAAAAAGAAAGTGTTTTTCCTCCTATTTAGAGCCAAGGAGAAATCAGGAAAAAAATATGTATTTACATAAAATTGACAATCCTATTGATCAGTAGGGATACCTTTTTTGCACAAAAATCAGGGAATAGGCACCTAAAAACGCAGAAAAAAAACCGAAAAATATTTTTTTCGAAAATCCTAAAAAGTATTAAGAGCGCTGAAATTTTAGGCATCTGTCTACAAAAGGAATCCCTAATGATCAGGATGAGGAAAAAATAAATTAAGAATGCCATTGAAACGCTAGTTTTGATACATATGATCCATTCTTTAAGCTTCATTCATAAGCAAAAACAGGGTTTACATTACTGTTTTCATCATTACGGATCAACAAAAAATTATGGTAGCATTCATGTTAAATTTCAAATTTATCTGAAAATTGTTTTCGAATTTTTAATCAAACAATTTTGAGAAAGATGAAAGTACAGAAAAGAGGAACGAAAGAAAGCGAAACAGAGAAAGAGAGAGAAAGAAAAAGAAAGCGGAAAAACATTTTAAAAAGTACCGACAAAGGGAAACAAAGCAAAAAGAAATAGTGATTAATAAACAAATCTCTGATCAGAGGAAGGGAAAAATAAATTAAGCGTGCAAATTGAAACGATAAATCACATAAATGAAAACAATTGCAATGGCAACCATAATAAAAACACAATAGATATGAAACCAAATTGAGCGTTCTGAGCGTTCCGCTTCTCGTGAGCTTTCCAATTCTAAGGCACGGCGCATCCGACGAAGGCGAAATGTGTCAGTGGCAAGGCAATCATCCAATTTGGCAAGGAGAAACTGTGCCAAATCACTTGGCCAGAGCATTTGGTCCTTTTTTATTTGCAGAAATTCGATTACGGCATTTTTATAATGTCCTTCTGGCAATACTTTTGAACATAATTTTGATGCCAAATGAGCAAATTTATGACGAAATTTCTCATTGGCATTTTTTTCGTTCAACTTTTGAAGTTCCTTCTCTGTTGCCTTCATGTGGGAAAGAATAAATGGGCCATTCGTTGTAAACTTTTGAATTTGGCGTTTCGTTTCATCACTGTCCGTGGCGATCCGTTCCCTTTGGCACATTTCGCCAATATTTTTCACAATTTCCGCAATTTCATTTTGTCCTTCTATGATTTTTTTACTGTCCAAATTTTGAATGATTTGGCAAGCATTGGTCCATGCTTTTTCTTCTTCCGTTGGTTTTTCTTTGCTTTTGTTCGAATTGATCATTTCTGAGAAAATTAATTTTTTTGTTAATTTATAACTTTTTTTCTTTTTTTTTAAACTACTAACTAGAGTTGTACAGGACCGGGAATTTTTGCCAAAACCGGGACCGGGACTTGCCGGGACCTGAGAAGCCGGGACTGGGACCAACCGGGAAATTTCCCAAAAAAAAATACAAAAAAAAATTAATTTTTTGTTTGGTTTTTTATTTTATAAAACCCAAAAGTTAACGCAAAACTAAATTATAATATATTTAATCAATATTTCAAACCAAATTTATTTCAATTATTTCAAACAATAATCATTTTTGGACTAAATTATCGAATAATATTAGAAATTCAGATTTGCTTTTCACATCACTTTTTCGGCGCGCTCTTTGCAAAAAACTTTTTGGGAAATAAAAGCGTTCCGGTGGTGCCGATAGGCGCCGCCGGAGGAAATTTTGAAAATTTGAGTGTGATTTGTTAACAGATTTTCAACAAAAAAACACTGATTTTTGAGATTGCTAGCTTAATTTGCACGGATTTTCTTTTAAAATGATAAAATATGTGTCAATTCAAAAGAAAAAAATGAGGAATCATATTTTGTCGATAGGAAACCCATGAGTATAAGGGGGGTAGGAGAAGGAGATTTTTACCGGGAACCGAGACCGAGAAATGACCCCGAGAAACGATACGAGAACCGAGACCCACAAAACCCGAGAAATTTCTCGACTCGGGAATCGAAAACCGAAAAATTTAAATGAAATTGATTCAAATGCATTTCTTAATCAAAAACACATTAAAAGGGGGTAGGTCAACCAGAATTTTTGCGTATGAGTCTCAACATTAAAGTAACAGCATTTTTTTGCTTTTAAAATCGTGACCTAGGCATTATAATTGACTCGAAACTGCATTTTTCAGAACATATTAACAAAATTGTACGAAACGCTTATCTTAGAGTTTTCCCTGGTTTTTAAGAGTCTTAAAAACCAGGGAAATAAAGACTCTAACAACAGCTTATAAAACTTTTGTCCGACCTAAATTAGAATACGCTACCGAAGTGTGGAACCCAAATTTAAAAAAAGACATTGACAAAATTGAACGGGTTCAAAAATTTTTCACAAGAAAAGCATTTAGAAAATGTGGTTTTGTGTACAAAAAATATGGGGAAAGACTAAAAATCACTGATTTACACAAATTAAAAGAAAGAAGAAAAATCAATGATTTAACAACAGCTTTTAAAATTATAAAAGGGTTCACCAGCCTTGATGCTGAAAAAAGTTTCTTTTTCTCGGAAAGGCCCAGGAGGCCTTTACTTTTGCGAGTAAAGCGCCACACGGCCAAAACTCAAAATAATTTTTTTCATAGGATAGTAAGAAACTGGAATAGCCTTCCAGTTTTAGCGGTGCAAATTAATAAGGCAAAGGAATTCAATTCTCTATTTTGATATCAAAATTTAATAAATCACCTTCAAAATCCGCCAAACTTTTTTGCAATTTTAAATCTTTTGTCGAAATTTTCAAATTTTTACTCGTGAAAAAGCAATTGCTAAATGAAATTGAAAAGAACGGCAAAAGAACAACAGAGATAAATATTTGTGGAAGCATTTTTTGAAGATTTGTAACCTTAAATAAAAATTAGTTAAAAATCACAGCCATTGCCTAAGCAATTGCTACTCGAGAACTAAAACGGTTTACAATCAGTTAGCTAATAAAACCGAGCATTATTTTTCTTTCTTTTGAAATGCAACACCAAATGTTGCTGGGTTAAATTGGGTTTAAAAATGTAAAAATTGTCATAACTGATATAAAAAAAATGGCAAGAAAATTTGTTTTAAGAGAAATGATTAAAAATTATTTGTTGCTTGACATTTATTAAGCCTTTTGCTCGATTATGTCTCATTTTTCCAATAAAATATGTGCGTCATTTCCTACTATTTTTTCAAATACAAAATATATAAATGCTTATTATATTTTTGCAATGTATTATTCTATTTATTTTATGACGTCGTTTTATCACATTTTGCGCGCGTAAAAAAGTAGGAGCAATAAATGGCACAGCACAAAATTATGTGGCAAAAGAGAGGCGAGGAATTAATTGTATGGTTAATGACAACGGATAATTCAATAAATCACATGCCAATTGACGTATGTTGCTAGAATATTCATAATATTGAAATAATAAATAATCATAAAAAATAATAAAATAAAACTAATTAAATCAATGATGGAATCTAAATTATAAAATAATATTTAAAAAGGGAAAAAAATATTTGCATGTGAATTAATTCAAAAGAAAAATGAAGCAAATGCTTTTCGTAATAAAAAAAATCCAATAAGCTTTGACGAGAAAAACAAATAAATTTATCCAAATAAAACGCCCCAAAAAATTGTTTACCAAACAATTTTCCTTTCTAAAAGATAAAAAACGATAAAAAAATAATTGAAAAATGCTCAAAGCCATTAAAAAATATGGGATAAATAAAACTGCGATCAGCAGAATAATTTGGATATAAAAGGGCAATGATTTTTTAGTTCAGATATGCTTCGAAAAACCCTGCAAACAACAGTCACGACAACACTGTTCTTCGAAAGTAACAACAATCCATCCAATTTTTCCTGTACCCGTATGCATAAAGATCAGGATCGGATCCTCGGATCTTGATCCACGAATCACTGATTCGAGGATCGAAAATCCGTGGATCAAAATCCGTATGCATAAAGATCGGATTGGGTGATCCATGGATGCTTCTTCTACGGATCCGATAATCCTATTTTAATAGGCCATCCAGGAGTAGGTAAAACAGCTGTTGTTAAAGGTTTATGTAAATATTTAAAATCCCGTCCATTTTTAACGGGAGTCCCGGGCGGGAGCGGGAGTAATTCGATAATTTAATTAAAAACTTACAAAAAAAATTTTAATGCGCAAATTTGAAGGACAAAACCTTTTATTGAATAAAAATATACAGAAAAATTTAGTAGGCAGAAACTTGAAATAAAAAAAAAATGATTTTAGGGTGCGAAATCAGAAAAAAATTTTAAAATTGCCTCAAATAAATTTTTTTTTAATTTGTTCGAACAAAAAAATTTATTAACATTATAACGACTCCATTTATTCATTTTAACAACTTTTTGCGCCATTTTTTTGAAAAAAAAAACTTTTTTGGGACTAGGGAAGAAGAGGGAGGCCGGCGGTGCCAATAGGCGCCGCCGGGCAAATTTTTTGAAATTTCGCTATATATTTAACAGATTTTCAATCAAAAATTATTAATTTACCAAAAAAATTCAATTCTTACCAGTGCATTTTTACTCCCGTTTTTGGGTAAAATTTCCGGGAGCGGGAGTTCAAAATTTTCCGGGGCGGGAGTCCCGATCCCGCCGATCTATATTCTAAACCTATCTTTTCCACTGGTGATAATATAATAAATGAGCAGCAAAAAATATATGGAAAATGCATTTTATTTTTACAAAATCTGATAAATGGAGAAAATTTCAAATGCTTTGTGGTGTATAAAATCCCAATGATTCATTAAACGATGGAATTTTATGTTGGACAATTTTAAACAACTGGGAAATTTAATATTTTGAGAGACAAAAGGTAATCATTTAGCTCAATTTTGTACCCCCTGGAAAGAAATTAAATAATTAATTATCATTTGTTTCCCTTCGATGCTTACCGGAACCGCTTACTAGTGAAAATTAGTAAGGGTTTTGGATTGGTCGCTTAACTTAATACAACAAGTCCAGGCAGTACAACTCTGGGTACTATTATTATGCGTTGGGTCATCATTAATATTCTGGCATAAATTCTTAGGCAGTAAATTTCGGAAATTTGAAAAGCTGATTTTCTTGCTCAGTTTATAGTTGTCAAAATGATTTGAAATAATTTGTTCGGTCTGGAGTGTAGTCCACTTGGCCGTCAGTTTCAAGGAAAATATTTAAAACAAAATTTTATATAAAAATAATTGAAAAAATTTACTAATTTCACATTTATTCAATTATATCCTTTTAAATAAATTTTGATCATCAAAGATTAAATAAAAAGACGGCCGTTTTCTGAGTTTTCAAGTTGGTTCAAAGTTTTATTCCTGGGAAAGCCTGCACCTAGATTCTTTATTGGAAGTTGATTGTTGGACAAAAACTCGGAAAAGTCCAGGCCAAGAAAAATCCAGGTTCCTCTAGGCTTGAACCAGGCCTGGATCTGGATTTTTGCAAAAATTTGTAGAAAAATAAATTAGAAAGTTGAAAAGAAAATTTATTGTTTAAAGAAAATTTAAAAAACGTGGGTTCTGAATACATTTTGCTAAAAGAATTTCCACCAAAAATGGTCAAATTTTTTGGGTTTGCCCAATTTTTGAAAAATTTTGAGAATTTTTTGCCTGTTGTGACCTTATGCGGCATTAATGTATTTCGAGTCTTTGATCGCAAAAATTATTTGATGCAGTGGTAACATTTATACTTTATGTTCAGAATGTGTGCAAAGAATAAGAATATGTTATTAAGGGACGGTAACATGTGATTTCGTCAGCAGTGTTTTCGTCAGTAAGGGATTTCGTCAGTGATAATAATCATTTTTTATGAAAAAACATTTAATTTTTCATAAATTAAAATTCATTCGATATTTAAATTCAAAGTAAAATTATTTGCTCGATTGTCAACCGATATATGGGTGGTCATTTACATATCATAAAATATTTTGTATTTGTGCCTCGTTTTTGCTAATTTTATAATCCTGTATGTTTATTTATAGGTGGTCGCCAGCCATTCATTCTGCATAATCTCGGAATTTCTCTTTTAAATTTCTTACCAGGGGTGGAGCGCGACGCAGCAATTTGAATCCGCGCTGCGCGACCGCGTGAGCTTTCTGTCCTCGCTCCATCCCTGTTTCTTACTAATAATTTGTATTTCTGCATTTTGAGTATGTTGATGCTCTTATCTAATCATTTTTTGTCTCCAAGTCGAATCATAGGCGTCTGGCGATCACGTATGGAAGCGACCTTTACCTTTTCGAGTGTGTTACGAGTAGCTGATTTTCGCATAGCCCAGATGACGGAAAGTGGGCACGTGAAAAGCACAAATAAAAATGGATTCGGCATTGCAACAATTTGAGAAATCTTATAGAGGACTTTGCAAATCGTGACTCGTTTAAATATTTACGGGTCTGTTCTTATGGCTCGAATTTTTGAATTTTTTTAGCTAGGTGTACGCTTTTTTAATAATTAATTTTCACTGACGAAATTACTCACTGACGAAATCACTCACTGACGAAATCACCGGGAACCTTAAGGGACAATTAACATTAATTAAGAAGCGGGAGGGGTCGGTTTAGTCTGAGGTGATGTTTTAGTCAGGGGGTCGTTTTAGTCTGGCAAGCTGATTTTGTGCCATATGGATTCTAATCTGATTTTTTTTTCGAAAAATGTTTAATTTAATACTAAAACATATTTATCAATGTATTTCCAATAAAAAAACAAAACATTGAAAAATCATTACGGGCACATTTCATAAATTCGAGATAATGTACCAACGAGAAAATGGCTGATGATATCGGGATTAACATTGACATTGGCATGCCCGTAAGAGTCGAAGAATTCTCGCATCGGCGATATCACCACCTCGAAGTCTAACGAAAAGTTTCAGGCGAAAAATTCGGCCATCTTTGACAATCAGTTGAGGCATACGTGTTCAACGCTTCACACTTGAAGTGAGAAGGCAGTACGTAATCAAAATCCAATTAATTCGCCTTAAAACCCAAAATAAATATGAAAATTAGGCTTTTACTTTGCGAGGACATAAATTTACCTGAAAAAGGTGGCGCCGACTGAAAGTGCCGTCTGCGTACACATTTTTCATAATACAGGTCCATTGTGAAGACGAAGATCGAGCAAACACCAAAAGCCTTAATACAGAATTTAGTGGAATTTTAGGATTTTCATTTTTTCACCTTTGTGGACAGCGTCCAAACTGAGTTGTACAGCAGGTGGCACATATTCGTCACGGCGAACACGTTTTATAACCTAAAATAAATGAACAAATCAAATTTTGGCATAAAAATTAGGAAAAGTTGACCTTTTTGTCGCAGCTTTGTTCGGAAAAGCAGCTAACATTGATGTTGTTGTGTTCTGCAAGACTTGCGCACGAATTGTAGCCGGCGCTTTCCACGTCTCAACTGCACGCCGTTTTAGCTGGGTCACACGTCGCTGACACTCCACTGTTCGGCGCTCATGTCGCATGTGTGGCTTCCAATAATTTTGAGGACATTAGCATTAATGTCTAGGGACGTGAATTTTAGGTTTTAACTATTTTTTTTGCTCAATTGATTTGAAGAAAGGAGCTCAAAAAACGCATTTCTGCATTAAAAATTTTCGATTCTGATGTCATTATCGGTCACTAGAAATCACTATTTTGGCGACTTCGTCACTAAAATAGTTAAAAATCACTATTTTGGAGTTTTGTCACTATTTTTTCACTATTTCGACATTTTTTGGAAAATTCTTTAACAAAAATGCAATAAAACCAAAAAATACACCCCTAAGAATCGACCTAAAAATTTTTTCAAAAAATACACCCCTAAGAATCGACAAAAAAAATTTCAAAAAGCACTCCTAAGAAATGAAAAAAATTTTCTCAAAAAGGTATTTTCGTGGCAAGAATTTTAATTTTAAAAATTATTTTTTTATGTACCTATTGTGTTTTTTTGCCCTTACAAATCCCAGCCCTACTCATTTGCAATGCAATCAGTGAATAAAAATTATTTTTGCTTAATTTTTGGCTGAAAATTATGTCACTATTCGTCACTATTTCGGACTTTTTTTCACTATTTTCTCACTATTTTGGCATTTTTACTCACTATTTTATTTAACTATTTCGGGATTTTTCTTCACTAAAATTCACGTCCCTATTAATGTCAATGTGTAGGCTGAATTTAAAAAAATATTCTTTGTTTTATTTTTGCATACACCTTTGCATTTGTTATTAGGTCCGAAAAACTCACAACGCAAACACTTCTTTGTAGGTGAACAGAAATTTTAAAGTTATATGTATGTATATGCTCGACAAAAAATGATATTTTATAAAAGTAATTAATTTGTGGGTGAAAACAGCTAACCAGACTAAAACGACCCCCAGACTAAACCGGCCAGACTAAACTGACTCGGTCCGATTAAGAAGATCTCTCAAAAAAATTTCGAAGACCGATTAATTGATATTTCTTTTTATAAATTTATTTTTTCCGTCGGGCTGAATTTGCCCAAATCGTCTTCATTCTTCAGTTTGTTAAATACCCAACGACAGGCCAATTCCGCCGCCCAATGAATTGCCAAGACTAGCAGCATCTGGATCAAACATTTTGCCAGTAGGGAGCATTCCAAAAAATCCTGTCAAGTATTTTGGTGCCAAATCATAAGCACAAGCCTAATGCTTCGCATTTGCAATAAGTTTGACGGCTCGGTCCAGGGCCCATAATTTTATTTTACTGAACTATTTTTAATTTTTATATAATTTTTTAATTAAATTATAACTGAAAACGGTAGTTTTGGAAAAACCGGCATAGGTTCATGTATTACTCATTTTGAAACAATTGGTACCTGTATTATAATCAAATTTGATATTATTTTCCGAATTTATGGCTTCTGTAACTGTTGGCTCTTTTCCTGGAAATTTTTACCTTCATTTTTGGTTATCTTTTAAGGGGTGACGTGAAAATGAAGGGGACAAAAAGTGAAATCGACAAAAGGTGAAAATTGCGAAAGTGGAATTTTTCTTCAACAGTTTAATTTTTTTCATTTGTTAAAAAAAATTAATCAAAAATTAAAATATTCATTGTTTCTTAATTACATTTGCGGACATTGTAAATCACGAATATTTCCATCAGATGGATTTGTTCATAAAATTGTTGTATTTAAAATTGGGCCCAAAATTTGCCTCAATTTCGTCGCCAGGGTTGAATAAAGACACCGCCGGGTAGAGGTCATCATCAGTTGAATGGACGTAATGAGTGGATTCAGCTAAATTTAATTTTAATATTTTTGTGTACAATTAGTTTATAAACTATGGAAAACACAAAAACCAATTTTACCTAATTAATATTGCATACGGAAATTTTTGGCTTACCATTCCACTTTTTTCAAATTGAATTTTCTGTTAATTATGTTTGGCCCACTCTTCAATCTGACGCCGTTCTTCGTGAAAATGATTTGTTTGCTGGCCAATCCAATGCCAACGCCGACTATATCCCCGGCACGGAATTTGGCATCAGAAATGAATGTTTTGTTAAAAGCAGCTTCTCCGGGAAATTGCCCGTAAAAAAGCCCATCGTTGAAAAAAGCAAAAGTGCCAGGGAATTTTCCGGGCATTTGGTGGCACAACGGAGTGCTTTTTGTCACAAAGCCAATGCCAATGTCAGAATGGCAATCACTGAAAATCATTGTTTATTTTTAATATTTTTTTCTTGTATTTAAAAAAATTCATTTAAATTACCAATGAAAGTTAATAATTAGGGCGAGGATTTTTAGTGGCAAAAAACCCCAAAATAATTAACTAAATAGTGACAAAAAAATGGCAAAATAGTGGCAAAAATAGTGGCGAAAAAGTTCTAAATTTAGGGGTGTAATTTTTTAAATAACTATTTTTTAATTTGAATAATTTAAAATTAAGGCAAACAATTTTATTCACTGATTGCAGTTACAAAACATTTTCTTAGCAAATATTGAGCAAGAAAAAAAATTGTGGGGAAGAATTTTTGAGCAAACTTTCCAATTCTTAGGGGTGTATTTTTTTGAATTTTTTTAGGTCGATTCTTGGGGTGTATTTTTCATTTTTATTGCATTTTTTGGGAAATTTTCCAAAAAATGCTAAAAAAATGGCAAAAATAGTGGCGAAACGCCAATAGTGACAAATAATTATTTTAGTGGCCAACTTCCAAAATAATTTTTTTAATGATGAATAGTGGCACTAAAAACGAAAATTTTTTGAAAAAGAATGTGTTTTTCGTGCATTTCTCATCAAAATAAAGCCGCAGAAAAAAATAGTTAAAAAACTAGAAATCCTCGCCCTATTAATAATATATTATTCTTAGTAACTGTTAACTCACCCATTTTCTCTTTGTAATTTGATAATTTTCACTTCAAAATATGTAACTCCGAGATTATCTGGAGGAATTACAAAACAAATTCGAACAATGCGAAAACCTAAAAAAATTGGTATTTATTTTATGATGAAAATAATGCTCAATTATATATTAAATTTTATTTTATTTATTTTTTATTTTTCCTATTTTTAATACAAAAATTTGGTCCTGTGTTCCTTTTCCAAAATCTTTTCTTTTTTACACCTTTTTCCTCTCCGTCCAAAACAACAATTAGATCCATTGGCATGAAAAATATGAGTTCATTCTTACAATCCGATAGATTTTGCACGCGCATTTGTACAGCCTGAAAATGAAACATCGCCAAATTTGGGCCTTTTAAACCGATGAGTCGAGACTCTCGTATCTTTGCATAACCATTTGGCTTTTCGTAAAACTCGTCGGTCCGTCCACTATTCGCTGAGCCAATTTGGTCTTTGTCTGCAGAATTTTTAGCGAAAATTTTAAATTACTAAATTAATAAAAATAAAAAAACGTACTAAGCTACTAAGTAAATATAATGCAACACTCCCACGAATTATATCCTTTGTTGTTCCATTCATTTTATTCATTACGTCACGGAATTGGCTAATTTTCCTAAGAAATTCATTCGTTTTTCTTCCACCAATTTCATCCATTTTCCCATGCAATTCAGTTTCAGCAGTTAAAAGGTTTGTTTCTGGAAAAGTAGAGGAAATATGTCTGTTAAGCCCTGCAGTTTAGGCTAAATGCCAAAGCAAAAAAAAAAATAATTAAATTTTCAATAAAATTGTTTATTTTAGATTTCATAGTTACAAATTTTTTGACATTATAGAGGCGTTTTTTGGAAAAATACGACGGCGTACTTAGTAGAGATCAGATAAGGAGTTCGATCGTTTTTTCGATACAAGACCAAAAATAACCGATTGATAAATCTTGTCTAATCGTGAAGCAATAGCTTAGAAAAAGCTTCTAAACATGTTAAGCTTTCGAATGTTTTCAACAATGTTGGATTTGGATGACAAAGAACAATAGCCAAAAACATGCTGGCGCCGAAACGCGAGCGCCCAAACGCCAGCACCTAAACGAAGTGGAACCTGCCGGTCTCTACTTTATTTATAGTTGCTAAAAACTGCCAAAATTGTTAGTTTTTAGGTTCTAAAAACCCCCAAAAATATTTTGCTAAAAATAGGAAAAAGTTGCTAAAAACGTTCAAATTTAGGGTTAAAAACGTAAAATTTTATTCAAAAAGTAACAAACATAAGCCAAATTAGTATTGAGGTGTATAATTTTTAAAACCAAAAATCTTTTCAAGAAAATAAATAAATAAATCAGGAGATGAATTTTTGAGAAATTCATATCTTAGAAAATTTTAAGGTCGTTTCTTAGGGGTTGTATTTTTCAGAAATTGTTGGTGATTTTCTGAAATTTTGTGGATCGATTCTTAGGGATGTATCTTTCGTTTTTTTGCATTTTTGTTAACAAATTTGGGCAAAACTCCAAAATAGTTGAAAATAATTTTAAGTTTTAGGTGCTAAAAATAAAAAACCAGAAAATAGTTGCTAATAACTCGAAAAGTAGCTTAACAAAAAAAAAAATGTTTTTGTCGTTCAGACCAAAGGAGTCAGGAAAAAAATAGGCAAAAAACTAAAAATATTAGCCATATAAATTAGATATTTATGTCACATTTAACATTCATAGAAAAGCGAAAGTCAAAGAACGTGCCATTAACATGCGCAGCAAAGGTTTTTGATGGCAATTTTATTGCTGAAAAAAATATAAAAATAAATGCCAGTTTGTAGAAATTCATTTCATTTATTTTGCTTAAATTTAAGAAATTTAAAAATTTGCTTTATTGCAATCCAATTTTATTTCCATGCGAGAAAAGTATCAGATTTTGGAATTTCGTATGAAATATCTTGGGGAAAAATTAGATCAATCATTATGTAACTGCCTCTGTGGTCTTTTTGCGTTTCACAAAATGGGTACTAGGTCGTTTCGTAAAACTGCTAAATTTACAGAATTTTTGAGAAAAATCAGTCATAACTTTTCTTAAGTACAATTAAATTAAATGATCTTGGTATCATACGATAGCTCTTGGCTTGCTCTATTAGCCTAAAAAGTTTCAGAAAATTTCATTGAGTTTCCAGCAAGTTCTGACCAAAAATTTAAAAAAATTGAACTTTCGAAAACTTATTGAAATATTCTGAAATTTATCATGCTTATAGAGCAAGCCAAAAGCTATCGTATGATACAAAGATTATTTTTTTGATTGTATTTAAGAAAAGTTATAACTGATTTTTCTCAAAAATTATGTAAATTTGGCAGTTTTTACGAAACGACCCAGCACGCACAAAATGGACATGAAGAGCAGTATCGATATAGAATGATATAAATTATATCTTATAAATTTATAAGTAGAGTGTTCATTTTGCTGCATATGCTGAAATCTTTTGCTAACTTTGGGTGTGATAATAAGCATGAAAAACGCATTTAAACTTGGTTTGAGGCTTCTAAGTCCAATTTTTTCATGATTTTTGTGCTGATTTGACATTTTGGTGCTTTTTTCACGCTTTTTTTGAGAAAATTTGGTGCTTTTTACACTGCTTAATAGGTGATTTTTGTGCTAAAAACTGAACACTCTATTTATAAGGCATTTTAAAAAGGAATATTCTTTCTCGTTTTATTTCCTTTCAACACAAGTGAGAATATCAGAATGAGAAATATTCTAATAGAGTTGATATTAATAAGAAGGTCATTGGTCAAATGAATGGGATAAATGATGAGCAAATGGATTAATGGCGAAAATGGGAGTATTTTGCGATTCTTGAGAGATTGGTTGAGAGAATAAAGCAACAGCTCTACTGCTGCAGTTTACGCGTCCAATCAATGACTTTAGAGTATATTTAAGAACAATTTTTTATATGTTATCTTTCTCCCAGAATTTAATTGTATAAAAAATCTACAGACTTCTAGATTTCAATGGATACCTAATAATGTAATTAATTAGAAATTTTTCTACTAGCAACTATAAAAGTTTAAAAAAAAATTAATTTCTTCCTCCTTTTATATTGTATTTTCCCTGATTTGAAATATTGTATAATCAGATTATAAACCAAAAGCAAAACAAATTCATTGAGATAATTCCTCGAAAATGTTAAATTGGAAAAATGGCCCAAAATTTGCCTCTATTTCGTCGCCAGGGTTGAACAAGGACACCGCCGGGTAGAGGTCATCAGTTGAATGGACGTAATTGAATTTAGCTAAATTTGATTTAATATTTTAAGAATTATAAGAGTAACATAAAAATGAATTTTTGCTTAAAATTTTAAAAACTTTAACTGGCAATTGAATGATTTTTTAAAATAAAACATTGATAATAATGTGGTTTTTAATTAGTTTTTGAGGTGTTTGAGCCGCCGGGAAAAGGTAAAAATTGAATTTCCAATTAATTAATAATTGGCTCACTCATAAATCTGACGCCGTTCTTAGTGAAAATGATTTCTTTGCTGGCCAAATCGATGCCACAGCCGACGACGTCACCGACTCGAAATTTGGCATCAGAATTAAACGATATTGTGGACACATTTTCTCCTGATAATTGGCCGTAAAAATTCCATCGTTGAAAAAAGCAAAAGTGCCAGGCAATTTTCCGGGCATTTGGTGGCACAACGGAGTGCTTTTTGTCACAAAGCCAATGCCAATGTCAGAATGAAGTATGCTGTAAATTTGTGTATGAATTTTTGTAAATATTATATCATAATTCATTAATATATGTATATGAGATATTAAATAAAATTGTTTTTTTTTTGAAATACAATTATTTTTTACACTAAAATTTAAATTACCAAAAATTGAATTTTAAATGAAATTAACTTACCCGTATTCTCTTTGTAATTGTATGATTTTTGCTTCAAAATAGAGCACTTTTTCGGAATTTTGAGGTGGAAAAACAAAGGAAACTCGTGCAATACCATAGACTATAATTAACAAATAATTAAAAAGAGGTTAAAATCGTATTATTTTATTTATTAAAAGTATTAAATTTTTATTTATTATTTTTTTGTCTATACAATAAATTGTACTTTGTTTTTCACCAATTTGCTTAATCCTCGTAAGTGTTGGAAAAACCAAAATGATGGAACCATCGCAATTTGACGGGTCCCACCGAACAATTGTCATTAATTTTTGGACCTAAAATGAAAAGCATCCAAATATACTATTATTTATATTAATGAAAAAATTTGATCCGGAAAGCGAAACAAAAAATTTCAATTTACAGAGAGAGTCCTTTTTAAATGTAAAAATGGTAAATAACCATTAAGTGCATGGTGAAGTTTGCCAAACATTAATAAATACATTTAAAAAATTTAAATCACACTGCTTTTTGCTGCTGAATTTGTTCCGACAAAGCAATAAGCATTGGCAAATTTGCCTTTTGTATAAATTCAAAGGACGCTGTAACTTCTGCAACTTTTTGATTTGATTTTGGACATTCTAAAATGATTATAAGCAGAAATAATTTTATTATTAAATATATTTTAATTCATTAAAACTTTAGTGTTAACGTGAGAAGCTTTTTGCTTTTCGCCATTACTTTTGTTTCCTTCTCAATTTTGGCAATTCTGCCACTGAATTTGGTCAGTTCTTTAATAATATCAAAGATGGAGGAGACAATGCTAAAACAAAATTTTTAAATTTGGGTGAAAATTATTTTATTTATATGTGAATTTCAGTATTTATTAGTGATGCTCGAGAGTCTCGGTCTCGAGTCTCGACTCGAGAAAAGTCTCGGTTTTTTTTGGTCTCGGTCTCGAGTCTCGGTCTCGGGTTTTCAAGTCTCGGTCTCGATTTTCGAGACTCGAGACCGAGACTTTTTTACACCCCTAATGATTGTTGGCCTTTGGTAAACTTCTATTTTTATAAATTTTAGGTTCTTTTTTGTTCAAGTTTGTTAATATATGCGTGGTCCAGCGGGTTGTGTTCTTGGTTTTGTTCCTTATTTTTGCGTTGGATCAGTTCCCCTACAAGTATTATTTTTTCTTCTCATTTTTCAAAATTAATGTTTTTTTCGATGGGAGTTCAAACACAATTTTAACAATTAAAATCGTAAAAATGTCATTTTTGGACTAAATCTATTAATAAAGTGCAGTAAAATTTTAAAAAATTTTCCCGGCGGCGCCTATCGGCACCGCCGGACCCCAAAACTCTTACTTTTATTTTAAAAAAGTAGCTCAAAGACGCAAAATTTGGTCATTTTTTGGACAAAATCCGTTAACAAATTGCAGTAAAATTTTAAAAAATTTTCCCGGCGGCGCCTATCGGCACCGCCGGACCCCTGTTCCCGAAACATTTTTTTGAAAAAGAGCACCACAAAAAATGGTGTAAAAAAGTCAATCATATGAAAAGGAAAAATGTATGGTAGCTTAAATAAGGAAAAAAACAAAAATTTTTGAGAAAACTCAAAAGATTGATTGTTTTCGATTTTTAAGTGTGTAATAAAAAATTTTTGAAAAAAGTCTCGGGTCTCGGGTTTTTTTGGTCTCGGTCTCGGGGTTTTGGGTCTCGGTCTCGAGTCTCGGGGTCGAGTCTCGGTCTCGGGGTCGAGTCTCGGTCTCGGTCTCGAGTCTCGAGTCTCGGGAAATTTTTGGTCTCGAGCATCACTAGTATTTATTACCAGTTGTTTGAGCAGTTTTCGTGAATTAATTTTTTGTCCATTTAAAATTTGAAAATAAAGTGAAAAAGACAGGATTAAAATCATTTTAACCTTTAAATTAGAAAATTATTAAGCTGATAAACTTAAAATATATATATCAAACAAAGATTTTATTTCCCAAATGTATGATGATTATTACCCAAAGGAGAATTGGCTGGAGATGGGATTTGGAAAAACCGAGACCAGCAGCAGGAGTTGGGACTAAAGAGAAAGGGAGGGAGGGGTCCGTGGTGTAGACACTCGCCCAAGGGGAGAATTTTGACTAAGACATGCAAAGAGATTTGTACAACTTAACGCCACATGGTCGTTTAATAAATCCGTAAAAAATCTAAATTGATGAAAAAACTAAACAATTATTTTATATTTATTAGCTACTCAAAAGAACTCAATCAATGTGCCCTAGTCAAATTAAAAAAAGTACATTAAGAAACTGTTAAACCGTAAATTCACGACCGGACCTGCCCGGAACCGGGACCGGCCGCCAAATTACTCTCTCAAAAGAAATTACAACAATTAATTCAAAAAATGATTAATATAAAGAAAAAAATGTTGGTTAATTTTAAATAAATAACGAAATGAACATGAAAGAATCATTAACCATTCGTGAATGAAAATGGGCATACAAGGCAAAAAAAAAGGTGAAAAGGCACGGCAAAATCAAAAAACGGAAACTGTGCAGAAAGGGATTAAAAATAAAGAACTTTAATTGGACAACGACACTTTATTCGATAATCATTACTAGGGATGCGATTTTTAGGCACAAAAAATCGCGAAATAGGCACCTAAAAAGGCAGAAAAAAATCGCAAAATAGGCATTAAATAGGCACAAAAATAGGCAAATAAAATTTTTTATTAACGCTTTTTAGGTAACAAAACACGTTAAAACTTTAAATATTTCAATTGTAAATGAAATTATTAATTAAGGATTTTTTCAAAAACCCTAAAATAGGCACTTTAGGCACAAAAACCCCGAAATAGGCAAAGTTAGGCATCATAAAAGTCATCGTAGACACCCCAAACCATGCGGAAAGGGCTTTTTTCGTGCTTATCTGTGCGTATTAAGTGCGCAAAAATTTTAGGCATTTGCCTAAAAATCGCATCCCTAATCATTACACTTTTTTAAGCAAATTGTAGAAACAAAAAATTTAAATTTCTTTCCATTTTGTTGGTTCATCTTTCAAATTTGTATTTCTTTTTTATTTTTATTTTTCGCGCAGCAAAACTTCTAATGATTTTTTTATTTAAATTTATTAAAAAAAAGGAATTTAATCGCTGGAAAATTTCCATTTTAAAGAAACCAAAACATATAAACCGCTTTTTTGCGGCTTACCTTTTCCAAAAAACTTTTCGAGTACGGGGGCAGGTGGTGTCAATAGGCGTCGCCGGGAAAATTTTTAATTTTTAATGTGAGTTAGCAGATTTTTTTCCAAAATAAATTTAATAGAGAAAAAATTAGAAAAATTCCTCTAATTTGTAAGCCAACTTTTGATGCTGAACAAAAAAATCTTTTGAACTAACAAGATCAGATTGTTCCTTCATGGCGATCTGACATCCCAAAAGACACTGAAACTCGGGAAAATTTTAGAAAAATTCCTATGGGAGTTGAGAAAATTTTTCTGGAAATTTTGATTTTAAGCCTGTAATTTTAAATATAAGCGACGGGAAGAAAAAACTAGGAATTTTTAGCCGTTTTTGCGCCAAAAAAGGGGCTGTTTTTGCCATTTTGGGGTCAAAATTTCAAAAAATACGGTAAAATGGGGGTCCGTCCGGTGGTGTCGACAGGCACCGCCGGGAAAAATTTTGAAATTTTGAGTGAATTTGTTAACTGATTTTGTCCAAAATAATGTCCAATCATTGGTTAATTTATTGGTCTATGGATGTTTAAAAAATATAATAGGGTTGCAACCCCGACGTCGGGGTTGGAAAATTCGGGGTTCGGGGTTGTCGGGGTTAGAAGCGTCGGGGTTCGGGTCGGGGTTGCCAAATCGTTCGGGGTCGGGGTTTTTCAATTTTTGCCTTATACCATATAATCAAAAAATTTTATATTGTTTTAGCTTAAATTTTTTTTTATTATTCATAATAATAATTTTATGTGCTTTTTTATTTCTTTTTATCATAAATATTTTTGTATAGAATTAATTAAAAATGCAAATGCCCAAAAATTTCTGATCACATTAGCTTTTTTTTTGTTTGTCAAATCATCTTTTTTTCGCGGCGCTCTTTTTCTAAAGACTTTTAGGAGAAAGAGGTCCGGCGGTGCCGATAGGCGCCGCCGGGAAAACATTTGAAAATTTGGATGTGTCTGTTAACAGATTTTGTCCAAAAAATGATAAATTTTTTCGATTTGAGCCAAAATTTTTTATGAATAAATAGGTTTTTTTATGGCGCGGCGATGCCGATCTCATTTATGGCATTTTAATTTTTTGTCATTTTTTCAATCATCATTAGCGTAATTAAGGACGATAATCCAACTTAATTCTTATTTAGAACTCATTTGTTTTAAAATTAAATAATATATGAATTTCAAGAATTCTATTCATTTGACAAATTTCTCTTCCTCTGAATTTATTGACGTTTATTCGGTATTCTCTCTGACTATAATAACACATGAATTTTCCTGCTCTAATCTACGCTTTAAAATATAGAATTCGATTTTTTAAACTTTACAAAAAGTTAGACAGATAAGCAAGCCAAATTAAAAAATATTTTTCTAGAAAAAGGGGGAGGGGCTCAATTATGAGATGCCAACTTTGTGAAATAGTCACAGATTATGACCCGCACATTTATCTGCAGGATTTCAGAGTCGGACTCTTTAGGACTCCGTACAAAAAGTCCTGTCTTAACAAGACTCCGGTCCTGTGGCATTTTCCGAAACATTAACCGGACTATATCAGTTGCCCATCTCCGTCTAGAAAACAATACAGTTTTATTTTTAAGATTTGAAACTTAACCTAAATCAGCACAGAGCATAAATTTAGCAATTTGTTTATTAGCTGTATTATTTTATTTTAAGTTTTTTCTTCTTTCCATCACTTTTCCTCCATTGTTTTTTTGTCCATCTTTTTTATCCATTACCTTGGAAAAAACTTCCAGTCGGTGAATCAATCATTTCTTCCATTCCAATTGGCCACTTTTGGCCAATCCTTCGTTTTTCATTTTCATTGATTCATTTTACATCCGCATAAATTGTTGCATAATATTAAATGACATTTTTCCGAACCAAAGTCTTCAAAAATGTTCAATTTCTTTTTTCTGCTGATCTTCGCTTCTTCTGCCCAAAATTCGTTTCAACAAAATGTAAAATAAATTCGACATTATTTTGTTTAATATTTTATTTTTTTGTCAAGGAACATTTTTGCCATTCTCTCCATGGTACCGATGTCTGTGTTGAATGTGGCCCATTGGCGGCGGACAAGCAAAAATGTAAATTGAAATAAACAAAGAGGAAAAACGTCATTGTTTGATTCACAAAAAAATTAATATTTTGAATCACCAGGTGATCAGTTGCGCGTGCTTTTCCCTCCGTCACCAATGCCTTTGAAAGTGCCGCATTCTCCGCAGCTCCCTTCTCTGGTAATTAACAATCCATCGGGAGCGGAAGCAAAAAAAGGAATGCCAATTGCTGTAATGGTAAGTCGCGAATACATTATCACCGATTAAAAAAACCAAAAAATTTAATTTCTATTCAATGAAAAATAAGAACTAAATTTAATTGGTTGTAATTAATCACAATAAAAAGGATTACTGTTGGATGAGCTGTTCAATTTTGTTAGTTTTTGAATATTTTAGAATACATTATTGTCAAAAAATGTCGAATTAGAGAAAAAAGAACAGCATCAACCGGCGAAGAAATTGAACCATACGCAACCCATGGGAAATCATTATCAAGTGCAGCGCATTAATTACTTAATTTAAAAACGATTGAATATTTTCAGCCAACAAATACTCGCGTCGCCAAAAAATCAACCAGTGATTTTTATGATTAAAAATTTCATATTTAAAAAAATTAATCATTTAATAGTGAATAATGGGACCACACTAATGGCAAATGCCCTGCAGATCAGCAAGAATTCAACTGGTGAGTGTTTTAGTTACATTTTATTTTAACCTTATTTGAAATAACTTTATTTATAGAATTTTTATTTTCAGATTATTTGATCGACGAAGTGTTATCTTTGCGAACAAAAATCAACGAAATTGAGAACAAAATGGACAATAACAATGTGAGAAAAAATGTTTAAGGGTCTTTTTAAATATTTATACTTAATTAGCAATTTTTGGCATTAAATTTACGTGGCACCAACAGTCAAATCCATTTGCTGTGTTGATTGAACTTTTTGCTAGAGCTTAATATTCCTTTTTTGGTTTTAATAAATTTTTACATTTACATAAAGGTCATTCAATTCAATGAATTACGACAGAACATCACGAAAATCGAACAACTCATTATAAGTATTGTACAAACACAAACGTGTGAAGAATATTTGAAAATTCAAGGATAATTCATAAATTTATTAATATGCTCTAGTTAATATTTTTTACTTCCATTAGCAATTTTTCGCTTTAATTTTCATTACCCCTATGGGCAAAGCCAATCATTGTTTGTTTGGTTGAAACATTTAAGCTTAATATTCCTTTTTTAAACGGTTGGATATTTTTCAGCCAACAAACATCAGCGTCGCCAATAATTCAAGCAGTGATTTTATGTTTAAAAATTGCGTATTTTTAAAAGAAATTTAAATATTTGTAGACAGGTGAAGAAGAAACTGTCAGTGCATTCTTAAAGCGATTGACTCCATTAGTGGAGGTTGTTTATGCTAATTTGGGGAAAAAGCAACTACGAGAGCGTCTGGTAGAAGAGTTTCTTGACCGTTTGAAGCCTAATATTTCATTTTTGGTGAGAGTTGCAGGATTGGCTAAGGAGAAGGATTTAGACCAAGTGAAAGCTCAGGCTGAAGAATTGGAGACACTTCTAGCAACTCAAGGTGGCCAATTAACCCACTCAATTTCTAAGCTAAATACCGGGACGAAATTGCGCACATCGGCTCACATCTTTTGGCTTATGCCGTCAGTGCTCCTCACTTTTGGACACTTTGGATGAGGAGAAGAAAAAAGTAGTGGCACGGTATGTGAAGGCGTGCCAAGACACACCGAAAATGGCTAATGAGGGAAAATTTACGGAAATATTAATGGGAAAGGAAAAGCGGCGCCTCGTCTTCTGCACATTAAGCTTGGCGGAACAACTGGGGGGGGGCTATTTTCAGATTTCGATTATGTCTTCCTGGACGAAGCCCGACAAGCAAGCACAGTGCAGGTGCTTTCCATGCTGTCAAAATTGCCGGGATTGAAGAAATTGCTGATCACTGGAGATGAACATCAGCTCGGGGTCAATCTGCAAGAAGTGCCGGAGGCAGTTCGCGACAAATGCGGTTTGGACACCGTTTTGGAGAATTTAAGGGTCGCGGAATCAGTCGACAAAACGGTTCTGTCCGTCAACTTCCGTAGTCACCCAGTGATTACGGAATATGTCGAAGCAGCCGCGTACGCACCGCACGGAATACAGCTGATCTCCGGACGATCAGCAGACCAAATGAACATGCTGAGCGGATTGACAGGATCAGGCTCCCATCCCCAGGGATTCCCTTAATCCTGATCAACCAGGACTCGCCAATGCAGCCTGATCCGACCTCCTTTTCACAGTCGAATGCTGGACAGACAAGGACGGTAATGGCCCTTCTCGAACAACTAAAAAGCCGCTTCCCGGGAACGATCAGAGTGGTATGCTTGTACGCGGGGCAAGCAGCCGAAATTGGACTCATGGTAGCGGAACGGATTAATGAAGATGGGGAAGAAGGATGGGGCGAAATAATGATCACAACCAGTGACGGCACTCAAGGGCACGAGAGTGACTTAGTGCTTGTCGTGACGACAAGTGCCGGGGGAGGGTCCATTCAGATGCCTTTTGGAATCACCCGCGCCGTGTGAATGTCGCACTCAGCCGCCCGCGGCACGGCCTGATCGTCATCGGTGATCTGGTCCATCTTTGGCGGGCGGAAGGCGTGTGGAAACGCTTCCTTGAAAGGGCCATCAAAAGCACAACCGTGGTCTGTGCAAACTACGCCAATTTGATGTTTCACCGGCACGCGCATCATTTAAACGGCAAATTAGTCGGTGCTGATGGTCTCCCAGTGAAAGCACTGGAATTTTATGATGCAATTTTTGAAAATCCCTTCCCTTCCTCCAATCCCTCAAATTCCCAAGGCTTTCGGCCCAATTTTGGTGGCTCGGTGGTACGCGGTGCTGGAGGGCCGTTCAGACGCACACTAGCACAACGAGGCTTTGCACGAGGAATGAGCGGAAGAGGACCGTTGTGCTGGAACTGCAACGGAGTTGGACATGTGTTGTCTGATTGGCCAACACGAAGAGGCGGAAAAGGACAGAGCCAAGCGTGCCGACAGCGAGGAGGACGTTGATCAGCGGCATGAACCGCAAAATTTCCTTTTTTTAAAATTCATTTGACGTTTTGGGGCTCCTTTACACCCCCACCGGCTCCCTCTTTCAAATTTACAAAATATTTTGTTCCCATCTCTGACTGGAAGCGAATCCCGGTAGTTTCTCTCCAGTCCTATGCCATCCATCGGGAAGCGGTGGACGAAATGTTCAGCCCAAAATGAACATTCTGGACAGGAACCTGGATAGGGGGACCGAAGGAGGAAGCCATGTCAGGATTGGGGACGATCCTTGGCATGGGGGAGGTGTAAGGAGCATCAAAAGTCAAATTAATTTAAATTAAATTCATTTTCCGCCCATTGACGATCGATCATTCCCTTATTTCATTACACTATTTCTTTTCTCTGACCACATATATATTGTTAACATTTTCCACATAAATGACAATTCTTTAGTCAGTTAGCTAATGTGTTGACACCTTTTCTCGCTTTATCCTTTTGTTATGTATTGCCGCAGGAATAAAATCTGATGATACGAGAGTTGTTGGGTTTGGACGAGGGGTTTTTAGGATAGCCCAGGGCCCGGGTTTCCTAAAACCCTTTCTCCCTCATTTGGTACTCGCTCCTCTGGGAACTTAGCGCACGACCACTCACTAGAAAATAATCCACAAAAAATTGTTAAAATTAATAAAGGGAGTCAACAAATAAATTATTTAAAAATTTTATTTGAAGCAATTTGAAAAAATTTCTGATTTTCGACCAAAAATATGATTTTTTAATTTCAAATTTCCGCTTACTAAATTTTTCTGTCTATTTTTTTCTCTAATAAAAGGATTGTCCTTCAAATTTGTGCATTAAAAATATTTTTGTGTGTATTTAATTAAATTTTCGAATTACTCCCGCTCCCGCCCGGGACTCCCGTAAAATTTCTGCGGGATTTTAACGGGAGCGGGATTTTCACGGGATTCCCGATCCCGCTCCCGCTCCCGGAAAATTTTTTTTACCGGACTCTAATTTTGACTATTTTAGCTTGGGCGACATTTCGACGGAGCGACATTATGACGCAACGACATTTTGACGGGCAGCGGATGGGAAATGCACTTATCATTTTTAGCCAAAAATATTTCGTTTTAACGTCAATATCCATAAATATAAAAAATATTTTGGAACTTTTCATAAATTAAAATTTTTTAACTTTTTTTTCAATATTTTGGTAAATATTTTGGGGCTTTTTGTAAATTTTAAATATAATAAATCACACTAGCCTTACTAATAATAATTTAATGAAGTTTTCAATTTTGAAGCAGTGAAATGAAAAAATCTCAACAAAATTTTAAGATTTTAAGCACGAAATAAAATTTATTTTATGGTCGTTTTGCGGCGCGCTTTTTTTAAAAAAAAGTTCTGGGGAAGAAGAGGAGGGGTCCGACGTGCGGAATGGGCCGATTCCCATCTGGCCAAGTCTGACCAACTTTGAGTCAATGTAACTAAGTTGTTTACCAGGGATGTGCCAAATTGAAAAATAAAAGGCGAAATGCGAAAAGCGAAATTTGCGAAAATGCGAAAAGCGAAATTTAAAAAAAAAATTTTACCAATAGCTTTTGAGGTTGTGATGCAAAAAAAAATCTGCATTTTCCGGTTCGATCTTTTTCTCAGATAAAAAAGACAAATTCTACCCATTTTGTGGTTAAAATTTCAAAAATTAAGGTAAAATGAATGTCCGGCGGTGCCGATAAGCGCCGGGGACCTCGATTTTCGTCCGGGACTGGGACCAACCGGGAATTTTCCCAAGTGAAATTTTTTGAAAAAAAATTTGAAAATTTGAGTGCACTTTGTTACGAAAAATTGCCTATATTCAAAAATGTACCCATAAAATTTTTTAATTCTCGTTTGTGGGGATAAATTCGAAGAATTTTTCCATTATGCAATTTTGAGTGTAATATGTAGGGCTACGATTTTTAGGTTTTTACCTATTTTTTTCCTGAGCTCCCCATGGCCTGAAACACACGAAAAACATGTTTTTTTGGGCTGTTGTTAAGCTACTTTTCAAGTTATTAGCACCTATTTTCTCGGTTTTTATTTTTAGCACCTAAAAACCTAAAAAAAATTTTAAAACTTATTTTCACTTATTTTGGCGTTTTGCCCAAAATTTGTTAACAAAAATGCAATAAAAAGGAAAAACAGACCCCTAAGAATCGACCGAAATTTTTTTTCAAAAAATATACCCCTAAGAATCGACTCGAAAATTTCAAAAATATACCTATGAAAAAAGAAAAATTTCTCAAAAATCATCTCCAAAATTTATTTGTTTATTTTCTTGGCGAGAATTTTTTATTTTGAAAATTATCTATCTCATTAATGATTTGGCATAATATTTTGCTTTTTGAAGAAAATTTTCGATTTTACACCCCAAATTCGGAACTTTTTGGCACCTATTTTCCCATTTTTAGCACCTATTTTGGGGGTTTTTTAGACTGAAGCATTCGTTTTAAAAATTAAATTTTCAAATATATTCATTTCTTAGGGGTGGAAATTTCGCATTTCGCGCCAAAAAGCGAAATGCGAAATGCGAAACGCCAAAAAATGCGAATAATGCGAAAGGCGAAATGCGAAAAGCGAAATGCCAAAAAATGCAAATAATGCGAAAGGCGAAATGCCAAAAAATGCGAATAATGCGAAAGGCGAAATGCGAAAAGCGAAACCTCGGTCCATCCCTGTTGTTTACCGTTTAAAAATAAGACAATACCTTTTTTTTGTTTTTGGCATCAGTTTTTTTTAATGTCCAAATCAAAAAGCAAACGATCGAGTTTCAGAATTTATGACCATCTTTTTCAAAGTTAAAATTTTTTAAATTTTTTGAGCAAAGAGAAATCTGTGATTTGACTTACAAATTAGTGACATTCGATGCCTCAAATTTTTAAATTAAAACAATAAAATTTGCCAAAAAGTAAAAATGGGAAAAATTAAATTAATTATTTCCGTGGTGAGTCGTTCCACAAAAAAGCTCATTGATTGATAAAATAAAATCACTGAGCTTTTTTGTGGAACGACCTAGCACCAATTATTTCATTAGCACACTACATTAGAATTGCTTATTCAATTTTCAATAGAATTTGAAATGAATGAAGTTTTGTTTGATTGCAAAGCAATTTTTTTTTGTTGTTGTTTGGACGGACTAAAAAATGCAAGAGAATCAAATTTACCTTTTTATCAGTTTTAATGATGACAAATTATGCACAATAAACAAAAAACTGACAAAAGCCTTTTTCTTGTGATTGCTTTACAAAAAATGAACAAAATTTTACTCCCTCCGTCCCCTCACCACCCACACTTTCTTATCAAACATTTGAAGGATGAATTTCATTTTTTCTCTCTATTATCTCAATAAAAACCGTTTTAATTTGTAAATCAGCAGATTTTTTTCACAAATATTTTTTTAACTAAAAATTAATCCATCACAAAAAAATTCATATACAGTGAATCGTACGTATTTAAATCTGAGAATTGAGTAAAATCATTCATTCATTTAAAAAATATTTTATTTGATTTGAGCATAATAAATTAAATTATTTGGAATTAAAAAAAAATAATTTAAATATTTTGAATTTAAAGCATTAAAAATATTCAAAATAAATATTCTTTTTAAAATGCCGTGCTCTGAAACTTCAACCCAAGAAAAGTGCAGTGCCCCGGTGTATCCTCAGCAACGGACAACAAATGTTGTTGGGTTTGCCACATTGGCAATCCATGCGGGAAATCATCCCGAGAAATGGGACATGAACCAGGTCGGGAGCAGGGGAATGGCTTAAAAATAGCGACCACTTTTTGCAAAAAAAAAAAAAATATATCATAAACACAAAAACGAAATGTAAAAAGAATTTTGGATTTTAATAAATTTTACTCAAAAATAAATAATTTTCTTGGCAATTATTTTGAAGCTCCTGCGTTCCAAAATTGATTTCCTATATTTGGCAAATCGTTTATTCAAATTCAAAAGTTTATTTAAAAATAAATTTTTAAATAGAGCCCCCTGATTAAGCAAATAATTATTATGCAATAATAAACTGCCATTTTAAGGTTGTGCCTCCCATTTCATTGTCAACAACGTACAAACAGAATTGGCCTGGGATGCCCAAGGGGCATGATTACATAAGAGAAGGTTGGTTAATTGTTGTTGATACCCGAACAAATCAAAAAAAAAGAGAGAATTGGGTAATTAATGAGTTAATTGATTCTATGCCCAAGGCAATCCCACTCGTGATGTACTCCAAGAAAGCATAGCGACCCTGGAGAGTGCTCGCCATTGCCGAATTTTCAGCTCAGGACTTGCCGCAATTGCAGCAGTGTCCCATTTGCTTAATTCCGGACGTAAAATTTAAAAGCATTCCCAATTTTTAGCATCCTTTCCTTAGAGCATGTCATCGTGTCGGGGGATTGTAACGGCGGCACGAAAAATTATTTCGACAAAATTTGTGTGCCGCATCATGGCTTGGAGCTGAGTTTTGTGGATTTGACGCGATTGGAAAACTTGGAGAATGAATTTAAGCCCAACACAAAAGTACAAAACCATAAAAAACCATTTGAATTAATTTAATTAAATGGGCAGATGGTTTTGTTTGAAACACCCTCAAATCCGCTTCTAAAAATCGTCGACATTGAAGCGGTGTGCCGTATGGTTCGAGCACGCTCAAAAGATTGTGTCGTCGTTGTTGATAATACGGTAATGATACGAGAGGCATTACTATACGTGAGGGATACTGTAGCCAATTACAGTTCATGACACCGTACTTTCAACGCCCGTTGGAACTTGGCGCCGATGTTACGGTGCAATCGCTCACCAAATACATCAACGGACACACCGATGTGCTGATGGGCACCGTAGTTACCAACAAGGAGCAGCTTGATCAGCACATATACGCCCAGCAAATTTGTAGAGTGATTTTGATTGAAAGATGGCTTTCCTAGCGTATGTATTTTTGCCAGCCCAAAAAAATCGACAAAATTTTGAAAAAAAATGATAAAAGGGAGTTTTTAAATATTTTTCAGATGCTGGCGCCGTTCCGTCCGCCTTTGATGCCTTTTTGGTGCTTCGTGGCATCAAAACGCTCCCATTGCGAATGCGCCAGCACATGGAAAATGCGCTGGCAATTGGACGATGGCTTGAGAAGGACCCGCGTGTGGAAAAGGTGAAAAATTAGAAAATAAATTAAAAAGTATTTAAAATTACCTAAAATATTTAAAATAATTTGTCAATTAAATTGTTGTTAGGTGCTTTATCCCGAGCTCGAGTCGCATCCGCAACACCAAATCCACAAGAAACAGAGCAGCGGAATGTCCGGCATGCTCTCCTTTTACATTCGCACAGATTTTGACGGGGCACTGAAATTCCTGGCCAATTTAAAGGTGTTGCTTAAATTCTAAGCATTGTTTAATCAAAAATTTTTCATTTAAATATTTTATTAATTTGTTATTTTTAAATATTTTTATACATATTTATATTTTTTAGGTGTTTTTGGTCGCCCGATCACTCGGCGGTTTCGAATCATTGGCCTCACTGCCGGCGGCCATGTCGCGTGATTCCGTGCCAGCGAAGGTTCGCGCTCAGACCGGCATCAGTGATAATCTGATCAGACTGTCAATTGGCTGTGAGGACAAAGCTGATCTGATCAACGACTTGGATATGGCAATGCGAGTGGCGACGGAATAGCAAATTCCTTTTTTTTGGTTTTTCGAAATTTAAGAAATGTTGATTGATGATTTACACCTTTTATGATGTTACTAATAATGAGATATATTCACATTTGCCTTGTCTTTTATTCCGATTTTTTATAAAATGTTTTTACCAAGGATAAAGCCAAACTTAATGCTTAAAAGACTTGGGGACATGACAATGCGAATGGCGACGGAATAGAAAATTCCCTTTTTTGGTTTTCGAAATTTAAAAATGCTTTGATGTTAATTATGCCTTTTGTGTTGTAAATGCTGTTACACAAAAAACAACAAAATGATAAATTTGTTCATAACTTTGTCAAAAGATTTTTGGTATCATTAATAATTATAAGTGTTTTTATGAGCCTCCAAAATTTCGTTTAATCTTAAAAAAGACCAGCTTTTTTGTACTTCTGTCCATATTTTTCTGCTGAAAGTTAATATAATTTTTTGAAATTTGCAGGCCATTAGAGAATACTTAGGCGTATCGAATGATATCAAGAATTAAAATTATTTTTTAGCAAAAAGATGAGAAGTTTCGTCAAAAATCATGAAAAAATAAAATTTTGTCGTTTTTGTAGATTCATGGTCACATCTTTTTATGGCGAGTTGGCTTAATCAACTAAAGTGACTTTGATTCCCTAAATAACGGAAAATTATTGAAGAGAATTTTTTTTAATTTTAAAAAATATCAAAAATTGTAAATTTATATCAAAAATAAAATTCATTAAAACCAATGTTGTTTTCCCGAATTCGAGCAAAAATTCGAATTTAATCCCCCCCCCCCAGCATTAATGGCAACACTTCTTTTTTAGGCCAAGGACGTTTAGCAGATCATCTAATGGAGATTGAAATGCACATAATTTTTTGGTGAATCCAAATAATTATGCGTTTGTAAAAATTAAGAAAAAAATTTTCGCAAATTCAATAGATTCAAAAACGTTATTTTTGAAAAATTTTGAAAAATGCTAAAAACTTTGAGATATGCAAATTTATTTTAAAGATTTCTTCAGGGAAAATATTTAAGACATATTTCTTTTATGCTTTTTCTTGAGTACAATCTGAAAACAGCTGCTGCAGGTTAAAATTTTTAGTAAAAATTTTCTCGAGAAAATTGAATAAAATTTAAATTTTCTTAAAAATTGGTAAATTTATGTCAAAACTAAGCAAAAAAGCGAAAATTTCGATTTTCAGGTTGGTTTTTCGCTAAAAATTAGTTTTTAGTTTATTCTATTTTTTTCTTATAAATCTGGAAAATGGCAAAATAGGTGATAAAGTTAGAAAATGCCAAAATAGGTGCTACCCCCCCCCCCATTTTAGGTGTTTTTAGGTGCTAAAAAGTTGCTCCAAATCAAAAATTGTTCGGAGAAACTGTGTTTTTCGTGCTTCTCTCATCAAGTAATACCCGCAAAAAAATATGTAAAACCCTAAAAATCCGGTCTCTAGTCATTAGTGCGTCCATAATTGACTTGCACCCGGACAATCGGACAATTTAAAATTTGACAATAAATGAGAAAAAAAACAGATTATAAAAAATGGAAAAACAAAAACAAAGAATATGAGGGCAAAACAGCAGATGGTTTTGGAAATGTCAAGCTATTTGGGTGACTTTTGTTGATAGAAACACTTGCCAATGCTTAATTAAAAGCCAATTTCCATGCGCAAATTATTTTCCCATTTTCTCGCAAAACAATTCCTTCCCATTAATTTGACAAACATTTTTGGAAGTGTCTTTGGGCGGGGGGACGTTTAAGATGGATTGATTATTTGCCCTTTGGTTGGCGGAGACTTAGCATGGGCCAATAAATTTGGACTTTTTTGACAGTTTTGGCACTTTTTTAGGGGCACAGACGGAGGAGGGCGTGCCAATGCCAATGTTTTGGTTGGCATCCTCAAAAGCAGGGAAAGAAGAAAGGGTAAAAAGAAAAATAGAAGTGCCAAAAGAAAAGGAAAAAATATTCACTGGCAATTTGATAATGAAAATAAAAGAAATAAATTGCAAATGTTTTAAAATTAAATTTACAAAATTGAAAAAATCGATTTTTTATTTCATAAATATTTTTTCAGAAAGTGATAAGAAGCGCACAAAATTTTATTTACATGTTAACAAGGTCCTCTTAGGCTTATATTATGAATAATGGTGAAGAATAAAAATTTTTAAAAATTATCATATTTTTCCGCCATGGCCGTGTTGGCCAATGCCGATTTTGCCCCATTGGTCGTCGCATTGGCAATCGGTGTGCCGTCCGCGCTGCTGTACTGTGTTGAGTTGGGAGTGATCATCGCAAATTTCGGCCATTTTCGCTCATCGTTTTTTGTGCTTGTCATTGTCCGCGGGATTTGCGTAAAACAAATATTTTGAAAAAGACAATTTCTATTTTGAATTATATTTTTAAAACATTTTCAGAGCCTCGTCAATTATGTGTTCACCTTTTTTGCTCCTCGCTTCGGCAAAATTGGCCTTTTCTTGCCGCTTTATCTGCGCTTGCCTCGTCTTGTGTTGGCACTTTTGCTTTTTGTTGGCTATTACTCCTTCCATGTGGAGAATTTTTTGACCGCATTTTTACTGCTCAACCGCTTCACCTCCATTCTGATGCCGATGAATTATGAAAAGGTGGAAGACTTTCCATGGTCGACAATTAATATCCATAAAACCGAATAATCACCAAAATACAAAAGCCAATCAAATACAAAATTCAAAAGAAGGGGTCAACAACATTAATCCAATACCACACTGCATCCGGCTATTGGACTTATCCCCCCGCCCCCTCCGTTTTTCCCAAAATTTTCAGTCCCTACCTACACCAGTATTATTTTTAAAATAATTAATTAGGAAACGTTCCCGGCTTTTCTCGTCCCGACAAATCCCGATCCTCATTTTCCCCTTTTTTTCCTAAAATTCGAAGTCCCGGTCTATTCTAGTATTATTCTAAATCCAGTTTTTATCGAAAAACTATTCTTATTTTAGTTTTGGAATCGTTCGCTTCTTTTTTTCTTGGCCCTTTCTTTCATTTTGCCGTTGCCATTCACTGCTCCAATTTTCGGCTTTGACATGTTCATCCATGTTCAATCTGACAATGTCACTTTCACACTTGACGACCATAAGACAGCAAATGTTCGATTTTTGGCACTAATAAAATTAGAAAATAAAATAAAATTGCACTTACAAATTAGGAGATTAACAGCAGTGAGTTCGCCGCTTGGTCCGCCATTCTCTTTGGAGTCATTTGTCTGCTGCTAAATTTGGCAACACTTTTTGCCTACAAATTGTGCCGTTGTCAAAATGCCGGTCTTCAAAATGATGCCAGTTCAAAAATTGAGCGCAAAATGACCATTTACACGGTGTTCACCTTTTTTGGCCAACTGATTTTTGCCATTTTCATGGTCAGCAAAAGCAATTTTAATTTCTTAATTGCAATAATAAATAATTTCAAATTATTATTTTTTCGAAGGTTTTCGTTTATGTGACCGCCACAAATTTTGTTGACGAACAGAACAATCGCTATGCATATGCACAAAAATGGTTTAACATTAGCTTGGAGATGGATGACTTGCTTTTTATTGCAAATTTCAATCAATACCCGTGGGTGAACGATTTGGCCACGGTGGCCATACCGGCATGGTAATTAATGAAGAAAATTGTTAATTTCATCGTAATAGTTTATTCGGGTTCGCAATTTAATTAGTCAAAAAGAATAAATTCGCAATTTTAATGGCCGATTTAGGCTTTTGCTGTGGGCGTCGTCCAAAATGCGCGAAATTCTTGCCGAAAAATTCAACAAATTGACTAGCCACTTAAAGAAGCAAAAGTTGGGAAGCATTCAACTGACGGCTCAGTCCAAAACATTCAAAGTTCAACCCAAAATAATCAAAGTTCAACCAGCGGCAAAGAATGTTATGGGATAAATGGAAAAGGAATGGAAGCATAATTAAAGTTTTAACGTTTATTTTGATAATTATCTTAAAATTAAAAATTAGTCATCGTAAAATATGAATTTTAAATTTTTTTTCTTAAATTGGTTTTGAAGTTTTAACAAAAAATATTAAAGAAAGCCATGGAAGCATAATTAATTGGCTACGCGATAGGCGCAGCGGTAGAAAAAATCGGTAATTCTGACCATTTTTAACAGATTTTCACCGAAAAATGGCAATTTTTAGGTCAAATTTAAACTCTTAGGGAAATTCTGTGGACGGAACGGCGCCGATAGATGCCGCCGTGAAAATTTTTGGGATTTTTAATAAATTTTGTTAAGAAAGTTTTTTCAAAATTTCAATAATTTTTCCCCTTCGCCAGCGACCCCCCCCCCCCCAATGGTCATCCTTAACAGTGTAAAAATTTCTCTGTTTCCGAGACTAAAAACCAGAGACCGAGATGCGAAAAACCCGATAAGTTTCTCGAGTCAAGAACCGAGACTCTCGCACATCCCTAATAGTAATGCGCGTGTAGCTGAATAGCCAATTCCCTTTTTTCGAAATTTAAGGAATGCTAATGTTAATTAGCCTTTTGTGTGGTGTATACCGATACTGAAAACTAATAAAATTAACTTCATAACATTGCTCAAAACATTCTTGATTGCATTTGATAACCCTAAATGTTTTATATAAGGCTCTCATCCGTCCTTGGGTGCCAGGACGTCCTTGGATTAGGGCCTTGCCGATTGGAAAATTGAAAGAGTCCTTGTTTTACAGAGCATCTTAAATTCCAAAAAGCCAAAAAGGGGATTTGCTATTCCGTCGCCATGACGCATTGCCATGTTCAAGTCGTTGATCAGGGCAGTTTTAATTTTTCAAATAGTAAATTATGAAATCACTTTATGCCTATTTTTACCTTTTAATCACTACTTTAACCCACAAAAAGAAAAATAATGAGTTTTATTAGTTAATTAGCCGTTTTAGTTCGATATTCTCCGGTAGTAAGTAATTCATTAATGTCTGCTGGTTGTGATTTTTTCTAATTTTTATTTTAAATTGCAATCTTCAAAAGATGCTTTCACAAATATTTATCTCTATTATTCTTTTGCCGTTCTTTTCAATTCCATGCATCAATCGCTGAGATAATGTCAAAAATAGAGAATATAGGCTAATTAAAATAAAAGAAAATAATAAATTCCAAAAAATGAAACTGATACTATCTTAAATTTTAGTTAATAGTTAAAAAATAATAATAAAATTATAAATTTTTAAAAAATCAGTTTCAGAAATGATCACTTCAAACAAAAGCGAAACCCAACGGAAGAAGAAAAGCATGGACAAATTCTAGCAATTTATTTCAAAAATTGGACAGTAATGGACAGTATAGAAAACACTCGAAGGACAAAAGGAAATTGTGAAAAATGCAGGCGTAACTATAGTAACATTTCTTCAGTTAATTGTTTCATTCACTATTAATGTATAATGACAAATAGAGCCCGGCGCGGGACGGGATCCCGCGCGGGATTTTGCGGGATCCCAGTCCGCAATCCCGCATTTTTTGGAAAATGCGGGATTTGCGGGATTGCGGGATTTGCGGGATTAATCCCGCGGGATCCCGTCCCGCAAAGAATTTTGAGTTCCAATCCCGCAGCGGGATCCGCAAATTTGATTTTTTGTGCGGGATTATGCGGGATTTTATTGATTTTTTTGAAATTTTTCTAAGACAGAATGCCAAATATTTTTAAATAAATTTAATTAAAGTTAACTCATTTTTCATCGCAAATTTCATTCAAAATTTGTGAAATTTTCCCGGCGGCGCCTATTGGCACCGCCGGATAGGCTTTTCTTAATAATCCTGTAGAAATTGAGTCAAAAACTGCGTCATTTGGTCAATTTTAGACAAAATCTGTTACCAAATCGCATTAAATTTCATAAAATTTCTCGCAGATGTCGATAGGCACCAGGTATGGCACGGAAAGACTTCCGACATTTTTGGGGTAGGAATTCCGACTTCCGAAATTTTTGATGAAAAGTCGGAAATTTTTTTAATTTTTCTTTTCAAAAAACTAGCAAGTTTTGTACAATTTCTGTTAATAAATTGAACTGAAATTTTTAAAAATTTCCCGGCGGCAGTAGTTACTAGCCCCCTTTTTGGCCCTTGGAAAACCACCGTTCCAAACCAAAGCCTATTGGTTTAAACCAAAACCTATTGGATGGGTGCGGGGGTGAACCTAAACCTATTGAAGGGTTTTTATTGATTAAAAAATAAATTAATTAATTAATAAATTAATTAAAATAATTAAATTAAAAATAAATAAATAATAAAAATAAAAATAAACAATCCCAAAACTAAAACCTATTGGTTTAAACCAAAACCTATTGGATGGGTGCGGGAGTGAACCTAAACCTATTGAAGGGTTTTTATTGATTAATAATAAATTTAAATAATTAAATTAAATTAAAAATAAATAAATAATAAAAATAAAAATAAATAAACAATCCCAAAACTAAAACCTATTGGTTTAAACCAAAACCTATTGGATGGGTGCGGGAGTGAACCTAAACCTATTGAAGGGTTTTTGTTGATTAATAAAAAATAAATTAAATTAAAATAAAATAAATTATAAATTAAAATAAATAAATTAAAAAAAAAAATTTTTTATAATTTAAAAAATAATTGAATAAAAAAGCTAACATTCATTCTCTCTCTATCTCTTCTGTCTCTCTCACTATCTTTCTTTTCTTTCTCTCTCTCACTCTCTCTCTTATCTCTCTCTCTCTCACTCTCTTTCTTTTTTCTTTCTCTCTCTCTTATATCTCTCTTTTCTAAACTTTATATTTCCGAATCCTTTATTAATTTTAACAATTTTTTGCGCCGTATTTTTTGAAAAAACTTTTTGGGATCCAGGGAGGAGGAGGGAGGCCGGCGGTGCCGGTAGGCGCCGCCGGGAAAAAATTATATTTGAATACAATACATCGTCAGATTTTGTCCAAAAATGACCAATTTTTGCAATTTTTTGAGCAATTTTTTTAAGAAAATTAAGGATTTTAAAGATCCGGCGGTGCCGATAGGCGCCGCCGGAAAATTTTTTGAGATTTTGGCTATATATTTAACAGTTTTTCGATCAAAAATTATTCATTTTGCCAAAAATTCAATTCTTACCAGTGCATTTTTACTCCCGTATTTGGGTGAAAATTTACGGGAGCGGGAGCGGGAATCCCGTAAAACTCCCGTTCCCGTAAAAAATCCCGTTCACCGAAAAAAGCGGGAGTCGGGAGCGGGACTCCCGTAAACTCCCGCCGGTCTCTCTCTCTCATTCTCTCTCACTCTCTCTCTTTTCTCTTGCTCTCTCTAATACCACACAAAAATATAAATAATAATAATAATAAATTAATTAAAAAATTAAATTTAATTAAAATTAAATTGTTAAAATAATAATAGTTAAAAAATTAATACCTAAATAAATTTAAAATAATAGATAAAAATTTAAAAATAAATGAAAAAATATAAAATTAATATATGCCATGGCATGAACAATTTAGTTGACAATGTGCCAAATGACCACATGCTTGAGTGAAGGTCAAGCTCCGCCCACTTGTGATGGTATAAATAGCCGGCTATTACCAGCAAAAGTCAACTTCTCCCATTCATTCGCGAAAATTCTACCAACATTCTTTGCTTGTGCGCTCCGTCAAAAAATATTTAAACTAACAAATTTGCAACTACATTACCCTTTCATCCAATATTTTACCAATATTCAACTTATAAAAAAAAAATATTTTCAATAATTTTCTATTACAACTATAAAATTTACATTTTTCTAATTCAAAATATTCTTTCATATTATCTTATATCATCTATAAATCATAAAGTTTTTATTCATATATTATTCAAATAAAATGAAACGTTTTTCCCTCTCTCAAAATTCTTCCTCCTCCTTCCCCAAAAAATCCCAACCAAATAAATGCATTCGTAAAATTGATAACCTCACTTCAAAAAGTAAAAAATATCAACTGGTGCGCTCAAAATCCAAGTTCGTCATTGAGGAAATTGACAAATGTGCTGACCCCGCTGCGGAGCTACGCTCATGTGTGCACCATTCGATCGAGGAAGCAATTTTAGATGGACAAAACACACTTGGCGCTGCAAATAAGGTAGGTGTCATAATTTCTTCTGAACTTTTAGACCAGGGTGACATCATACTGCCCATTACACCAATTACGTCAAACGTCGTGGACGCCGTTTTCAACCAGTTTTGTAAAGTGGAGCAGAGCAAATCGAAACACGTCAACTTATATGGCGCTCCCTTTATAATTACCGTCACTGTCCTAAACACCAATGGACTACCGCGACAACGGACAACAAAGGGAAAAGGGCGACCGCCTGTCTCCTCACAATCGCACATTTTCAAAATCAACAACAACGACAACTACTGTCTTTTTTACGCGCTGGAACTGATGCGCTACTACTCATTATATATCAGGGGAGTAATTTCAAGGAAACAATTCAGATGGCTCAAAGATAACCAAACAACGGTTTTACGACAAAAGGTGCTGCAACTACTCCGCGATGCGGGGATCCTCACAACAGAGACGGAGTACGACGCGGAAGTTTATATACATCAAGTGCAAGGGTTATGGAACGTCAAATATCCCGGTGAGTACAAAATTTTCATATTTAACGATTACCAGATACGACCAATCACCAAATCTGATGTCACCGACTACCAATTCCCCATTCTTCTCTACCACAACAACAACCACTTTGACGGCATCAAAACTCTTTCAAAATTTTTCAACAAAAAGAACTACTGCCTCTCCTGCGAGTCGCCGTACTACAAGAAAATCGCACATTCATCAAACTGCTCTTCACTCTGTCACGGGTGCCGTGAGGTGGGAGTCGACTATCCATGTGAGCCCCAACAAGGATACGTCAAAAAATGTGATCACTGTAACAACACCTTTTACAACAACAACTGTTATGAGCGCCACCTCCACAAGGATTTGTGCACCAAATTTCAGCGCTGCGAAGATTGTGGGGTAATTTATAACATTAAGGTTCATGGGAGCGTTGGGCATAAATGTGGGGAACAGTTTTGTAAACTTTGCAAGCAATTTCATATAAAAGAAGACGACGACGACGGGATGAACCCCTGTACGAAATGTTTCATCCAGCCCCTAAAGCAACAACGAATTAAGTCATACAGGATCATCGCATACGACTTTGAGGCGACACAGGACAAGAAGGTGGAGAACCGATTCGAGCATGAAGTTAACTTTGCAGCGGCTACCATCATCTGCACCGACTGCATTATCAACGGCGACTGGAAAACTAATATTTAGAAAATTTAATTGAGAATGCATACTTATCATTTGCGATAACCAAATTCGAGGACTTGGAATGAATCATTAATAATACCTTTTGTGAAGACAGGTTGATAATGCTTAGTTAGAGATTGAGTGTACACTTTGCCTTGGATTAGATTAGGGCGAATAAAATGGGGATATGTTACAATAATGGGGTCCGCGGGGTCATCGGAACCATAACGCATAATTTGATCTTTCACACTGTCATAATGGATCGTTTGCACAGTTTGTTCATCCAGTGTTATCCCTCTTATTTTCAAGTCGTACTCAATTTCCCCATTGTCCTTACGTTCCAACTTCAGCCCGTAGTTTTTGCAGCCAGCGCTGATGAACTCCAAAATGTCGTGGTCCGGCTTTTCGTCAGTCAGCTCACCGAGATGTCCTTTTCCTGTCGGGAGTGGGTCTTTGTCCTCAGGGTGAACGTAGATGATGCTGTCCGTGTCAAAGTAGAGAATTTCACATCCGGGGATGTCGGCCACTTTTTTTAACACTTCGTAAAGGTATAGACGCGCCATTGATGTTGTGTAGAGTGAGATGACGACATTGGAGTATTTGTTTTCGTCGACAAACTCCTCTTTCGGCTTGTAGGTGAGCATGAATACGTCGTTGTCCTCATCCATCAGCTCAATGTCCATAATGTCAATTTTCTTGTCGTCGGTGTATTGTCGGAGAACACAAGGGTCGTTGTTGATTACCGCCTTCGAAAGTAGATTCCTCATGGAGAAGCGGTCGTCATTTTATTTCAAAAATCAGCATTTTTTCCATCTTTCATCCATATTTCGAGAATTTTTCATTCATATTAATCCTAAATTTTTGATTATTTTGTCCACATAGTCCCTGTCTCTAGTTATGGCAAAAAAATATATAAACAGATTTTCAAAATTATTGCTAAAGCTAATGTTAATAGCATAAACCGGAGCTATTGTTAGCAATAAATTTGAGTTTTTGTTGCGTAATAAGAAAATAACACACAATGAAAAGCAGATAGACGACAAATGCCATGTACAGAGTGCCGGGACCGAACAGCAAAGCCCACGCGTACCAAGCCGAGTCCAGCGCGGACAGAATGTAGTCGAAGGAGAAGTACAGGTTGATCAGGATGACCACCAGCGAAGTGAAAAAAGCGAACACCTTTTGCGGGAAAAAGAATTTTCACAATTTTTTTCGCCCAAATTTTATTTTTAAAGATTCGGGTGGAAAATCATATGGATATAAAATTTCAAAAATAAGACATATCTCTGTAAAATTCCTCAAAATCGTTAAATTAATGAATTAAAAGGTGGTTAAAAGGATATTTAAAACAATTATAGAAGAAAAATACCAACAAATAAATTTTTTTCATTTTAGAGAAAAAATAAATAGGTAGACATAAAATTTCGTTCTGTGTGGAGTAGCTTCATTGGTCCTGTCCTTCCTCCATGAAAAGCGTCTCTGATTTTGATTGGCGAGCGGTCCTTCCAGTTGTCGAAAAACTCCCTCATTGCTGTGTCCTTTTTCAGCTTCTCATTTATTTCGTGTTCCCAAATAACCTCCAAGTCGACGTAACGGCTTAATATTTCATGTTTCTTCTCTTCCCTTTCCCTAATCTCCCGCAGCGTCTTTCCGTTCGGCATCCTCGTTTCGTCGTCCATCTCGTCAAAACACTCCTCACAACCGTGCCACAGACAGCCATTCACCTCGATTATTTTGTCCCGCTTCCCATTTGTGCCTTTGATGTAGCCGTCCACTTGGTATATCTGTCCTTCACGCTTAAACACATATTCGCCGTAACGGGAGTGTGCAGTTTGAATGTTGACATTGTTGATGTGGGAGTACCAGTCGAGGTATTTGATGGCCAGTGCACTTTGATTCTGTTGAGGAGTGTAGCCTTTCTCCGGGACGATGGCGAGTGAGTTTGGTTTCAAATGGTTGAGTGCATAGTTTTTGACGCAGGCGCTGGCTATGGTCATGGCTTGCCAAAGAATGTCGATTCCTCCGTGTTTTCCGTTCCGTTGTGTCAGTTGTTTGAATTCCCGGCGTAATTCGACGAGGGCATGGGTAAGGATTTGGACGTCATTGCAGCAGTATTCGGGTAATTTTTCTTTGAGGTCGAATTTTTGGTATAGGTTGTTGCTGTACCAGTCGTCAAATTTCTGCAGATCGGCCTTCTTCTTTTGGTTAGGGCAATAGTCTTCACGTGGAGGAAGGTGCTGGAGGACCTTATCGTAGTTAGCTGATTTGTTGAACATATGGGGAAAGTGTTGTTTATCTTTTATATGAAGCCCAAAAGATTTGATGAGGCCAGATAATTTAATGGGCATTAGGTTGTAGCTGTCGTGAAAGATGGTGAGGGGGCCATGCTCGTTTTCCCTGATTTTCAGCTCGTAGAGGCGATTTCCTTGCTTTATGATGTCCGGGTTGTGAATTCCTTGCGCCAAAACCTCCTTGATGATCATCGTCATGTCGTAGCGCCCCCCAAAGTGTGCAAACGCGACTGTTGGAAACTTTTTGTTGTGGTCGAAAAGAAGCCACTGGACGAATTCGTACAGCGGTTGTTGAGTGACGACTTTTTGGTCGACTGTTGTCTCCGTGTAGTCAAAAGGTGAAAAGGTGATTGAGCGGTGAGGTCCACAAATTTGGCACTTTTTTCCCTGAAGTGATTTGTTCCAGTCGCCGTTGATAATGCAGTCGGTGCAGATGATGGTAGCCGCTGCAAAGTTAACTTCATGCTCGAATCGGTTCTCCACCTTCTTGTCCTGTGTCGCCTCAAAGTCGTATGCGATGATCCTGTATGACTTAATTCGTTGTTGCTTTAGGGGCTGGATGAAACATTTCGTACAGGGGTTCATCCCGTCGTCGTCGTCTTCTTTTATATGAAATTGCTTGCAAAGTTTACAAAACTGTTCCCCACATTTATGCCCAACGCTCCTATGAACCTTAATGTTATAAATTACCCCACAATCTTCGCAGCGCTGAAATTTGGTGCACAAATCCTTGTGGAGGTGGCGCTCATAACAGTTGTTGTTGTAAAAGGTGTTGTTACAGTGATCACATTTTTTGACGTATCCTTGTTGGGGCTCACATGGATAGTCGACTCCCACCTCACGGCACCCGTGACAGAGTGAAGAGCAGTTTGATGAATGTGCGATTTTCTTGTAGTACGGCGACTCGCAGGAGAGGCAGTAGTTCTTTTTGTTGAAAAATTTTGAAAGAGTTTTGATGCCGTCAAAGTGGTTGTTGTTGTGGTAGAGAAGAATGGGGAATTGGTAGTCGGTGACATCAGATTTGGTGATTGGTCGTATCTGGTAATCGTTAAATATGAAAATTTTGTACTCACCGCTGCTTGCCGCCTCACGCGATCAATGCGGCGTGACTTGACCAGTGCGGAATGCAGGTACAAATTGTGCGGCATGATCACTGCACCGACTACGCTAATCGCCTTTGGAGAGAGGTGTTTTTAAGTGATTCAATCAATTAATTTAAATCCGTGGTTGTGTCCCACTTTTTGGTGATATATAATGAGTAGTAGCGCATCAGTTCCAGCGCGTAAAAAAGACAGTAGTTGTCGTTGTTGTTGACTTTGAAAATGTGCGATTGTGAGGAGACAGGCGGTCGCCCTTTTCCCTTTGTTGTCCGTTGTCGCGGTAGTCCATTGGTGTTTAGGACAGTGACGGTAATTATAAAGGGAGCGCCATATAAGTTGACGTGTTTCGATTTGCTCTGCTCCACTTTACAAAACTGGTTGAAAACGGCGTCCACGACGTTTGACGTAATTGGTGTAATGGGCAGTATGATGTCACCCTGGTCTAAAAGTTCAGAAGAAATTATGACACCTACCTTATTTGCAGCGCCAAGTGTGTTTTGTCCATCTAAAATTGCTTCCTCGATCGAATGGTGCACACATGAGCGTAGCTCCGCAGCGGGGTCAGCACATTTGTCAATTTCCTCAATGACGAACTTGGATTTTGAGCGCACCAGTTGATATTTTTTACTTTTTGAAGTGAGGTTATCAATTTTACGAATGCATTTATTTGGTTGGGATTTTTTGGGGAAGGAGGAGGAAGAATTTTGAGAGAGGGAAAAACGTTTCATTTTATTTGAATAATATATGAATAAAAACTTTATGATTTATAGATGATATAAGATAATATGAAAGAATATTTTGAATTAGAAAAATGTAAATTTTATAGTTGTAATAGAAAATTATTGAAAATATTTTTTTTTTATAAGTTGAATATTGGTAAAATATTGGATGAAAGGGTAATGTAGTTGCAAATTTGTTAGTTTAAATATTTTTTGACGGAGCGCACAAGCAAAGAATGTTGGTAGAATTTTCGCGAATGAATGGGAGAAGTTGACTTTTGCTGGTAATAGCCGGCTATTTATACCATCACAAGTGGGCGGAGCTTGACCTTCACTCAAGCATGTGGTCATTTGGCACATTGTCAACTAAATTGTTCATGCCATGGCATATATTAATTTTATATTTTTTCATTTATTTTTAAATTTTTATCTATTATTTTAAATTTATTTAGGTATTAATTTTTTAACTATTATTATTTTAACAATTTAATTTTAATTAAATTTAATTTTTTAATTAATTTATTATTATTATTATTTATATTTTTGTGTGGTATTAGAGAGAGCAAGAGAAAAGAGAGAGAGTGAGAGAGAATGAGAGAGAGAGAGAGCAAGAGAAAAGAGAGAGAGTGAGAGAGAGAGAGATAAGAGAGAGAAAGAAAAAAGAGAGAGAGTGAGAGAGAGAGATAAGAGAGAGAGTGAGAGAGAGAAAGAAAAAGGAATCAGGAAGAATAAAAAATTATAAGAGAGAGAAAAAAAATATTTTCCGACAATTGTTTTTTAATTGAAAGGTCCGGCGACGTATGAGAATTTTTTAAATTTAAGAATGGATTTACTTAGTATTAACAAATTTTACAAGTTATTTTTTCACTTTGAATTTAGAGTTTTCCTATAATTTAATGAAAATCTTCGGGATTTCAGCCCCAAAAAGCTCCGTAATTCAGACACTATTTGTAATGGCTTATTAGTGTATTAAACTGACAAATGATGGCAATTTCGACCATTGCCCACAGACAAAGGCGCGGCACCCGCGGGTAATACTCAAATGCCAATTCGGCCATGCTTCGGCCGGCGACGACGCCGAGCCGAGCGGACAGAGATATAAGAGAGAGAGAAAGAAAAAAGAAAGAGAGTGAGAGAGAGAGAGATAAGAGAGAGAGTGAGAGAGAGAAAGAAAAGAAAGATAGTGAGAGAGACAGAAGAGATAGAGAGAGAATGAATGTTAGCTTTTTTATTCAATTATTTTTTAAATTATAAAAATATTTTTTTTTTAATTTATTTATTTTAATTTATAATTTATTTTATTTTAATTTAATTTATTTTTTATTAATCAACAAAAACCCTTCAATAGGTTTAGGTTCACTCCCGCACCCATCCAATAGATTTCTCAAGATTTTCGGCACTAAAGCTCATCCTATTGTCTGCCAAAATTTACTTAAGGGATATTCAAAACGGAAAATATTTTACGAAAAATGGCAAAATATTATTAATCAATAAAAACCCTTCAATAGGTTTAGGTTCACTCCCGCACCCATCCAATAGGTTTTGGTTTAAACCAATAGGTTTTAGTTTTGGGATTGTTTATTTTTATTTTTATTATTTATTTATTTTTAATTTAATTATTTTAATTAATTTATTAATTAATTAATTTATTTTTTAATCAATAAAAACCCTTCAATAGGTTTAGGTTCACCCCCGCACCCATCCAATAGGTTTTGGTTTAAACCAATAGGCTTTGGTTTGGAACGGTGGTTTTCCAAGGGCCAAAAAGGGGGCTAGTAACTACTGGCGGCGCCTATCGGCACCGCCGGACCCTAAAAATCCCTATTTTTCTTGCAAAATTTGCTCAAAATCGCAAAATTTTGTAATTTTTTGGACAAAATCTGTTAACAAAATTTTCCCGGCGGCGCCTATCGGCACCGCCGTACCCTCCTCCAAGTTCCCAAAAAGTTTTTGAAAAAATCGCGCTGTATAAAACGTGTAAAAATAGTCACTCCTTTTCCCAAAAATGTTCTAAAATAATGAAAAATGACAAAAAAAAAATTTGATAAAATATTGAATAATTTTTTGAAGCGTATACTAAAAACATTTGTGAAATACCTTTTACTTGGTTAAGAATTAAAAAATTTAGCCTATTAAAATATTTAGAAATTTTTTATTATATTGTATATTTTTTGAAAAATTTCCGATTTCCGACGTTTTTGGGGTCGGAATTCCGATTTCCGACTTCCGAAAATTTTTGGGGCCTCGGAATGCCATCCCTGATAGGGACCGCCGGACCCTCTGTTCCTAGTTTTTTGAAAAATTGCACCGCAAAAAAGTGGGTTTGAAAAGAAAAAAATAGTCAATTTATGAACCGTTAATAATTTGATTTCCGATCAACTTTTTACCGTCGGATCCAATCGAAAAATCTTAGTCGACCCATCAACCCCTTTTAATGCATCCCGCCAGCCCTTAAAAATTTATTTTTCAGCATTTTTTGATTTTTGGAAATTTTTTGAATTTAATTGAAATTTTTTCGAATTTTCCAAAATCCCGCAATCCCGCGCGGGATCCCGCAAATTTTAAATGCGGGATTTGCGGGATTGCGGGATTTGCGGGATTAATCCCGCGGGATCCCGTCCCGCAAAGAATTTTCAGTACCAATCCCGCAGCGGGATCCGCAAATTTGAAATTTCCGGGCTCTAATGACAAATAATATCTTGTCGTAGATGAACCACCAAAAACTTGAACATGCTGGTCATCTTTATGTCTTTGATAAACTTAGTGCGTATGGTTTTAACAAATTTTGGAGGTGTGGGAACAAAAATAACAAGGACATATGTTGAAACAAGTCAATGAGAATGTCTGTAGAGCAAACCCTGCGCGATTGGAAGCAAACGCGTCATTATAGGTTAGGCTATAGCAAATGCAAAATATTTTGTATGTATATTCGACAATTTTAGGAACAAAAGGTAGAGCCATTGAAGCCGCCGAGCCGCCATCTGCACTTCACTCAATTTCACTCCAAAAGGTGGGAACCCCTGTGTTGTCTGAATTCCGAACAAAAAAAATGCAACAAAGCAAGTTGTGTTAATTTCTCTGCGCTCATTGAAATACCTTAGCTAATCAAAAGAGCCAATGAAGGAATTACTACCGCAATTTCGCTTCATCTGAGCCAGTACAAATCCCGCCACAATAGCAAATCTATGCACGGAACGAAAATGAATTTGGTGAATGAAAATGGACCCCCCGTAACGGTTGGGTAATGTATTTTCTTCGATTCATTTTATTTTTTGTTAATATTTTGATTTTTGGGCAGATGTCTTAGAATAAAACCTAGCGCCACATATTTAAATTTAAATTCGTCGAAAAGTTTAAAGCCAAACCCGAAAGTGAATTCATTCCGAACAGTAAATCGTAGCCAAAAGATATTTGGGCCACATGAAGACGAACTGACACGATCCTTTCCTTTATTCGTACAGGCAAAGAGACAATGCCGTAACACTTGACCTCTTATCCATATATGTCAATTACATGCTTTGTCTGACGGCTTGGCTTCAAAAATTCTTGGTCCAATGTTGTAACGGCCAAAATTTTGTTGAAAATGCAGCAAAATCAGCTGTGCTCCTCCATTGAGCATTGCATTTGCGTGTAGACGAAGTGCCCTCCCGGCCGCAATTGTAGCATTTGAAAGTTTCAGGCTGTTCGGTGTTTGAGAAATTTAATTGTCGACGCTGGTCAAAATTTTGGGGAAAATACGTGTCGTTTTGTACGGCTGCTTTTGTCGCATTTTGTGTGATCTCCGCGGGGGCTGTCATGGCCACGAAATCATCGAAAATTATGTCTGGTTTTGCTTGCCACTTTCAAATGTTGTAAGTCCGGTTGATTGATTCGATTTTGCCGGTTCTCAGTACAAAAACTACTTTCAAAAACCCCTTTGTCTTAAGCTTGTCGGGTGAGATTCATGTGCTGTCGGCAAAATTGTTGCTGTAAGTCCCTATTGATGCGCTGCAAGCACTTGAACTTTAAACGGTCTTGTGTAAACCGTTTACATCTGTTGGGCGACTCTTAGTTGTGTTTAATGGCCTGCTGTTTCGCTGACATTCACTAATGCGCCGGAGCGATCGTTTGGAAAATTGGAGGCAGTTGAAAAGCACCAAGGTGAATTCTTTGGCAGTAATTAAGCTCATAAATGGCGATTTGATCTAGGATGACCAGCCCATTTATTTTTTCCAAATATTCAACTTGCAGTATGAATCTCGAATTCAGCTGCATCAGCCATTTATCGACACGGCTGTTTCCGGTCTCCGTTTTACTTTTGAACATGTGGACAAGTGCCCGATGGTCGGTAAAGACTCTTGTTGGTAGCATGGTGATAAACTGCGAAAATTTTTTGGCTCCGAAGCGAACAGCAAGCGCTTCTAATTCCGTTTGACAATATTTGCTCTCGTAAGAGTTACACTTTCTCGAGGCAAAGTAAATTGGCCTAACATTTGCGTTTTTGTCCGGTTGACAAAGAATTGCGGCGATTCCAATTTTACTGGCATCAGTCATCATTATGAACTGACGGGATGGTTTATTTTTTGCCGCTTCGAAGTTTGGAAAGTGCAAAATTGCGTCGTCAAAAATTTTTTGCTTTAAGGCCTTTATTGCCTCTTTTTCAAATTTGCCGATCGCAAATTCAGCATCTTTCTTCAAAAGTCCGTACAAAGGCGCGGCTATGGCACCAAAACCAAAAATAAATTTTCGGTAGTATGCCAAAAATCCAAGCAGCGATTGAAGTGCCTTTTTGACGTTGGAATTGGCAATTCCATAATCGGACGTACTTTGTTTACATGCATTTTTATTCCTTCAGTAGTGAGAATGTGCCCGAGAAACGGTATTTCGTTTGCCGAAAAATGGCACTTGCTGATTTTTAATTTGAGTCCTGCTTCCCGAATACGTTCGAACACTATTTGTAAGTGCTCTTGATGCTTTTCCCATGACTCGGAGGCGATTAAGATATCATCAATAAAGATGAAGACAAAATCGTTGATTAATCCCTCGAAAAGCTGTGACATAAATCGTTGAAAAGTTGCAGGAAGTCGAGGGTCGAAAAAATTTTCTTGCCTCCCAGTACCAATAATGTGTTGTCGATATTCGGCAAAGGATATGCATCCTTTACAGTGACTGAGTTCAGTCCCCTGTAGTCCACACAGAAACGGAGTGTGCCATCCTTTTTCGGCACAATCACAATTGGTGAAGTCCATGGAGACGAAGAAGGTCGAATTATGCCACGTCCAAGATAATTTTAGATCATTTCCGCAACCTTTTCCCTGTAGGCATAGGGGACGGGTCGCATCCTTGAACGTATCGGTGCCGAGTTCAGTAGTTCGGCTTTCGCTTCATTTGGAATTTGTCCAACTTTCAGAGACATTTCGTCTCCAAATAGGATATCCGTTTTACTTTCTCGAATTTGAAAGTCCTTTGTCGGCAAAAACGAATTGCCAGAATCATAAGACGATTCCACCTCTTCAACTCTTCCGATCGCCGTATTCCCGTCAATTTGAACTCAAATTTGAAATTTGGCAGACAATTTTCCCATTTTCGACTTTTCCAATCGATTGATCCACTCTAACTGCTTTTTCGGCAGGCACTGGACATATTAACACGTCCTGGCCATTCCATTTTTCATCGACCTCCATTTCGACGAATTTGCTATTTAGCACATTTTTTGTTGCCTTTTGGATTGACTCCGCACGGGCAGCCAATGCGACAAACTCATCGAAGCAAATCCTCGGCCGGCGTGCCATTTCAAGGGACAAAGACAAATCCGTATCCGATAAGGCACGAATCAAATGCTTTGTTGCATATTCATCGACCAAATTTTGTGTCAGGCCCGGGTAGGCACGGTGAACGACATTCTGAACCCGATCGGCCAGTTCGTCAAGTTTCTCGTTCGGTTTCCGCTTCAGACCATTCATAAGTTCGTCAAAAGCCCCCATTTCTCTACAATCGGTTCCTCCAATTGTGCTCGCCGGCACGTAAGAGTGGGGAGTGTCGCATGCCAGTTAATTTAGGCATTTAGTTTCCATTTTGCGAACACAGACGCGATAATCCACCCAGTAGCGCCACGTCGTATCAGGAGAGAAGCGATGTTGCTCACACAATTAGGAAACGGGGAATTGTATCCCAAAATTCAAACACAATTCAAACAAAAATCCTTTTACAATTAAAAGTCCAAACAGCGAAGAAATTGAACAAACATAAAATTAACCAAAAACGAGCGAATATCCAATCTGAATAAAAAGTGACCAGGGGAAGAAAAGTCGGCAGCGGAAAACAATCAATAAATGAAAAAGGCGGGAGATTCAAAATTGAGAACGAAAGGACAAAATTAAATGAGAGAGAATACAATTAAATAATTATTAATTAAGTCAAAAATTGGGAATAAAATAAATTAACAATCTATCACATTTCCATGAATCTCTCATTTTAACTGGTCAATTTCTTTAAGTAAAGACTTTTTAAACCATTTTTCTTGTTTTCTTCGGCGTTAAAATAATATAAAAATTAAAGAAATACTACGTTTGTTATAAGAGGACTGGGTAATATTGCCGATGGTATTTTTTGAAATTTTCAAAAACCGTTAAAATATGTTTCTTGAAGTTTTCGGGATGCTAGTCACGAATATGAAATCCATTTAGCTAATTCCAAACCACTGACCCGAAAAAAAGTCAAGAATTCTTTTTTTCATCAAAATTCTGCTTTAAATTCTAAAAATTTTGGTTGGAAGGTACAAAATCATTTTAGTTTATAATGAAAAAAAATATTTTTTTTCTAACAATTTAAAATAGAGTTGAGCGGGACCGGGACCTAAACACGGACAACTGAGTACAACTGAGTACCGAAGTCCCGGTTTTGACCGGGACTAGTCCCGGTTTTTTCCCGGTTTTCCCCGCAAAAAATTCCCGGGTTTTCAACCCGAAAAGTCCCGGTCCCGGTTAAGCCCAAAATTCCCGGTCCCGCTCAACTCTAATTTAAAACACAAAAATGGGCATTTATGAACAAAATCTGCTAACAAATTCGCCTTCACCAAGCCCTCAACCCTTTTCAAAAGTGATTAATTTACCTTGTTCTATTCTTTGAATTATTCTTTTTAATTACGCTTTAGCAGGAAAAGTGTAAAAAATTATTTTCACGGCCACTAACATTAACAATTCATTTTCTCATTTACATTTATCAACCGACAATTATTTGCACCTGTTTAATTGTACGATTAAGATAAAACCAATTCTAATAATGCAAAAATTTGACCTTTTTCAACTATTAATTTAAATAATTACAAAATATTTTATTTACGACTAAAATTTACAATATTCTTTAATATTTTTTGTTAAAACTTCAAAACTAATTTAAGAAAAAAAAATTTAAAATTCATATTTTACGATAACTAATTTTTAATTTTAAGATAATTATCAAAATAAACGTTAAAACTTTAATTATGCTTCCATTCCTTTTCCATTTATCCCATAACATTCTTTGCCGCTGGTTGAACTTTGATTGTTTTGGGTTGAACTTTGAATGTTTTGGACTGAGCCGTCAGTTGAATGCTTCCCAACTTTTGCTTCTTTAAGTGGCTAGTAAATTTGTTGAATTTTTCGGCAAGAATTTCGCGCATTTTGGACGACGCCCACAGCAAAAGCCTAAATCGGCCATTAAAATTGCGAACTTATTCTTTTTGACTAATTAAATTGCGAACCCGAATAAACTATTACGATGAAATTAACAATTTGGTTCTTTTAATTACCATGCCGGTATGGCCACCGTGGCCAAATCGTTCACCCACGGGTATTGATTGAAATTTGCAATAAAAAGTACTTCGTTCATCTCCAAGCTAATGTTAAACCATTTCTGTGCGTATGAATAGCGATTGTTCTGTTCGTCAACAAAATTTGTGGCGGTCACATAAACGAAAACCTTCAAAAAATAATAATTTGAAATTATTTATTATTGCAATTAAGAAATTAAAATTGCTTTTGCTGACCATGAAAATGGCAAAAATCAGTTGGCCAAAAAAGGTGAACACCGTGTAAATGGTCATTTTGCGCTCAATTTTTGAACTGGCATCATTTTGAAGACCGGCATTTTGACAACGGCACAATTTGTAGGCAAAAAGTGTTGCCAAATTTAGCAGCAGACAAATGACTCCAAAGAGAATGGCGGACCAAGCGGCGAACTCACTGCTGTTAATCTCCTAATTTGTAAGTGCAATTTTATTTTATTTTCTAATTTTATTAGTGCCAAAAATCGAACATTTGCTGTCTTATGGTCGTCAAGTGTGAAAGTGACATTGTCAGATTGAACATGGATGAACATGTCAAAGCCGAAAATTGGAGCAGTGAATGGCAACGGCAAAATGAAAGAAAGGGCCAAGAAAAAAAGAAGCGAACGATTCCAAAACTAAAATAAGAATAGTTTTTCGATAAAAACTGGATTTAGAATAATACTAGAATAGACCGGGACTTCGAATTTTAGGAAAAAAGGGGAAAATGAGGATCGGGATTTGTCGGGACGAGAAAAGCCGGGAACGTTTCCTAATTAATTCTTTTTAAAATAATACTGGAGTAGGTAGGGACTGAAAATTTTGGGAAAAACGGAGGGGGCGGGGGGATAAGTCCAATAGCCGGATGCAGTGTGGTATTGGATTAATGTTGTTGACCCCTTCTTTTGAATTTTGTATTTGATTGGCTTTTGTATTTTGGTGATTATTCGGTTTTATGGATATTAATTGTCGACCATGGAAAGTCTTCCACCTTTTCATAATTCATCGGCATCAGAACGGAGGTGAAGCGGTTGAGCAGTAAAAATGCGGTCAAAAAATTCTCCACATGGAAGGAGTAATAGCCAACAAAAAGCAAAAGTGCCAACACAAGACGAGGCAAGCGCAGATAAAGCGGCAAGAAAAGGCCAATTCTGCCAAAGCGAGGAGCAAAAAAGGTGAACACATAATTGACGAGGCTCTGAAAATGTTTTAAAAATATAATTCAAAATAGAAATTGTCTTTTTCAAAATATTTGTTTTACGCAAATTCCGCGGACAATGACAAGCACAAAAAACGATGAGCGAAAATGGCCGAAATTTGCGATGATCACTCCCAACTCAACACAGTACAGCAGCGCGGACGGCACACCGATTGCCAATGCGACGACCAATGGGGCAAAATCGGCATTGGCCAACACGGCCATGGCGGAAAAATATGCCGAGTCCATTCAGGGCAATTAAGCTAAATTAGGCAGGGATGATCAACATAATATGGCAATTTGCAGAACAGTGCCTGAACAGTGATCATAGATTTATTTTCTTCGTAAAAAGTGCCTTTACAAAAATGAAGTGAGACATTTAAGCTACCTCATTCCCTTTATCTGTTAATTTGCGTTGTTAGGTGGGGAATTAATTTAATTAAAAATATTTCTCGTCTTTTCACCTGCAACCATTTTCCTGTTAATCTATTTACTAAGTACCATTAATAATATGTCTGTCTTTTGTCTTTTCTGCAATAATTCATTAACAATTATTTTGCAGTTTAATTGAAAAGCCGAATTCAAAGAATGGTTTTTTTTTTTGCTTTTAGCCCGCGGAAGCGACCAATTGAAAATATTTTTTGAAAAAATGACATGGAAATTATTTTAAACTGTTTTAAGTATTGCAAATTTCCCAATATTTTGTCTTCTGTTAGAATTTGTTTATTTAAATAATAAATGAAAGAGACATAAAAGGTTTTATCTTCCCATGTAAAAATTAGTCATTTCAAAATATGTATTTTAATTCAATTAATTATTTAAAAGGTTTTGTAAATTTTAAAACAAAAATTTTGCAATTTATTTCTTTCATTTTCATTAATAAAATGTCAGTGAATATTTTTCCTTTTCTTTTGGCACTTCTTTTTCCTTTTTTGCCTTTCTTCTTTCCCTGCTTTTGAGGATGCCAACCAAAACATTGGCATTGGCACGCCCTCCTCCGTCTGTGGCCCTAAAAAAGTGCCAAAACTGTCAAAAAAGTCCAAATTTATTGGCCCATACTAACTCTCGCCAACCAAAGGGCAAATAATCAATCCATCTTAAACGTCCCCGGCACAAAGACACTTCTAAAAAATGTTTGTGTTGTTGTGCCGCCCTGCCGGGCGTCTAAAAGCCTTGGGGGCAATCCAAAAATGAATGGAAGGCATCGCTTTGGCAAAAGTGACGGACGCCCAAAACTCTTCTCAGTTAATTTGGAAATTTAATAAAATGAACTTTTAATTTTTTTTTTAAAGTTTCTTCGATATATCAGAATTTATTCAGATTAATACCGCCTTTACAGAATTAGCTTATTTCGTTATTTAATAAAATAAATAGAAAAAAGCAAAAGGTTCCATATGCATACAATAGAAACCGCTGCAACTAACAAAAAAGTGGTAATTGATTAAAACTTAAACAAAATAATAATAATAATATTATGTTCAATTAAATTAACTAAATATTGCTGAGAGATAACGTTTGGGGTCTCCACTTCGAAGAATTTCAAGAGTTTTTTTCATACATTTTTCGTGCAAAAATACATTTTATTTTTGAAAATTTAAATTTTATTTTTTGAATCAATTTTTTAAAACTTAAATTTATAATAATGGAAAGGAGAAAAAAATTACCGCGAAATTGGGGTTGACCTTCGCAATTTGAGATCCGTTTCACGGTATTGTACTCAATGCCATCAACCGAAAAGAATAGTTCTTCCATTGGATAATTTATAAAAATGAAAATTTATCATTGCGGATTTGCGCTTGAATTGGGATTTTGTTGGATGGTTAGGTAATGTCCATGGATTTGTCATTCCTCAAATTAATGGGAAGGAATTGTTTTGCGAGAAAACGGGCAAATTATTTGCGCAAGGAAATGGGAAAGGCTTTTAATTAAGCATTGGCAAGTGTTTTTATCAACAAAAGTCACCCAAATCGTTGACATTTCCAAAAGCATCTGCTGTTTTGCCCTTATGTTCATTGTTTTTGTTTTTCCATTTTTTATAATCTTTTTTTTCTCATTTATTGTCAAATTTTAAATTGTCCGATTGTCCGGGCGCAAGTCAATTATGGACGCACTAATGACTCTTCACTTTAGTTAAAAACTAATTAACCAAAATAAAGGGATTCGTAATTTATTGATGAAATGCACTGAATACAATTGAGTGTCGCGGGAATAAAGCCGGGAATTTCTTTTAACTTTTAATGACATTTCACTGAATTGTGAGAAAGTTTCATTGCCCAGAAACGCTTTCAATCAAATTACCGTTGTTTTATGTTCCGGTACGTCCTCGCAAACTATCAGTTGGACTTCTGTTGTGCAACCATTTCCATTGGAAATGTCTGATCAGTACTGTGCTGATCAGCGCTTGCCTGTCCCATGTCACTTTCTGTCAGATCAGTGGATGGGAAAATCGGTGAAAATCGCTTTTTAATAAAATTAAATAATAATTTAAACAGTTCCTTAATTTGACTAACTTTATAAATGTCTTTTTTAATTTGCCCATCTCGATTCACCTAATACCATCGGGGTTTTCCCGAAAGGGGCCAACTCAGTTCCGTTAATTTTAGAAAAATTTTAAAAATATTAATTATTTTTTAATTTTAGAACATCTCTCCACCATTTTGATTCGGCCCATTTTGCTCCGACAAATATTAACAGTTTATGTGCCAATCATTATATGAGTGTCATTTCGGTGGTTCTCGCTGCCGTCTTTTATATGCTTTATCTCAGTGAATGCTGGTAAAATAAAATAAATTTACACTTAAAATATTCAAAAAAATCTTTAATTTTTTTTAAATCATTTAAAAAGAGATTTTTAATATTGTATGAAATAAACATAGGCATCACTTTGTGCGGGTTGGCATGGCGCCGCGTTATAGTGTTGGCAAAGTGTTGGAGTTGGTTGAGAAGATGCGCAACGCGATTCCAGTGGTTTGGTGGAAAAGTTTGAGCTATCATTACATGCGACGAACACGGCGAGTGCTGAGGCAAGAAAAATGATAAAATTGGGAAAACATTAAAATTAATGGCCAATATTGAATTTAAAATATTAAAGAAAAAGAAATAAGGAAAAATATTGAAATGTAAAATTACGAATTTATGCCATTTTTAAAGGGTTCATTGAGTTGAATAGGCAAAAATAAAATTAGGGTCAAATAGACAATAGTTTATAACTTAAGAATAACATATATTATTAAAAAGGGTAAATAAAGTTCATTTAAAATGATTTAATTTAATAAGCCAAAATTATTTTAAACTAACAAAAATATTTGAAGAAAAAGCGATTGGAAAATGAATGTTTTTAAATTAATTTTCATTTTTTAATTTCATAGGTACCGTAATGGGGACGCGGTCAGCACCACCCAAGTGTACTACGAACGAGTCAACTCCAACAGTTCCGGCAATGTGTAACACTGCTAAATGCTTTTGCTGTAAACTAACCAAATTTTAGATTTTTGTATGACGAATGCGGATATAAGGTAAGGATTAATGAAATTTTTGAAAAATTGGCATAATTTGTTTAAAAAAATTGTTCTTGGCACTTTTTAGGACCTATCCAAGCATATTGTTGATTTGCACAAATTTGCGGCTGTCCGAATGCGCTTTTCCAAGGGCTTCGTGTTCGCCTGTGTGGAGGCGGCCAACGAATTTGAGGAGCAGCGGACACGCTTCTTTGCCGAGAACGAAATGCGCGACGATTACATGGAGGTGCTAACATATAAGCATAGAGAAGAGTGCCATTGATCAAAGATGTTGATATTTGTGATCGACACGTTTAACATTTTCCACAGTTAAACAACCGGTAATGGTAATTAGAAGTCTTTACCGTTACATTTGCCGGAAAATCGAATTTGTGGTCACTACTTTATAGTAGATTATAAAATAGTCGCATAAGCATTTCTGAGTGCCATAATACATTCTACTACAAGAGGATGGATTACGGTAGGAACTTAGAATCAGGAGCATCATTTTGCCAGGGTTTTTTCCGGGAATGATTGCTTGACTATAAAAATTCACTTTTAAATGCTTCCATATTAAAATTTATTAGTGTAAAATTTAGGTGCGCGAAGGCCTTGACTTGGCCAATTTGCCGTTTGTTGAGCGTCTGTTGGTGTTCCCAGAACGAAAACAGCCGCTGCCAAAATCAACTAACAGTAATAATGTGCCATCACAAAATTGTTGCGATTCCGGCACTGATTTTGCCGAGGATGGCAGCGCAGCATCGTCGCCACAACTCGCGCTTCCCTGGTGGATGTGCCCGTCGGTGTACTGGTCGGCCAGTCTGTTGTTGTGCAGTTGGCCCCTTCGTTTGGTCGCTGAATGTTAGTGCCCGGGTCGGACTCATTTGGGCGCCTCAAGCACACTTAGGGCTCTTAGCCTAATTAATCAAATTCTGTGCCAATTTTTGAAAATTTTATAATTAAATTATTGCTAATGATTTAATAATGCATAAAAAGCTTATAATTTTAGTAGAAATGCTTTTGCTTTCAGGCCAAACTGCGCATATTCACTTCCAAGTCACCAAGCTGTTCGGCACAAATTATTTGAGGCTCGTCACTTTTTTGAGTGCAATTGCATAAAATAATTTCTAGAGTATTAAAATAAATTAGATTTGTATAAAAGTTCATTCAATTCATTGAAACTCTAATAAAAATATTAAAAAATGGCATATTTAAATGAAACAAGTTACAATTTACCCAACAATTTTAAGCCCGTCCAGCGTCAACTACACGGGCCCACTGACCCGAAGTTCGACAATGGAAAGCAACGAATTGGAGGAGGCAAATCGCCGCAATTATTTGATCGTGCCCAGCTACAGCCAGGCCATTCTGCTGGATCCGGTGGATCAGTTGCAGCAGAGGGAACAATTTTTGCAAGTGGAAAATTTTTTGATGATTTTTTTCCTATTTTGAATTCCCTATTAATTTTAGAATTTACGAAAATTTTCTCTAATTCATTAATAAATGGCTTATTGAACAGTCAGAAAATCATTTTAAGGAAAATTAGTCCATTAAAAATATTCAAAATTATTTTTGGTAAAGGGGGGGGGGTGAATTAGTCGTAAAAAGAAAAATTAATTTCATTTGATATTAAAAGACCAAGAATTGAGGCCGTAACCGAAAAATGGATGAATTTCTCAAATTGAGAAGCGAGACGAAAAAGCTTGAGCACCGCTATCCTTAATTAATTCTTTAATTTGATTATTAAAATTAATGTTCCAATTCATCAGCCGGCCAACTTTTTCCGTCAAATTCTCTCCTATCCTTGGCGGCCTCTACCGACGACAACGCCTGCCAATGCTAATGTGCCTATTGGCAATGAGGTGGCGGCACATCACGCTTTTTACGGTACCATTGGCGATGATGAACAGCCACAGTACACTTTAATGGTAATCGGTGATTACAGTTGTGAGACACAAATAAATTCATTATAACAAAGTTGAAATGAAAATAAAATTCTTGGAAAAGCAAGGTAACAGCTATTTTTTAAGAAAAATCTGACAGTTCCAACGGCGACAAATGATTTGATGAAGCGCAGTCGCTCCATTTCCTTTTTTGGGAGAGAAAATGGGTAAATAAACGAATTAGATTTTTAATTTGTTGGCCTCATGTAAATAAATTTTATTCAACACTTTAACCCATTTTAAGGGAATTCCGATTTCCGAAATTTTTAGGTCCCCGAAATTCCGATTTTCGAATATTTCAGAAATTCTAATGGACCGACGAAGAAACACCATCTGTCAACTCGGGCAGGCATGCCAACAACAAATCGCCAAAATCCACCACGTTCCATCACAATTTCAGAAGGTGATGGTCGAATAAAAGAGAAAAATTAAATAAATAATTTAAAATATTAAATTAAATTAATATCATTTTAATTAAAGGTATTGCTGCAATTGCATCAGCGGATCCGCATAGGCCGCGAAAATTGAGCATAAAAACGCGGCACGTGCCAACAATGACGAGGTCAACAAAACTGGACAAAGAAAATTGAATGAATTGAATTCCATTTTCGCATTTTAAAGGATTCGGTGCCAAAAGCATCACCCGCAACAACGAATCGGCACTGACAGGGAACCGTTGCTTGGGCCCATCTCCACCAGGACGGAACAGAACCAAATGGAGATGAGCAATTTCAGCTTCCAGCAAATAGTGCCGCCCGATGAACCGCCGCCTCCATATGAAGTGATTTTGCATTTATGAAGGAATGGGACGGGTCATTAAGGCATGGACATGAATATTGCTTATCTTGCCTTTTTGTACTTCTCGTTCTCTCATTTTATCTTTGTTTTATCAACTTCCCTGGCTAGTCCTTCTCCCGATCCCCTACTTTTAGCCAGCGGGATTTTTTACGGGAATCCCGGTTCCTCTCCCGGAAAATTTCGGACTCACATTTTTTGGTTTCCGCTCCCGCAAATACTTTTCTACCGGTCACTAATTATTTAACTAAATTTTGATATTTCTTCAAACAAAATTTTAAATGATTCGATTTGTTTATTTTTGCAACGCTCTAATAATTTTATAAAATTTTAAAACAAATTAAACTTTAACAGTTTGCACTTCGCCACTTTTCCCCGCTTTACCATCGGCTGCGTCAGTCTGTCCATTCGTTGTCCTCCGCTCTGTTCCCGCGCTCGTCGAGCAGTTCAAACGATTTGCGGCAGTACGCCATGGACGGACCGAGCAGCAGCAGCGGCACGTCACGACAATGTTGAGGGACGAAGCAGTGCAAACAGCAGCAGGAGATTTGAAAAAGCAATAATGCCACGACCCAAACCAATTAAATTTTAAGTTTTATTTTAGAATAAATTTTTACTTTTAATAAATTAAATCTTTAATTGCCCAAAAATTTATTTATTAACTATGAACAAAAATGCCAAAACATGTCAACTGAGATTTCGACTGAACTATTTGTTGAGTTGAGATGATAAGCAAAAACAAAGTTATGGTAATTCACGAATGCGCATAAATTTTTTTTCCGGCACTGTACTAATTCTGTTCAAATGTTGTTGTTGCTATAAAATGGGACGGCATTCGATCAAGCAATGGGGTTGTTTCGAAATTCCCAGTTCTCTTTCGATATAAAAAAGAGTGCAGTAAAACTGGTAAAAATCCCACCCGTCACCTTTCAAATCTCGGTTTTTCTAAAATGTGCTCTTAAAAATACAAAACCGCAATCCCAATTAAATTATTTAATCTTAAGAGGTCCAGGTTCTTTTCAATTCTGCTTGTCTCGAATTTTTCAAAATTGATAATCCGCTTTATCCTATCCCCCATTTTGTCTGCTTTATCCCATCGCTCATTTCTCCACTCTGTCCCATCTCCCTTTTCTCCACTTTATCCCATTCCCATTTGTCCACTTTATCCAATCCCCCATTTATCTGCCTTATCCTATCCCTTATCTGTCCATTTGTACTATTGCCCATTTTATCCCATCCCTCATTTTGTCTGCATTATTCCATCGCTCATTTCTCCACTCTATCCCATCCCCCATTTGTCCGCTTTATCCTATCCCCATTTGTCCACTTTATCCTATCCCTTATCTGTCCATTTGTCTATTGCCCATTTTATCTCATCGCCCATTTTGTCTGCATTATCCCATCCCCCTTTTGTCTGCTTTATCCCATCTCCTATTTTGTCCGCTTCTCCCCATCGCCCGTGGTTTCGTCTCGCCCTGTCCATCTCCAATATTCTTCCCGGAATTGCTTGGACTCATCCTCGTTTTTTTGCGCGCGTCAGCCCATCCCCGTCGGCGTTATCGACGTCAAACCCATCAGCGAAGCTGCTGCAAATTCGCAGTTTGTCGCCTGCTGAAATGCGACGGCCGACGGACGGACCATTCGCCGATCGATCGGACACTTTTGATCGCACAATAATTGCTTCTGCTCCCCCACTGAATTTCTTCAAAAGTTTTTTTTCTTTTTTTTGCCCGGGGCGAAAACGTCACAAAAATTGCGCGGGCATTTCCGAGTGCAAATAAATAAATAAAAATTGAAAATTACCATCGTTTCTTTAGGGACTAGGTCGTTTCGGCGCCGCCGTTTCGGCGCCAGCCCTTGTTTTTGGACTATAACTTTTTTCTTTGACAACCAAATCTAATAATCTTGGTATCATTCTAAAGCCCTTCAGAAGCCCTATTAGACCTACAAAAAACCAAAAAAAAAATTTGACCTGTAAAGAAGTTATTAAGAAAAAATCACAAAAATTTTGACTTTTTTATAATTTTCAGTTAGAACTTTTTTAGTAAGCGACTAATCGCTAAGCAATTGCTTAGAAATAGCTTCTAAACATGTTCAGCTTTCGAATGATACCAAGATTGTTAGATTTGATCGACAACAAAAAAAGTTATAGTCCAAAAACAAGGGCTGGCGCCGAAACGGCGGCGCCGAAACGATACAGACCCGTTTCTTTATGCACCAATTGCTGTGCGGCGTTTCAATTCGGTCAAAATACGAAGAGCATAGGCAGTGAAGAAGCCCAAATTTGCATGGTATTTTGTTGCAAAAATTACAGATATTGCACATTGCCCAAAAAGTTGTTTACAAAATGCATTAAATTGGGCTTCCACTTTCATGTAAATTTTTTTTCTTGAAACGTTCGAAGTAATAGGAAAAGCATCGTCTTTTTTTTTACTTTGTTACTGAGATTCGAAATATTGAGATTTAGTTTTAAATTAATTTGAAGAATTTTTTGGTATTTATTTAATTTTTTGCATATATTTAATGCAAATTTTTTTACCTTTTTATCACATTTTTAAGGGGTTTTTAAAAAGCACAAATAACAACAAAGCCATATTATAATAAAATGTTTTTATTAACTTTTGCTTTCGCTGCTTTCATTTTCATTTTTTCTGTTTACATAATTTATTTAATTGTTTTTTTTTATCAGTTCCAATTATTTTGTTGATTTGAGCCCAAATCACAATCAATTTGCAGTTAATGTACGTTTTACACTGTTTTTTCGCCAAATGATTCTTTCTGTTTGTCTTTTTTTTGAACAGTTTAAAGAATGAATGAATTACCTAAATTCATAAATTTATTTGTTAGTTTATTATTTAAATTATTTAAATTTTTATTTTGCATTTTATGTAATTAAATGGGTCAGCGCCGCTGCGTTCACTGCCAAACCGCAAATTTCTGCACACGTCACAACAAAATTAGGCTTCTTCACCGAGACAAACTGAAGCCATGCATGTGGTCAGCAACGAATAAATAATTTAAAATTTAAATAATTTTTTTATATTTAATTTTAGGCTCAACAAACACATTCAGTCGCACTATCGTCCGCTTGAATTGCCCTGGACACTTTGCATGCGTTCAATTTTCCAATGGAACAATGAAACAGTGAATGTAAAAAACATTGAACAAATTGATATACCATTTTAAAAAATTTAAACTAAACGAGTTTTTTTTTAATATTTTTGATTAAATAAAAAACCAAATTTCAAATTAGAAAAATATTGGTCTGAAAATTTTCATCGGAACACAAAAATTAACTACATTTTCATTATAATAAAATCTAATTATTTTTCATTTTAAGCATTTTTGGGTGTAAAAGCTTAATTTTTCGCTTCATTTTGGTTCTGTGGTGCCATACTGTCGACGTAGGAAAAAATTTAATTTCTATGATTATTGTTATTTGATCAAAAAATAATAATAATAAAGCATAGGTTTGGAGCCACCTGCTCGGCTTCGTCTGGTTCGTCTACCTCCAATGGTGGGCCCTCAATGAATCGCTTCCGTCGGTGAACGCGCCGATTGCGGACTATTGGGTGATGGGCACGGCAATGCTGTGCAGTCAGGTGAATAATTACCATGTTAATTGCTTTCCAATTAATAGAATTAATATTTGAATAAAATTAATATTTTTTCATTTAAATACAAAAATGTTATGCCTAAATTGCATCTGTTCAAAATCTATTGCAGCTCTGTATGCTTCTCTCCTCTGCTTACCATATTTTCGGGTGCCATTCGCCTCAGCGCCGCAAACAATGGTAAAATAAATTTTTAAAATATTTTTGTAAAATTCAAATATTTTCTATGGAAAGGCTTCGGGCCGACCTTTTCGGCGTGTCGGCTGGACTCAGTGGACTGTACATGACCGGACTGTACACTTCATTTTACCATTTTCCGGTTAGTTCAAAAAAAAATATCAGCGATTTATTTGCTATTTTTGGACCAAAAACAAAACCCAAAAATTTCCAAAATTTAGGAGCTTCAAAAATTTTACGGCACTCTGATCGGTGCCATGGTGGTTTTAATCGCCATTTACGTGCCATTCCGTCGCTTCTCCATCCAGTCCAAATGTCGCTTTGGTGTGCCGGATGTATTGTATTTGTCAATGGCACTGATCGCACTATACCCGACTTGGCATTGGACCCAGGCAAATGCTAATTATTAAGGCTGGCATTTTGACTTGATGCTAATATGCATTAAAAACGCATTTGGATTGATTTATGTTGCTTTTTCATGCCATTTCCGGTGGATTTTTGAGACTTATATTTTTCTGTAACAGTTTCGAAAGAAAAACGAATTTGGCCAATCTATTGTCATTTTGCGCTTTAATATTCTTGAAATTTTTCTGCTTATGTTTCAATTTTTGAGTCTTTTTTTGTCATTTTGTTTATGTGCTTTTAAATTCTTTAGAATAATTTTTATTTTTTTGAGCATTAATTATTTTTTTAGCTCCACGGCGGCTTAAGTAATGATCATGTCCGCCAATGGTTGCCCTGTCTTTTCGCACTGTTCGCGCTGCTTGGCTTCGCTTTTGCCTTTTACGTTTCTCAAATTCCCGAACGAATTTTGCCGGGTAAATAATTCAACTGACAAAATAATTAATTTTTGACATGATAGATTTGTTCTTGGGTGTTAAAATCTATTTTTTGAAAAATATCTATTGTTTAAATACATGGATGCGCCTGAGTAAGTCTTTTGAGGGAAAACTATAGGGCTGATGGCCAGGTTTGAACCGGCATATCTGGCTTAAGGACAGTGCTTTTACGGCTGAACTACAGACCGTGCCCTGTACGACGCCCCACGCGATCATATAAGATTTACAGCGCCTCTTGTGATCCTTTACACTCCCTCTCGGGAAACCTACGACTTTATGCCATCATGGCATGCTCTGGTATCAGGGAATGCTTTTCTTGTCTGAATCGGTCCAAATTGGGCAAAATTCATATTCGAAGAGTCGGTCGAGAAAGTTACTCTGACATTGAGACAAATGTCGATCATTTCAAAAAAAAAAATAATTGCGTCGACCACCAATCCTTTAGGCAAATTCGATGTGATCGGCTGCTCCCACCAGTGGTGGCATTTGCTAATCCTCGCCGCGTTGACCTATTCCCACTGGACGGGCATCCAACTGCTGATCACTTACCATCGCACGGCACTGATCAGACAGCAGCCTCTCCATACGGACCAAATGCTTCTTCAATCTGCCGCTTCGCCTTTTGTGCCAGCGCTTTCGTCGTCGGGCCGACTGGGAACGAATCTCTTAAATCACACCGCGACATCAACCAACGGCGGATGACCACACAAATCATAACGGAGGGCAAAATGGAAAAACAATTTCGCATTTAATTGTATTTAACATGCACAATTTCAGATGAAAAATATTTTTGAACCAAAAAAAGGGCTCCCGGAAATAATGCCAAGGGAAATTGCGTCGGTAATACTGTGTTTCTAAAATAAATTTCTGTTGTATTAAGTAATGTAATAATAAGTTCGAGATTGTGTAAATTTTGTAAGGTCCGATTAATATAATTTTGAAAATTACCGTAAAAAACATACTGTAGTTTGATTTCCTTTTGGGGTCATTAAAAAGTACTCTTATATTTAAATTAATTTATGAATATTTTTCAAAATTTTGAAGAAAAAAAAACTTCTACATTTCATTTTTTCGATATAAGTCGTTTTTGTAAATTACTTTAATAGAAAAAAATACAAAATAATTTAAAAATTTCCTTTCCCCCAATTGATTTTATTTTTCTTTTTGAATATACGTAAATGGTAAATTGATTTTTTCAAAGCATTATTGAAACATACATAAACGAAACTGATTTATTATTTTTACAAATATTTCCATTTTTCATTTTTACTTTTTTTCTAATATTGGGTGATAGATAATATAAGTTTGGCACCATATTTTTTAATGTTTTATTTCTTTAACAAAAAAAACCAACTAACAAATAAGCACCAGGGATGTTGCAAGTTTCGCTTTCGCCTTTTCGCTTTTTATTTTGGTTTTTTCGCTTTTTATTTTTCTCTTTGCAACATCCCTGCTAAGCACCAAAGAAAATTTCCGCTTTTATCAGATTTAAGGCCATGTTTGGATTCTACAGAATGAATTTGGCCATAAATATAATTTTTGGCATGATTTAATTTGTTAATTTTTGCAATAAAAAAATCGTGAAAAATTATTTGTTTATCTTTAATATATATTCTTTATTAGATGGAAATTCCAAAAACATTTCATTACTGCAAATTAAAATTGGTAATTAATTTGGTCCCGCTTTAGGGCATATATTCCCATTTTCAGTTATAAAACACTAAAGGAATTTCAGAGAATCGTTAAGCCAATGTCTTTTTTGTTATTGTTTTCTATTATTTATCTACATAGCCCAGCAATTATTATTGGTAGAGTTTTAAAATGCAATACGAATTTGATAAAAATTAATATAATTTATCAAAATTCTATTTTTTTACTTTACGAATAAAAAAGCATCATAAAAGATTTATTTTCGAGATTATAGGTGGCAAAAACGAAGATCATTTCGCTGAAAAAGAGAAATGTTTTGCTATTTTGAAAATCAAACAAATGGACACAAAAGTGGCAAAACACTCGCCAACTTTAAAATTCGAATTCCATCCGAATGAAAAGCCGACGGTTGGCCAAGCGATCAATGCCCTTTTGCCGACCAATTTTGGCATGCCATTGGCACAAGCGATGGCACAGTTTGACCTCAAAGTGAAAATCCGTGAACGTGCCATTGAGTGTGCGCTGGTGTTTGTCGACTTTGACCAATGGGAGAATTCATTTTTAGAACATCACGGAGTGTACAAAGTGTTGCTTTACCCAAAATCAGGGTAAGACGGAAAGGATACGGTACTCAAATAAAAGAATGTCAGATTTTGCAAATTTAGAAATAAAGTACGCTCAAATGGTCAATCGATGACACAACCGTGGACAACAAACACTGATCAGAAAAAAGGTAAATTATTAATACAAGGAAAAATAAGAAATTTTTTTTAGCTGATTGTGAATTTCCCATAATTTATCGTCAATTTCAAGAAATTAGAATAATTAGGGCAAAAAGTGCCAATAATTAAGAAAATATCCCCGCGTTATTCTTGAGTTTATTCCATAATTTAGATCATAATAAATACAATGGTGAAATTTTGTTCACAATGACAAATTTCAAAGCATTTTCGGAGGGACGAGGACCAAAAGAAAATTACAGTGACAAAGTGATAATCGGCGGAATGCCATGGAAAATTTGGATTAAATATAATAAAGACACTTGGATTTTATTTGCTTTGCAATGGAATTTTAAATGGTAAGATTAAATTCATCATATTTATTAAGACAATGCTTAAAAACTCGCAAATATTTTTTAGACTTCGCTTGGTCTTGCCTAGCAAAACATAAATTCAGCGTTATTTCGTCAACAAAAAGCGAAGAAAATTCTTTAATGAAAGTGGAAATTTTTCGTATTTTTAATGCGATGGGAAATTCTTGGGGATTCACCAAATTTGCTAAATTTGAGGTGAATAAAAATTTAATTAATTATTATTTATTTTTGTTGATATTCCATTAACACGGCGATTCAATTTTGGGCTCCAAGTACAAATAAGTTTATTATTTATTTAGTAATCAGAACGCCAAAACTTTGCAAAACTTAAAATTTATTGGGGATTTTCCCTTGTAAAAATGCAAGAGCCGATCTCGAGTTAGAAAAGAAACTTTCAAAAAACAAAAGAGAATTCGATAAAGGGGGTCAAAATATGGGCCTATGCAAAATTTCAAAAAAAGTTACCCACAGGAAAAATTTTTTTCCCAGGGCAAAGTTTTTTCTTTTTCTCTCATTTGGGCATACTATTTCCATGTCTCTGACATATAAAATAACACATGAATCATTTATTTGCCAATAAACAATTTTTTTAAACTTTTGACTAATTAAGAAATATTCTTCAGAATTTTCCCTCCAAAATGAGCATAAAATGGTTTTATTTGGTCTATTATTGAAAAAGTTATAAGCTAAAAAAAATTCATAAAATCAAGGGTAAAATAAAATGTTTACCTTTTATTGTTTGTATTTGTTCTTTTGGCGTTCTGTTTTTATTATTTTTTTATTTATTTGCTTTAAAAAAATGAAATTTATACACAAACACAAAGAGGATTTGAACCTGAGACCCACTTTTTGGTGACTAACTCACAGACCACTAAGACGAAAAAACCAACTTAATTGTACTTGGACCCCAAAATTGAATCGCCGTGTTAAAGGATCTGATGGACCCGAAAAAAGAATTATATGACAAAGAGAATGACACAATGACATTCAAAGCGGAAATTGTCGCGCAAAAACCTTACCGAATTCGGTGAATTAATTATTAATTTTAATTAGGTAATTATTTTTCTCATTTAGCAATTTCCATGCCGAGGACATTTTAATGGTCAATGACCAAATAATCAATGTGAATAAACATGTGAGAAAATGACAATATTAATATTTGTTTTCTTTACAATTTTAGCTTTTGGCGGCTCAGTCGGAATTTTTCAAAATTTTATTTTTTGGAGAGTACGCTGAAGAAACGGCAAAAATTGTGATTGATGACATTGAAAATGCCGTTGAGAATTTTGAACGATTAATTTCCTTCATAAATTCGCCAAACGCAGAATTGGACGGTGATTAATTAATAAAAAATGAAAAAATATTACGTGATAAGCAAATCTCTGACAAAAAAGTTGTTAAAAACGTTTGAAATCCAGCTTTTATGAGTTCAACAAACAATAATTTTTTTGAAAAAATTTAAACAATAAAAGAGAAAACTTAGAAACTATCGGATGAGAGCTGAATAAAAATATGGGTACTTGTGTATTTTGTCACCCCCCCCCCCCTGAATTTTTTTTTGTTTGTCTGATTAATGTGCTGATCACGAAAATGGCACCAATTTTGGCCTATTCGAACCCCTGAATGCATATTTTGCCATTTTTGGGCTTTTATAGCATATTTCATCCATTTTTGCAAATTTTCATAAAGAAAAATGCAATAAAAACGAAAAATACACCCCTAAGAATCTACTTTTTGGAATTTAAAAAATCGAAAAATTTTGAACTTTTTCTAACAATTATGAAAAAAAAATTGTTGAAATAAAAAAATGTAATTTTTCTTGCTAAAATAAAAATTTAAAAAATTCGGAATTGCACATACAAATTTTGGAAATCAAAATTTTTTGCAATTGTCTAAAAAAGCTGTTTAGACATTGTCTTGGTTTTTTTAAAGTCAATTTTGAATTTATACAAAATTTTTGGCATTTTTTGAAGGTTAAAAGCCATTTTGACAGTTTTTAAGGCATATTTTATATTTGGGCATTTTCGGGTTTTTAGAGCATATTTGAGGCGTTTTTAGTGCATATTTTATGCGCATATTTGGCATTTTTTAGTGTATATAATTTATAACTCTAATTATTATATATTAATATACCCAACAAAATATTCAGATGCTTGTGTGGAAAATGTTCTTGCGTTGGCCAATCGTTATCTGTTGGAATCTGCTGAAAATCGTTGTGTTGACTTTTTGATGACCAAAAGTAAAAAATTGGCCATTTTCAAATTCCGTTTGGCCCATCAGTACGGTATCATTGCCATGAAGGTCAAATTAAAATTAGAAAATTAATACATTTTTAAAATTTATTTCAGAGAAAAATTCTTAGCCAAATGACAAAGAATGACTTTGCCATTGTGGGAGAAAATATTTTCACCGCTTTTTTGGAGGAACACGACAAATTGGACTCTGAGGCGGTGGAAGAACTTAAAAAGCGCCACAATGAAATTTTTATTACGAATTAAGCTCACAAATGATCAATTGTTTCTAGGGTGACCAATTCATTTGATTGTTTCCATTACATATTTTTCATTTTCGGAATTTTGGCCAAATTTTCTCCATCGATCACTCATTTTAACTGCTGGTCGATTTCTTTAAGTAAAGAACGCAGAATTTCTTCATATTCGGTATGCAAAATTTGTGAAAATTTTTGGTAGAAACCCCTCGTCATTTCGTCCCCTAAACCAAAATGAGTCATTTCGTCCCTCGCATGGGCAGAAGCCCAAATAGGAATCCTATTTTGGTGGAGTTTTAAAAATTTCAGATTTTTAATTCTTATTTCTAGGGTAGGTCACTACGGGTTATTGACCGGTACACCCGGTTTTCGGTTTCGTTTATTTCGGTAATGGAAAATTTTTTTGATTTCAATTTTTAAATCGAAAATACAACTGACTCGCCCCCGGTGACGGGGGTTTGATTTGAATTAGCTCCAAAAAATCTCACAAAAAAAATTAATTTTTATGAATGATGTGTTGGATCCACATTCCTTTAGTCGATATATCCCCTTGATTCAATTATTTTGGGATAAATTACACAGATTTTGTCTAAAGAATGACCAAATTTATTGATTTATGCTATTTTTTAAGAAAAAATAGTTTTTTTTTGGGGGGGGGGGGAGCGGCGGTGCCGATAGGCACTGACGGGAGAAATTTTTTTATGAATTTTGTTAGAAATTAGCCAAATTTTTCAGAAATTTCATTCTTTTGGATGAAATACGCCCTAAAATCAGAACATTTCTTAGAAATAAGAACATAAAGAAACCCTGCATTAATCAGATAAAAATCAAATAAAATGAAAACGTCAACCGGTGTCGAACTCCTAACTTTTTTATTTAACGCTCATCATAATCGCACCGACACCAGAAAATCCGACACCGGCGGAAAATGCGACACCGTAAATTTTTTTTTAAAAAACAGAAAATGCGACACCCGGAAAATACGACACCAAAATTAAATTTTAAAAAATTATTTTTAATTTTAAAAATGAAGGTTCTTAGTTACGTTTTAAAAACTATAAAAATGAAAAATCATTGATTTTTGTCCTGAAGAGGTTCTGCCATTCGGTGGGAAATTGCGCGCAAATATTGCAGAGGATGGCGAAAATATTACTGGGGTCTGCACGGCTTAATTTGTCGAACCCGTACTCATAACCGTCGTGGACAAGAATTGTTTTTTTGTGCGTCGATTTCTTCTCACGAAAATTGCAGAAATCGACAGGAGAATGGGTGGGTGGGTAAATATTTTGAGGGAATTAATTGCCGATGATGAAAATTCTCGTCCATATGCAAATCGGAAACTGATAAGAATTTTTTGTATTATCTGCTGTCCACTTTACTAAAGGGTCATGAGAATTGCATTGAACTAATCATAGTTCATTTTATATTATATTACTTAAATCATTTTAAATTATTTTTATAGCTCAATGTTCGATTTTAAGGAAAATAAGTAGTTCATTTTCATTTATTAAATTAAAAATAATTTTAAAAATTTAATTTTGGTGTCGTATTTTCCCGGTGTCGGATTTTCCGTTTTTTAAAAAAATTCTACGGTGTCGCATTTTCCGCCGGTGTCGGATTTTCTGGTGTCGGATTTTCTTGGTGTCGCATTTTCCGGTTCCCACTGAAATGCGTGTGAAAAAAATGACTGAAAAGAGAAATTGGCTCTTTTGCAGTTTTATGGGCCCAATGAAAAACAAAAACGGTGAGTAAATCTTGAAAATATTGCAAATCAAAAGCCATAAACCCACCTCGTACTGCGATTTGAGGTAAATTTCTGTTTTTTCACACTACGAGTTGGTTTTTTACCAATGATTTTACCCCAAAATCCCCCCTCCATCCCTGTGATTTTTTTCGTAGGGGCTCATTAAACTGTAAAAGTGCCGAAAAAACCAATCATTTAAAAATCCTCACATTTTTTTTCTTAAACGTCGGTTCATTTTGCGGCAATTAGCGCACAATTATTGTCGTTATTTGTGATCGGTAGGGGTCAACTGCGTCTGAGCCAACTGCTTTCGTACCGGCAAAGGTTCACAGTTTTCGGAATATGAAACAAAAGGGTCCATAAAATACAAAAAAAGGAATTTAAATTTTTTTTAGGCATTAAATCTTTTTTTCCGAGAATTAACGTTTTTCTGCTTTTTTTTTTTGTAAAATTTGCGGAATTACTTTTACAAAAATGTTAAGAATCAAATTTAAAAGAGTCAATACGATTTATGAGAAAATTTATATAAAAGGCAGAGAAATTGACAGTTAATTTCATTTTTGCAATTATAACTTACGACAAAATTGTGCAGCTAATTGCCACAAAATGAATCGGCGGCGTTTAAAGAAAATGTGAGGCATTTTTTAATTGAAGCTTTATCGGTAATTTAATTAATGTTTTCACGTATTTCAGCTGGATTTGCCACGATGTTTGGATGGACATTTTGCCATTTTTTCGTCGTCGTAAACTCGGCCTCAATTTGGCACTGATTTCCGATCGTTTCGATGTTTTGGTGGACGCGCATTTCGATGGCAAATCAGAATTGACGATTTGGAAAGCTATCAGGATTCACAAAGACGCTTTCACAGAAGTGCCGAAATTAAGTGTGCTAATCGATAATGCCAATCCTGTGGAATTTCCATGGCCTGACCGTCCGTTGCACAACAAAATTCGCTTCAATTTCCTTCTGATTGAGTAATTATTCCAAAAAAATTTTTGTGTAAATTAATGCATTTTATGTTGCTCCCTTTTTCAGTTACATTGATCATTCCGTCGTCGAATTTCTCCGCTCCAATCAACCAATTTGGGACAGTGGCACCAATTTGGTTTTGCATTTGTGTTCATCCAACACCGAAAGCAATGTCCGCCCGATTTGGGATGTTTATGTCCGTCAAATTTGGCCCATTTTTACGACAATAAATGTCCATCATTTGGGCTTTGACTTTGCTGATCATTTGGACACTTTGCTTCGTCTCACATCGCCGACAATTCTCTCCGATATGAACATTAATTCAATCCAATCTGTTCGTCTGTTCCCAGAAGCAATTGATGACGATGATGGGCCAACAAATACAACTTCTCCCGGACAAATGTTGTCCAAATGGTTGCACACTCCGAGAACAGATGGCCGTCCGAAGAAATTGCGTTGCGATAAACATTTTGAATCACCAAATCTCGAATGGATCAACAGTTTCAAAGAGGTGTGACCAAAATTTCCGTTTTTAACGACTGACTAATTGATTGCCTTTAATTTTCGTTTCCCATTGTTTAGAAATTTCTCCGTGCCACCGCTTCAATCAGTTACAAACTGTATTTTGAATTGAAAAGTTCAACACCAATTGAGCCATTTGAATTGGAGAATGAACGGACCAAAGAAAATCTGTCATTGGAGAAAATACCACCTTATCCTGGCAGTTGGCTGTTGAAGCGATGTCCAATTAATGGAGAAACGGCGGCGATTAAATGGGAAAACGAAATTCGGCTGACAAATTTAACGGTGTCCGTTTTGAAATTGTTTAGTTTTTACCAATTTTTTATTTAGACATTTCGCCATGCCACCACTTTTGTCAGTTACAAAATTCAATTTTATTTTCGTGTGGACACAATGCCAATTGAACAATTTGAATTGGTGAACGAAGTGACGAATGAAAAGCTGACACTGAAACAGGAGATCGAAGAATCATCCAACGAAATAATATATAATTGGTTGTTGAAACGGTGCCCAATTGGGGAGACGGCGACGGTGCCAGAAAATGGGAATACAGCGTAAATCCGAGTGCCAATTTGAACAATGTCACTTTTGATTTGTGGTGGGTGAGCAGCAACAGCATTTGAATTTTATCGAAAAATAAAATATTTAATTAATTTTAGGCTATTGTCGTCACCAGCGGAAGAAGAAAAAGAAGAAGAAACGGATCAAAGCATAGAAAATGTCGTCTAATTGCGCGGAAGTGGATTAATTATATTTGAGAAATGGTCGATCTCGCCAATTGGAAACGGATTTGATGCTCATTTTATCTCAAAATGCTTTGTTGATTTTATTTCGTTCGAATTCATAAATATCAGGGCTTCCAAGTGTCCTTTTTTTCTAATATTTGTCCTTTTTTGGCAAGACCTCCTTGTTTTGTGCTTATTCTTGGATTTGAAAATAAAAATACAAAAGTTAAAGATGATGTCTACAAAAACCTCTAATCTTCCTCAAAAAATTAACTCGAAATCGCAAAAATTGTCATTTTTTGGACAAAATCTTAGCAATTGGCATTTAAATATTATAATTAGAGAACGAAAAAAAGGCACCAAAATAGGCTCTACTGCATTTTACGCGTCCAATCGACTTTTACGCGTCCAATCACAGTTTGCGCGTCCAATCGACTTTTACGCGTCCAATCACAGTTTACGCGTCCAATCAAAAGTTTACGCGTCCAATCACAGTTTGCGCGTCCAATCAAAAATTTATGTGTCCAATCAAAATTTTCCTAATTCGAACATCCTTTTGACATAAGGTACCAACCATTGCAAAAAGAAATAATAATTTAAATATTAAAAACGTAATCCGTCATTGATCACTTATTACCAAAGTATCGATAGGTATATACGCATTCAATCAATTGTTATAAAATTTAATAATAGAGAGACTAATTTGTGCGTGCTTATTTTGGTTTCGATAACCTCTGATATCAAAATTTTTTGTGATTTTTTATTAACAATTTGGCCAACAAATGACTTCAATATGTTTCGGAGATCTAACAATAACGAAAAAATTTTTCAGCAAATTCTCGAAGAAATACGTATTCAATACCCTGTCTAATCATCTTTTCGCTGTATTAATCAAAGTCTTCATTTTGACATTTAAGCATTTAATGCCAATATTTTAAATAATTAAATAATTTATAATAATTGATTGGACACATAAATTTTTGATTGGACGCGTAAACTTTTGATTGGACGCGTAAACTGTGATTGGACGCGTAAACTTTTGATTGGACGCGCAAACTGTGATTGGACGCGTAAAAGTCGATTGGACGCGTAAAAGTCGATTGGACGCGTAAAAGTCGATTGGACGCGTAAAATGCAGTAGAGCCCCAAAATATTCAGCTTTTTACCGTTTTTCAACAATTACTCACAATTAATTAATTACATACACATAAAATACAACGGAAATGGACGCCAAGCAAAGGTCAAATATATAGAAACAATTAGACAAATACATATTGAAATGGCAAAGTGCCAATATATCTTTCGCTCATAAATCGCACCAATTAATTGATTAATTCATTCATTTCTTCTGCTGATCACTCGGCCCGGGAGAAGCGTCGTCGAGAAGACTGAAAAAATGATTCTATTGCATTTTAAATTACTCATAAAACAAAAAAGAGAAATCATTAAGCATTTTTAAATTATTCACCCTTCGTCGTATCCGCCATCTTCGATCCAAATGTCAATTGATTCGTTCGAGCAATAATTTCATCCCTCACATTTTCCCAATTTCTCTGATCCCATCCAATTGGACAACGGATGAGCCAAAAAGAATTTGCTGCTTGTTGAAGTGTCAATTGCTGCCCAGTCACTGAGTTGATCAGATCAAATAGCACAACAGAGTCAATCGGAGAAGACGGCAGAAAGTGAATGCGAAAAGTAACCGGAGAAGAAGCATTGGAAAATGCCTAAAATGGGACAAAAAATCATAGAAAAACCAATTAAATTAGGGATAATTACCGCTTTAAAATGTTCCATCATTGACGACCATTGCTCATCCGTTGAATTAACAGAGCATTGAAGCAACTTCGGCACATTGTCGGGATGAGGCGTGAACAACCATTTGGCCACCGCTTGGCCATCCGACGCATTGGCACTTTCATCCGGCGGAAAAGTGGGAAAAATGACGTCATAGAAAGAGACAAAGCGAAGTGTCATTAAAATGCAGCATTGGCCATGTTGTGACTGAGCGTAGACCACTTGGCCAAGTGGTCTACGCTCAGTCACAACAGGCCAAATGTTGAGCAAAACACAGTCCAAAATGCGAACATTTTCAGTGATGAACAAGAATATTGAAGAAAAGGCGAAAAAACGGTGAAAACGGCGGAGAAATGCGATGACATTTTGATCGATGTAGCTGAAAAGCAGAAAATTAGATGAAAAATTAACCAAATTAATTAATTTTTTACAATATATGAATGTGTCTGAATCCGATGACTTTGTTCGGCAACGGATTTTGCGGGATTGGCAATGGATTTCCATCGGAATTGACAATTTGCATTCGCTGGGTGCCATTCTCTCCAATTTCGTGGCAAATTCGCATTTCGCCCAATTTCCATTTGCGTGTCTTGAAGTGTTCGTCCACGTAAAAGTCAAAGCGACGGCTAATCAGTGCAATTCCAAGGCCCAGCTGAGAAGGCGCAAGAAAATCGAACACCAAAAGCCAACAATCTCCGCAGATAAAGCTGAAAAATTGGGAATTTTTTCGAAATTTTTGATTAATTTATTTACATTTCGTTTTTGTGAGGGCGTCGTTTTTTGACATGGCCAAAAAAGAACCAAAGAATGATGGCACAGACAACCAATAGAAGAAGAAACACGGCAGAAAAGCAAATTGAAAAGAAACGTTTAGAAAGGCCTCTGTCACCACCCCGCCCTCTCGGACTTCATTTGTGGCGTTAATGAAAGCATTGACAGACAGGTGGACGCTGCCCGATCTGCTCGCCATTTCATTCACAAGCGACACAAACGATACATCCTCCAGGATGCTGTCATTATGCGAATTTTGGCGGACGCGTCGTACAACAGCAATGGTGAAATTAGTGATCTGATGTCGGCGCTTGGTCTCCAAGTTGAAGGATATGCGGGAAAATTGAGAGATTTTGAAAATTACGATGATTCAATTGTACATGTTCCGTGATTATTTTATTGAATGTTTAATAAAATTATTTTTTTCAATATGTGAAGCTGAGGGTGTGTCTATAGAGAGAATTCGGATCACATAGGAGCATTAAAAATTTGTTCGAATTTTGGTCGCCATTAGATTAGAAATTAAAAATTTTTCCTATTTCATGGTTATATTTGTGTTTAGGGTTAGGCAAGGGGCTATATAAATGTCGTATTCGTATTCAGCGACCCCGAAAAGCCTAAAACAGACCCGTTTTCCGGGTTTTTATGAGCTTTTTAGACTTTTGGACAATTCGTGGGTTTTTACTCTTTTGGACAATTCGTGGCTTGGACAAAACGTGGCTTGGACAATTCGTGGCTTGGACAATTCGTGGCTTGGACAATTCGTGGCTTGGACAATTCGTGGCTTGGACAATTTGTGGGTCAGCGGTTTTTGTTGGTTTTCTTAGATTGGTAAAACCCAACATTATTGTGAAAAAACAGAAATTTGTCTCAAATCGTAGCACGAGTTGGGTTTCCGGCTTTTGATTTTGTAAATTTTCAAAATTTGCTCACCACTTTTGGCAATAAAAACGAAAAATACACCCCTAAGAATTGGAAAATTTTCACAAAAATTCTTCCCCCAATTTTTTGTTTCTTGTTCAATATTTGCTAAGAAAATGTTTTGTAACTGCAATCAGTGAAAAAGTTGTTTGCCTTAATTTTAAATTATTTTCAAATTAAAAACAGCTATTTAAAAAATTACACCCCTAAATTTGGAACTTTTTCGCCTCCATTTTTGTCACTATTTTGCCATTTTTTTGATTATTTTGGGGTTTTTTGCCACTAAAAATCCTCGCCCTAGCCCATAACTCTTGTATCTCAGCTACATTTTTATTTTATTTATAAGCACTTTTGCTGCTTTTGAATAGGCAAAATTGATTTTAATTTTTAGGAATTTGGAGACATATTATTTTTCAAGAAAAAAACAGAAAACCCAAAAAAAAAAGATTTGTATTTGCATTTTATGAATGTTATGGCATAATGTTCATTTTTTGGCGAATGAATGTTAAATTTTAAAAAAAACAATTTTTTTTCAGTTTCACGCCAATCAAATCAAAACTTTCTCGCCTTCGATTCCTTTAGAGAACTTAATTTTAATATTTAATCATTTCCTAATTACTTTTATATTAATACAAATAAAAGTGTTTTTTAGTTATTTAACATCATAATCACAAATTACGACAATAATTGAGCTGTTAATTGCCGCAAAATGAATCGACGTTTAAGGAAAATGTGAGAATTTTTAAATGATTGCTTTTTTCGGCACTTTTACAGTTTAATGAGCCCCTACGAAAAAAAGCACAGGGATGGAGGGGGATTTTGGGGTAAAATCATTGGTAAAAAAACCAACTCATAGTGTGAAAAAACAGAAATTTACCTCAAATCGCAGTACGAGTTTGCGGTTTCAGGCTTTTGATTTGTAATTTTTTCAAAATTACCTACTCCCTACTTTTGTTTTTCATTGGGCCCTTAAACTATAAAAAAGTGCCAATTTTCTCTTTTTAAGTGATTTTTTACGTTTGCATTTCAGTTGGATTTGTGGCGACGTTTGGATGGATATTCTGCCATCTTTTGAACGCGGTGAACTCGGCCTCAAAATTGCATTGCTTTCTTACCGTTACGATGTTTTGGTGGACACGCATTTTGACGGAAAAAAAGAATTGACAATTTGGAGGACAATCAAAATTTGCGACGGCATTGGCCCAGAACCGAAATTGTCTGTACAGATCAAGGACAAATGGGTGGAATTTCCATTTCCCGACTGTCCGTTGCCCAACAAAATACGATTTAAGCATCTTTGGATTACGTAATAACATATATAATTGTGTGTTTACTAATGCATTTTATATTTCTTCAGTTACATTGACCATTCCGTCATTGAATTTCTCCGTTCCAACAAACAAATTTGGGACAGAAGTGGCACCGACTTGCTCATTCAAATAGAATCAGACACAAATGTTATCAAGCCGATTTGGGATGTTTTTACCAGTGAAATTTGGCCAATTTTTGCGACAAGCATTCGTCATTTGAGCATTGCAAATGGTGGTCATTTGAACAATTTGCGTCGTCTCGTTTCACCGACAATTCTCACTGATCTCGATCAATTGAATTCGATCGATTCTGCTATTCTATGCCCCGATGGAATTGCTGACGATGGACCAAATGCAACTGCTGGCCAAGCGTTGTCCAAATGGTTGCACACGCCGAGCAAAAATGGCCAACCGAAGCGATTGTTTTTCGAACATTTGGATGAAGAAGTGAACTTAGATTGGGTCAACAGTTTTAAGGAGGTGCGTTTGTTCACATTCTATGGGTATATACCGCTGGTGCCACTCACTTTTTTCAAAATTTTTAATCAGATGGGTCAACAATTTGAAAGTGGTGTGTATGTGTGTGGTCACATAAACGATTGACTGATTGATTGCCTTTGATTTTTGCTTCCTTTTTTAGGCATTTCTCTGTGCCACCGCTTCAGTCAGCTATAATATCCGACTTGAACTTTATGATTCAACGCCAATTGGAACATTTGAAATGGTGAACGAGCGGACCAAAGAAAAGCTGACATTATTACTTGTTGGAGTTGGCTATAAATTGACTGAAAAATGGCTGTTGAAGCGATGCCCAATTAGTGAAAAGGCGGCGACGGATCAATGGGAAAATGAAAAAAATTGGGACGACAATTTGAACTATGTCCAATTTAATTTGTATGGTGGCAAAAGTTCGTATGGGTAAGTGTAAAAGATAATTCACAGTTCACAGCTAATCCAAACTGTATTTAATTACAGGCCTTATGACCACCAGCGGATGAAGAAAAAGAAGCGGGTCAAAGCATCGAAATATCGTCGGATGCGCGGAAGTGAATTAATTATATTTGAGAAATGACCGATCTCACACAATTGGAATTTGATTTGATGCCATCATTTTCTCTCGAAATGCTTTTGTAATACATTTATTTGCTTGCTTTTAAATGAATGTTTGGTTTTATGACAGACACAGCAATATGTTTCGGATTACAATGTAAGAGATTATCCGCAAAGTTTGTATTAAGCGAGCCATTCATTTTTTAACGATTAAAATAGAAAGTAAATGTTTACCTGTTTTTTTCTCAAAATAAGCAACAGAAAAATGTTAATTCTAAGAAATGAACCCAAACTAAAGGGCATTGTAGCCATTTGAATTGATGAACGAACGGACTAATGAGAAGCTGACACTGATTAAGGATGAATATGGAGACGGGCTGTTGAAGCGATGCCCAATTAGTGAAAAGGCGGCGATGAATCAATGGGAAAATGACGAAAATTGGGACGATAATTTGAACTATGTCCAATTCAGTTTGTGTGGTGGCAAAAGTTCGATTGGGTAAGTGGGGTAAACGATAGAGACCGGAAATTTCAAATTTGCGGGTCCTGTTGCAGGATTGGAATTCAAAATTTTTTACAGGACAGGATCCGGCAGGATTAATCCTGCAAATCCTGTATTTTCCAAAATATGCAGGACTGCGGACTGGGATCCTGCAAAATCCTTCGCCGGTCTCTAGTAAACGATAATTCAATTCACTCAATTCAAATTGTATTTAATTTTAGCCCATGTCGCAACCAGTGGACGAAGAAAAAGAAGAAGCGGGTCAAAGCATCGAAATATCGTCGGATTGCGCGGAAGTGAATTAATTAAATATTTGAGAAATGGCCGATGATCTCACATAATTGGAATTTATTGCTTTTGTTGATTTTTTTTTCTTTAATACATTTATTTGCTACTTTTTTGTTGTGCAATTTCTTTGGAATCAATTGAAACGATTGTCTAGAGAATTTGGTAATATGTAGTTAGGTAATATGGTTCATTCCCGCGTTTAGTAAAAAACAAAGCTCGAAATTTCCAAAAAAACGGCCAGCCGAAACTTCGCCTGGACATAACGTCACCGTAAAAAATATTTAGAAATTACAAAGGCTTTTGATCCTATCTTTAATAGAAAATATTTTAGCAATTTCTTTTAAAAATGGATACAAATATTTTATTAACTATATTATTATGTTCATGCTTCAAATTTTTAAATTGTATCGACTTCGAAGAATTCATATCAAACGAAACCGCAAAAAACTTGGTTGATCAATACTTAAAAAAGAAATAAAGACAAGAGGAGATTTATAGAAAAACTGGGTGATATTGGTGTCGACTTAAGCTTAAGGACTCACTCTGGATAGACAGACATCTTTCAAAAATAGGAGTAGAAAATCAGAATGAATTCAAGAAGATATGGAAAAGGCAGAAGTGTCCCAATGTTACTCAAAATTTGACAACAAGTTCCTCTTTGTAATTGGCCATGGTAATGCGTATCGAACATTTAAACAGACTAATGAAAGGGCCGGCACCAGGGATGGCATTCCGAGGCCCCAAAATTTTTCGGAAATCGGAATTCCGAGGCCCCAAAATTTTTCGGAAGTCGGAAATCGGAATTCCGTGCCATCCCTGGCCGGCACCTTTGTTTGATTGTGCAATTTCATATTGAAAATTTAGCTTTCGAATCTGAGCCAAAAGGAGTCGACTGCATCAATATTTGTATATTATCACCATAGCCACTTTGAACTCATAAAACACCCACAAAAGATAAATTAATTTTTATTATATTGTATTCAAAATTCCCTTTTGTAAGTTGCACGCGACATAGAGACCTCATTCAAAGGCCATTTTGTAGAGAATTTTGTGCTCTTTCTGTTCGTCATAATCATCTTCTACGGAAAATTTTTTCCAACCCCCTAGAATTTTTTTTTCGAATTCACTCAGATTTTCGTATTTTTTCACCCGCAAAAATTTTGTGTTTAATGCCTTTTTTATGGCATAAAATGAATACAAAATGCTTAAAGGATTTTTTGCCTTTTTGGCATTTTACCGTTATACTGCCTTTTTGGCGTTTTTTCCCGAAAAATTCCATTAAAAATGCAATAAACCCAGGAAAATACACCCCTAACTTGATAGCTATTTTTTCTAGACCTACATATTTTAATTGCTGAAAATGAATGTTTGGTTTTATGACGCAGCAATATGAAATCGGATTACAATGTAAGAGATTATCCACAAAGTTGTATTTAAGCGAGTCATTCAAGTTTTCAGCGCTTAAAATAAGTAGAAAAAAAAATTCGGGGGGTGTACCATAACGGAAAAGGGCAATGGTAAAGAACATTGGTCCCGAAAAAAAAAATTTTAAAAAATGATTTTTAGGGGTAATCCGAGGCGCTGAGCACGAATCTGACCTTCTTTCGGCTCAATTTCGAACCCCGGACCCGGATTCGAACATTAAAAAAAATGTTTTTCTTTTTTTTGCAAATTTTGCTAAAATTTGTACAACAATGAGTAAAATAAAAATTCAGTTGTGGGAAATCTGGTCGATAATGTTGTTGAAAACAAATGAGCCTGGCTAGATAAAGTCGTAAACAAAAGGCAATTCCCGTCATTCCGCCCTATGTCCACCATTCCGTCAATCATACGATTAACTTCGTTGATCCGATCACTCATGCCCATACAAACCATGTAGAATGTTTCTGGAAGAACCTCAAAATGAAGTTCAAAGCGATGTCAGGGACTAGCCGCGAATTGTTGCCCAGTTATTGTGATGAACACATGTGGAGACAGTTCAATGGGAAAAAAACATTGGCTGCTTTCGATAACATTATCGATCAGATTTCCCACAACTGAATTTTTATTTTACTCATTGTTGTACAAATTTTAGCAAAATTTGCAAAAAAGAAAAACATTTTTTTTAAATGTTGGAATCCGGGTCCGGGGTTCGAAATTGAGCTGAAAGAAGGTCAGATTCGTGCTCAGCGCCTCGGATTACCCCTAAAAATCATTTTAAAAAAAATTTTTTAAAAATTTTTTTTCGGGACCAATGTTCTTTACCATTGCCCGGAAAAGTACCGTTTTTTTTGTTATTTAATGATTTCATCATTTATTGTTTTTGCTATAATTATGTTTTTGACATTTTTCAATGGATTTTCTAGCCCAATTTTTTCAGTTCGGTTTCAGTGAGTATAAAAATATAGAAAATTTGCTTACTGTTTAGAAAAGGATTTGGTAATAGTAGGGTTTTCGGCGTCGGCGAACCTTCCTGCTCCCAAATCGAAATTCATTCCATCCATTTGAATCGATTTTGGAAGATAAATGTGAATTTTGTTGAAAAATGAAATTTTGACTTTTTGTTCGAATTCGGGTCTGGGGTTCGAAATTGGTCGAAATGAATGTCATATTCGTGATCAGCGACCCCGAAAACCCCAGGAAAGACGTTTTGATGATTTAAAAAAAAAATTATTTTTTTTTGAAAAAGGGGGGGGGACAAACCCTACTATTACCAAGGATTTTGCTAGGGCAATTATTAATTCACCATTTTGTGACAGCAACGAATTGAAAAAAGGGCAAAGTGTGCTAATTGCAGCAAAAATGGACAGACGGTAAGGAATTTTCTTAAAAAAAATTACAAATTTTTCATTTTTCCCTAATTTCTCATTTAAGTTGGGTGTGCAACGACGTTTGGATGGACATTTTCCCATCTTTTGAACGTGCTGAACTTGGCCTCAAAATGGCACTGATTTCCGACCGTTTCGACATTTTAGTGGACAAACATTTCGATGGAAAAAGCGAATTGACAATTTGGAGAATGATCAGAATTAGCAAGTACGAAGGACCAAATGCGAAACTATGTGCCGTTTGGGATGCTGTGGAATTTCCGTTGCCGGACCGTCCGCTGCCCAACAAAATTCGCTTTAAGCACCTTCGGATTGAGTAAATTCAGTCATTTTCTGTGTGTATTAGAAAGTTTTCTATATGTTGTTCCTTTTTCAGTTACATTGACCATTCCGTGATCACATTTCTTCGTTCCAACAAGCACATTTGGGACAGAATGGGCACCAATTTGTATTTGAATGTAAATGCACCCGAGAGCGAAAGAATCATTGCGATTTGGGATGTTTTTGTCCGAGAAATTTGGCCAATTCTTACGACAAACATTCGTCATTTGTACGTTCCTGATGCCTTGGACAATTTGCGTCGCCACATTTCGCCCACAATTCTCACTGATCTTGATCAATTGCATTCAATCGATTCCGTGCATCTGCGTCCCGATGTGCTGGTTGCTCATGATGATGAAGCAACTTCTGCCGGGCAAGCACTGTCAAAATGGTTACATACGCCGAGAAAAGACGGGCAACCGAACCGATTTCGTTGCAGCCAATTTTTGGATCCACTGAATCTCGAATGGGTCAACAATTTCAAGGAGGTGTGTAACCACATTTTCATAAAACAACTCACTGATTGATGATAATTAGGGATAATAACCATAATTTTTCCTGAGCTCTCCGTGGCCTAAAAATTATTTTCAACTACCTATTTTAGCGTTTTGCCAAAATTTGTTAACAAAAATGCAATAAAATAAAAAAACACCGCTCAGAATCGATGAAAAAATTTTTTGAAAAAATACCTCTAATAAATTAAAAAAATCTCAAAAATTCATCTCCAAAATAATTTATTTATTTTCCTGACAGGAATCTTTGATTTTAGAAATTATTTAGCACCGATTTGGCCTGTTTTTTTTTTGAATAAATTTTGTCATTTTACATCCATAAATAATAGTTCATTTTGATTTGCTTTGCATTTCCCATTTGTTTAGACATTTCTGCGTGCCACCACTTCTGTCAGTTACAAAATTCATTTTAAAATTTGCTTGTCAATACCACCAATTGTGCCACTTGAATTGGTGAATGAATGGACCCAAGAAAAGTTGACGCTGAAGAGCGTGCCGCACCATCTTTGCGGATGGCTGATGAAGCGATGTTCAATTGTTGGGGAGACGGCGGCGGACCAATGGGAAAACTACGGAAATTTGGACGGCAATTTGAACAATGTCACATTTGATTTGTGGCATGACATCAACAAATCCATTGGGTGAGCAGCAACGGCAATCTTTGATTTTTGTTCAAAAATAATATTTAATTTTAGTCCATTATCGCCACCAACGGAAGAAGAGAACGAAGAAGCGGATGAAAGCAACGAAAATTAATTATAGTTGATAAATGGTCGTTGATCTGATGCTCTCATTTGATTTGTTGTTTCTTTCGTTTGAATACAATATACTTTTAATAACAATTGAAAAGTTTAAGCCTATAAAATTGTTTTTGGCCCGGTTAAAAATGTGGAAAAATGGACAAAATGGTGAGTGTCAGATTAGTGTTCAGCGACCCAGAAAACCCTTAGAAACTATCACCAGTTTTGATTGACTTTAGTATAGCGAAAGCAGATCGTAATGCTTTTTCGAGATAATTTCAATTTGTTGTGCCCATTTCAAATCATTAGTAAAATAAATGCCAAGGTCTCTTCTGACTGGTTCGTTTCCGGGATTTTTAGGAATTGGAAAGTCATCAATAAAATAATTTATTTTTTGGTTTTTGTGTCCTAAATGTAAAGTTAAACATTTATTTGAAGCGATTTTAAGGCCGTTTAATTTACAGTATCGATTAAATTTGTTAATAAAATTTTGGAGTGGAGAAAAGGAAATATTTGAAAGAACATGATAGGCCTTAAGATCATCGGCAAATAGTTTAATTTTAACATTTTCAGTTTCGCAGAATTTTGGTAAATCGTAAATGTAAGGGTAATTTATTCGATTGTTTTGTTTTTCGTTTGGGGAATAGTATGTTGTTAGGCTACTTTTCGAGTTATTAGTGCCTATTTTCTAGATTTTTATTTTTAGAGCCAGAAAATTTTGAAAAAAATATTTACCATATTTTCTCTAATTATCGCCCCGTCTCCATTAATGCCCCCGTCTCTAATTATCCTCCCCTTTCTGAGGAGATTGAAAAATAATGCCCCCGGGGTGATAATTAGAGAAAATACGGTACTCTATTTTGATGAATTTTTTAACAAAAATGGCAATAAAAACGAGAAATACACACCTAAGAATCGACCCAAAAATTGATGCATAAAAAAGAAAAAATTTCTCAAAATTCATCTTCAAAATTTACCTATTCATTTATTTTGATGACAAAAAAATTACTGATTTGGCTTAATTTTGTTACAAAAGAAATCTGTATTTGCATTTTATAAATGTTATGGCATAATGCTCACTTTTTTAGGCGACATTTTGACGAAATATCAACAGCCGCTGACCCACAAAATGTCCAGCCCACGAAATGTCCAAGTCTCGAATTTGAGTTTTTTATTATTCAGATGGGCCTAAGGTTAGGCAAGGGGTAATATAAAGGATATATTCGTATTCAGCGACCCCGAAAACCCTAAAAATCCTAAATTAGACTCATTTTGTTTTTATAAATTTGAAAAATTTTGGACATTTCGTGGGTTTTTACTCTTTTGGACATTTCGTGGCTTGGACACTTTGTGGGGGTGCCATCACAGCATTTTCAGAATGAATTTTTTTTCCCTTTACACCAATCAAAATATCACCACATCGGTCTACGGTTTTTCCTGCTTAAAATTTATATTTTATAGCGATCAAAAGGACAAATAAAAAATATTTGATCATTTTTGTCTTTTTTTCATAACATAAATAAAGATTTTTTAGTTTAATTAACATCATTTGTCGTAATCACAACTTACGACAATAATTGTGTGATGTTAATTGCCGCAAAATGAACCGGCGTTTAAGGGAAAAAATATGAGGAATTTTTACGCTCGAATTCGGAAAATAAACTAAAAAATTTTCGAATTTTTTAAACCGGTTTAAAATAGACGGAAAAATTTTTTTATGAAACAAAAAATGGAAAAGGTCGAAGAATATAAAATATTGAAAACCAATAAACGTTGTAAAAAGTTTCTGTTCATTTTCAGTGATTATAAAAATTTAAAGTGTTTCGTTTGTTGTTTAGAAAGGGATTTTTCAAAGACAATTAATTACCTAATTTGGCATTTATTCTGGCATCAATCAATTGGAAAACGGAAAATTGTGATAATTTCAGCAAAAATGAACCGACGGTGAGGAAATTTATAAAAAATTATAAATTTTTTCGTTTACCCAATTCTTTTTTTCATGTTTCAGATGGATTTGTAGCGACGTTTGGATGGACATTCTGCCATCTTTTGACCGTCCTGAACTCGGACTCAAAATGGCATTGCTTTCCGACCGTTTTGATGCGCTTGTGGACACGCATTTCGATGGAAAAAGCGAATTGAAAATTTGGAAAGAAATATCAATTAACAAGGACGAAGGACCAACACCGAAACTGTCTGTACAGATCGATGACAAATTTGTGGATTTTCCTCTGCCGGACCGTCCGCTGCCCAACAAAATTCGCTTTAAGAACCTTCGGATTGAGTAAATTTTAAACTGTAGTTCAAAGCTTATTTTTTGTATTTCTTCAGGTACATTGACCATTCCGTCATTGCATTTCTCCGTTCCAACAAGCACATTTGGGACAGAAGTGGCACCAAGTTGGAGTTATTCATTGATGTTTACCAAATCGAAGATAATCAGCCAATTTGGGATGTTTTGGCCCGAGAAATTTGGCCCGTTTTTGTGACAAACATTCGCCATTTGTCCTTTTCCGATGGCGATGATTTGGACAATTTGCGTCGCCGCACTTCACCAACCATTCTCACTGATCTTGATCAATTGAATTCCATCGATTCCGGTCGTCTGTTCCCCGATGGAATTGCTGACGATGGACCCAATGCAACTGCTGGCCAAGTGTTGGCCAAATGGTTGCACACACCGAGCAAAAATGGACAACCGAAGCGATTGTTTTGCGAAGACTTTGACGAAGAAGGAAACATCGAATGGGTCAACAGCTTTAAGGAGGTGTGTATGTGGTCATATTTTCATAAAAAACTGGTTGATAGCCTTTGAATTTCGATATCTTTTTGTTTAGGCATTTGCCCGTGCCACCAATTCTTCTGTCAGCTACAAAATTAAATTTGCAATCTGGAATACATCAATTGAGCCATTTGAATCGGTGAACGAACGAACCAAGGAAAAGCTGACATTGGAACTGGAAAATGAATTGTTTTATAATTATTGGTGGCTGTTGAAGCGATGTCCAATTAGTGAAAAGGCGGCGGCGATTCAATGGGAAAACGACGAAAATTGGGACGACAATTTGAACAAAGTCAAATTTAATTTGTGGCATGACATCAACAAATTCATTGGGTGAGCAGCAACGGCAATCTTTGATTTTTGTTCAAAAAATATAATATTTAATTTTAGGCCATTGTCGCCACCAACGGAAGAAGAGAACGAAGAAGCGGATGAAAGCAACGAAAATTAATTATAGTTGATAAATGGTCGTTGATCTGATGCTCTCATTTGATTTGTTGTTTCTTTCGTTTGAATACAATATACTTTTAATAACAATTGAAAAGTTTAAGCCTATAAAATTGTTTTTGGCCCGGATTAAAATGTGGAAAAATGGACAAAATGGGGACTCCAACCTATTAGAACGGTAAAACCCTTAAAATAATCTTAATACAAATAATAGAAAGAACTTGGTAATTTAATTAAGCCAACATTTTGCTCAACTAATGTTTAAGGCTGGGGATTTAAGCAGGGCTTACATCTGTCCTGATTTGGAGGGTCCAAATCGGATAAAATGAAAGTGTCCTGATTTGGAGGTAGCGACCAAAATTTGTTCTGATTTCTTAAGGATACTAATTTTGAAATTTTATGGCATAATGTGACTATTTTACAAAAAGATATAAGATTTATGGCAAAAGTTCTAAAAATTCTTTATTTTTCGCTGACCAACGAAATGTCCAAGCCTCGAAAAAGCTAATAAAAACCCGGAAAATGTGTGTAATTTAGGGTTTTCGGGGTCGCTGAATACGAATACGACCTTTATATTGCCCCTTGCCTAAACCTGGACCCACCCGAATAAGAAAAAGCTCAAAATTTGGTTAAAACTAGAGCTCGACATTTTGAAAAAAGCCTGGACCTGGATTCCATGTTGGACCTGGACCTGGATTTCCCAAAAATCCAGGAAATCCAGGTCCAGGAAAAATCCAGGTTGCCAAAAAATGACCTGGACCTGGATCCAGGAAAAATCCAGGCCTGGATCCAGGTCCAGGTCGAACTCTAGTTAAAACATATGCTTTTTTACTTCAAATTTTTCTATTTATTAATCGATCAAATGATTCGTACTAAAAAACTACCATCGAAATCAACCACTGTCGAAAACACCTGCTGGTACGATTCTGATGAAAAAAAAAGTTAATATTGATCCCAAATCCGCAGCGTCTCATATCATTTAGCAGAAATTTGAATAATATTTTTAAAAAATATATTTAATTTTATTGTCGAAACGGTCTTGGCGAAATGTCCGGGAGCCAAAACAAAAAATACGCCCCTACGAATCAACCTAAAAATTTTTTCAAAAAATAAACCCCTGAGAATCACTCGAAATTTTTCAAAAATAACCCCCTAAGAAATGAAAAATTTCTCAAAATTCATCTCTAAGATTTATTTATTTTCTTGACTAGAATTTTTGGTTTTAAAAATTATTTAGCTCAATACTGATTTGGCATTCATTTTACACCCCTAAAAAAGAGGTTTTTAGTGACTATTTTCCATTTTTAGAGCCTAATTTGGGGTTTTTTAGAGCACACATCCTACCTACCTGCCCAAATTTGCTCCATTCTTCTCGTTATTCCGATGAATCAGGTCCCGGCAAGTCCCGGTCCCGGTTTTTGCAAAAATTCTCGGTCCCGTGGCACTCTAAAATAAAGACCTTAAAAGGTTTTTGGATACAGAATATTACATAGAATGGCATTCGCGTCAAACGACCCGTTCCATTTTATACCCGACAAACGCCGACTTTTCCCACCCCAAATTGCTACGCAAATATTTTCGTATAAAAATGCCGTTTTTCTTCTCCTCCTCCTCATTCCATTCTCTCATTATTCTTCCTGTACTTTCCGGTCAATTTGTTGCTGCAAATGTCTTCAGGAATTATGTACGTTTTTTATTTCTTTTTTTTTTTGATTTTTCGCATTTTAACAATTTCACAACGAATTTTTAAACTGTAGCTTTTTGGAGGCTTAACACTTCACTTTTGGATTCCCTCGCTTTGACCTTTCCCCAATTCTTTCAGTTTGTCTGCCGTGTTTCTTCTATTGTTCGATTGTGCCACCATTCTTTTTTGGTTCTTTTTGGACAATGCCAAAAAACGACGACGCCCTCACAAAAAAGAAATGTAAAAAATAAACAAAAATTAGGAAATTTTACAACAAATTTTCAGCTTTATCTGCAGCGACTGTTGGCTTTTGGTGTTCGATTTTCTTGCGCCTTCTCAACTTGGCCTTGGAATTGCACTGATTAGCCGTCGCTTTGACTTTTACGTCGACGAACACTTCAAGACACGCAAATGGAAATTGAACAAACAATTTCTTATTCAATGGGACATTCAAGAAAATGGGACGAAGAAAATGCAAATTGTCAAATCCGATGGAAATCCATTGCCAATCCCGCAAAATCCGTTGCCGAACAAAGTCATCGGATTCAGACACATTACGATCGCGTAAGAAACCGATCATCCAGATTGTTTTTATTTATGAGTGACTATCACTTTTTCAGCTACATCGATCAAAATGTCGTCGCATTTCTCCGTCGTTTTCGTCGTATTTTCGCCGTTTGTATGATCGATTTGTACATTTTCACTGAAAATGTTCGCATTTTGGATTTTGTTTTGCTCAACGTTTTGCCAATGCTCCGCGACTCCATTCGTGTTATGCTTTTGAATACCATCGCTTTTCGCCGTTTGCGCCAATTGGCCCCGTCACTGCTCAACGATTGTCCATTCCTTCGCGCTGTCGTGTTTGAAGACGCCATTTTCCCCGAATTTCCGCCGGATGAAAGTGCCAACGCGTCGGATGGCCAAGTGGTGGCCAAATGGCTGTTCACGCCTCATCCCGACAATGTGCCGAAGTTGCTTCAATGCTCTGTTAATTCAACGGATGAGCAATGGTCGTCAATGATAGAACAGTTTAAAGCGGTGATTATCCCTATTTCATTGGTTTTTCTATGATTTTTTGTCCGCTTAGGCATTTTCCAATGCTTCTTCTCCGGTTACTTTTTGCATTTGTTTTCACTTTCTGCCGTCTTCTCCGCTTGATTCCGTTGTGCCATTTGATCGGATCAACGAAGTGACTGGAGAGAAATTGATACTTCATCAATCAGCAAATGATTTTCTGCTCATCCGTTCTCCAATTGGATGGGATAACCGAAATTGGAGAAATGTGAGGGATGAAATGTATGCTCGAACGAATCCAATTGACATTCGGATCGAAGATGGTGGATACGACGAAGGGTGAATAATTTAAAATGCTTAATGATTTTATGAGGTCAATCGTTGACAATTTTATTAAAAATTTTCGATTCTGATGTCATTATCGGTCACTAGAAATCACTATTTTGGCGACTTCGTCACTAAAATAGTTAAAAATCACTATTTTGGAGTTTTGTCACTATTTTTTCACTATTTCGACATTTTTTGGAAAATTCTTAACAAAAATGCAATAAAACCAAAAAATACACCCCTAAGAATCGACCTAAAAATTTTTTCAAAAAATACACCCCTAAGAATCGACAAAAAAAATTTCAAAAAGCACTCCTAAGAAATGAAAAAAATTTTCTCAAAAAGGTATTTTCGTGGCAAGAATTTTAATTTTAAAAATTATTTTTTTATGTACCTATTGTGTTTTTTTGCCCTTACAAATCCCAGCCCTACTCATTTGCAATGCAATCAGTGAATAAAAATTATTTTTGCTTAATTTTTGGCTGAAAATTATGTCACTATTCGTCACTATTTCGGACTTTTTTTCACTATTTTCTCACTATTTTGGCATTTTTACTCACTATTCTGGGACCGTCCCTGATAGGTAGTTAGTTGATTTGACTCATAAAATGTCAATGATTTATATATAATTTGTAATCGAATTCACCGTTTTTTCAGTCTTCTCGACGACGCTTCTCCAGGGCCTAGTGATCAGCAGAAGAAATGAATGAATTAATCAATTAATTGATGCGATTATGATGAGCGAAAATTATGTTGGCACTTTTGCCATTTCAATATGTATTTGTCTAATTGTTTCTATATATTTGACCTTTGCTTGCTCGCAAATGCGTCCATTTCCATTGTATTTTATGTGTATATGTGAAAATCAATTGTGAGTAATTAATTATAATAAAAACGGTAAAAGCTTGGCATATTCGCGGCCCAACCAAATAAATGCCATGGCACAACAATTTTCGGCTCGCCTTAGGCTGTCAATTTTTTAGTCACACAATTAGATATTGTTAATGACAATTTCCAGTTCATCACGGAAATTTTCATCAATTATCTCCGCTGGAGTAGAGAATGATCAATCGGAATGCTTACCGAAAACTTCCTGAGATTCGCGACTTACCCCGAGTCCGAAAACCGCGAAACTTCGCATTTGCAATAAGTTTGACGGCTCGGTCCAGGGCCCATAATTTTATTTTACTGAACTATTTTTAATTTTTATATAATTTTTTAATTAAATTATAACTGAAAACGGTAGTTTTGGAAAAACCGGCATAGGTTCATGTATTACTCATTTTGAAACAATTGGTACCTGTATTATAATCAAATTTGATATTATTTTCCGAATTTATGGCTTCTGTAACTGTTGGCTCTTTTCCTGGAAATTTTTACCTTCATTTTTGGTTATCTTTTAAGGGGTGACGTGAAAATGAGGAAAATGTGTGTAATTTAGGGTTTTCGGGGTCGCTGAATACAAATACGACCTTTATATTGCCCCTTGCCTAAACCTGGACCCACCCGAATAAGAAAAAGCTCAAAATTTGGTTAAAACTAGAGCTCGACATTTTGAAAAAAGCCTGGACCTGGATTCCATGTTGGACCTGGATTTCCTGGACAAAAATCCAGGAAAATCCAGGTCCAGGAAAAATCCAGGTTGCCAAAAAATGACCTGGACCTGATCCAGGAAAAATCCAGGCCTGGATCCAGGTCCAGGTCGAACTCTAGTTAAAACATATGCTTTTTTACTTCAAATTTTTCTATTTATTAATCGATCAAATGATTCGTACTAAAAAACTACCATCGAAATCAACCACTGTCGAAAACACCTGCTGGTACGATTCTGATGAAAAAAAAAAGTTAATATTGATCCCAAATCCGCAGCGTCTCATATCATTTAGCAGAAATTTGAATAATATTTTTAAAAAATATATTTAATTTTATTGTCGAAACGGTCTTGGCGAAATGTCCGGGAGCCAAAACAAAAAATACGCCCCTACGAATCAACCTAAAAATTTTTTCAAAAAATAAACCCCTGAGAATCACTCGAAATTTTTCAAAAATAACCCGCTAAGAAATGAAAAATTTCTCAAAATTCATCTCTAAGATTTATTTATTTTCTTGACTAGAATTTTTGGTTTTAAAAATTATTTAGCTCAATACTGATTTGGCATTCATTTTACACCCCTAAAAAAGAGGTTTTTAGTGACTATTTTCCATTTTTAGAGCCTAATTTGGGGTTTTTTAGAGCACACATCCTACCTATCTGCCCAAATTTGCTCCATTCTTCCCGTTATTCCGATGAATCAGGTCCCGGCAAGTCCCGGTCCCAGTTTTTGCAAAAATTCTCGGTCCCGTGGCACTCTAAAATAAAGACCTTAAAAGGTTTTTGGATACAGAATATTACATAGAATGGCATTCACGTCAAACGACCCGTTCCATTTTATACCCGACAAACGCCGACTTTTCCCACCCCAAATTGCTACGCAAATATTTTCGTATAAAAATGCCGTTTTTCTTCTCCTCCTCCTCATTCCATTCTCTCATTATTCTTCCTGTACTTTCCGGTCAATTTGTTGCTGCAAATGTCTTCAGAAATTCTGTACGTTTATTATTTCTTTTTTTTGATCTTCCGCATTTTAACAATTTCACAACGAATTTTTAAACTGTAGCTTTTTGGAGGCTTAACACTTCACTTTTGGATTCCCTCGCTTTGACCTTTCCCAAATTCTTTCAGTTGGTCTGCCGTGACTCTTCTATTGGTCGATTGTGCCACCATTCTTTTTTGGTTCTTTTTGGACAATGCCAAAAAACGACGACGCCCTCACAAAAAAGAAATGTAAAAAATAAACAAAAATTAGGAAATTTTACAACAAATTTTCAGCTTTATCTGCAGCGACTGTTGGCTTTTGGTGTTCGATTTTCTTGCGCCTTCTCAACTTGGCCTTGGAATTGCACTGATTAGCCGTCGCTTTGACTTTTACGTCGACGAACACTTCAAGACACGCAAATGGAAATTGAACAAACAATTTCTTATTCAATGGGACATTCAAGAAAATGGGACGAAGAAAATGCAAATTGTCAATTCCGATGGAAATCCATTGCCAATCCCGCAAAATCCGTTGCCGAACAAAGTCATCGGATTCAGACACATTACGATCGCGTAAGAAACCGATCATCCAGATTGTTTTTATTTATGAGTGACTATCACTTTTTCAGCTACATCGATCAAAATGTCGTCGCATTTCTCCGTCGTTTTCGTCGTATTTTCGCCGTTTGTATGATCGATTTGTACATTTTCACTGAAAATGTTCGCATTTTGGATTTTGTTTTGCTCAACGTTTTGCCAATGCTCCGCGACTCCATTCGTCTTATGCTTTTGAATACCATCGCTTTTCGCCGTTTGCGCCAATTGGCCCCCGTCATTGCTCAACGATTGTCCATTCCTTCGCGCTGTCGTGTTTGAAGACGCCATTTTCCCCGAATTTCCGCCGGATGAAAGTGCCAACGCGTCGGATGGCCAAGTGGTGGCCAAATGGCTGTTCACGCCTCATCCCGACAATGTGCCGAAGTTGCTTCAATGCTCTGTTAATTCAACGGATGAGCAATGGTCGTCAATGATAGAACAGTTTAAAGCGGTGATTATCCCTATTTCATTGGTTTTTCTATGATTTTTTGTCCGCTTAGGCATTTTCCAATGCTTCTTCTCCGGTTACTTTTTGCATTTGTTTTCACTTTCTGCCGTCTTCTCCGCTTGATTCCGTTGTGCCATTTGATCGGATCAACGAAGTGACTGGAGAGAAATTGATACTTCATCAATCAGCAAATGATTTTCTGCTCATCCGTTCTCCAATTGGATGGGATAACCGAAATTGGAGAAATGTGAGGGATGAAATGTATGCTCGAACGAATCCAATTGACATTCGGATCAAAGATGGTGGATACGACGAAGGGTGAATAATTTAAAATGCTTAATGATTTTATGAGGTCAATCGTTGACAATTTTAATGGTCAAAATTATGGTACACTCAAAGGATAGAAAAACGTTCAAATTTAGGGTTAAAAACGTAAAATTTTATTCAAAAAGTAACAAACATAAGCCAAATTAGTATTGAGGTGTATAATTTTTAAAACCAAAAATCTTTTCAAGAAAATAAATAAATAAATCAGGAGATGAATTTTTGAGAAATTCATATCTTAGAAAATTTTAAGGTCGTTTCTTAGGGGTTGTATTTTTCAGAAATTGTTGGTGATTTTCTGAAATTTTGTGGATCGATTCTTAGGGATGTATCTTTCGTTTTTTTGCATTTTTGTTAACAAATTTGGGCAAAACTCCAAAATAGTTGAAAATAATTTTAAGTTTTAGGTGCTAAAAATAAAAAACCAGAAAATAGTTGCTAATAACTCGAAAAGTAGCTTAACAAAAAAAAAAATGTTTTTGTCGTTCAGACCAAAGGAGTCAGGAAAAAAATAGGCAAAAAACTAAAAATATTACCAAAATCCTGGGACCGTCCCTGATAGTTAGTTAGTTGATTTGACTCATAAAATGTCAATGATTTATATATAATTTGTAATCGAATTCACCGTTTTTTCAGTCTTCTCGACGACGCTTCTCCAGGGCCTAGTGATCAGCAGCAGAAGAAATGAATGAATTAATCAATTAATTGATGCGATTATGATGAGCGATATGTTGGCACTTTTGCCATTTCAATATGTATTTGTCTAATTGTTTCTATATATTTGACCTTTGCTTGCTCGCAAATGCGTCCATTTCCATTGTATTTTATGTGTATATGTGAAAATCAATTGTGAGTAATTAATTATAATAAAAACGGTAAAAGCTTGGCATATTCGCGGCCCAACCAAATAAATGCCATGGCACAACAATTTTCGGCTCGCCTTAGGCTGTCAATTTTTTAGTCACACAATTAGATATTGTTAATGACAATTTCCAGTTCATCACGGAAATTTTCATCAATTATCTCCGCTGGAGTAGAGAAAACTTCCTGAGATTCGCGACTTACCCCGAGTCCGAAAACCGCGAAACACAAAATCCGAGACTTTTCAAAAATTCTCACACCCTTAAAAATCGATTAAAACTTTTTAAAATTTATTTATGAGTGATTGGTAAGGAAATATGAAACTCGTGAAAAATTTTGTGCTCATTCCGTTGGAGCTAACGGATTTTCCAGAAAATTTTTCCCAGCCTTCAAGAATTCATTTTTGAAAAATTTCAGGTCGATTTTTAGGTGTGTATTTATCGTTTTTATTGCATTTTTCGTAACAAATTTTTATTCACAAGCAATAATAGTTTAAAATAGTTTTTTCAAAAATTTTATAGTTTTTTAGTTGCTAAAATAAAAAACTAGAAAATAGTTGCTAATAACAAAATTTTATTTAAATTAAAAAAGTAAAACGCCTTTGGGAAAAAAGAATGTAGACAATTATAGTTAGAAATTTTATTTAAATAATTAATTATGTAAATTTACAAACTGATAATCTGCTGGTATGATAATGCCTTTTGGTTATAATTAAATTAAAAAATTATATTAAATAATAAAAAAATTTTTAATTTATATAGCGCAAAACTTCTTCGGCAGACCTTTCCCATTAAAAAAATTGTTTTTTTTTTGGAAATAATATGGAAAACTGATGGTAGGAAAAATAAAGTGTTTGCCCAAATCAAAGTCCACTAAGTTTTTCTGTTTATAATTTTATAAATTGTTGATTTTTTGGCTCTATTCCAATTTACACGTCCAATCAGTGACTATCCTCACTTTTATAGGTCATACCTTTTTTTATTACTTGGTCAATACAAACATTCTTGGTATCATTCGAGAGCTTGAAGTCTACAGAAGTTTTTCTGTTGCAAAATTATGAGATAATGGCAATAGACAAACAATTATTCGTGATTATACGCGTAAAATGATGCATTTCCGGTTTTCTCATTGCAGTATTTGCTCTTTTCTTGTATTTATAAATTCCCTAATCTTTAAGCTTTCGAATGATACCAAGAATGTTTGTACACACCGAGTCATGATTTTTTTGAGTTAAAATTGATGAAAAAACTCACTTTTCTTGGCCAGCCGGGCTTCTGTCGCCCTCTGCGTCTGCACTTTTCTCTCCTCCCGCTTCTTCTCATGCTCTTTCAACGCCTTTTTGCAATTAATAGGGCTGCTAATTTTATGTAAGAAAATTTGCGAATTATGTAAATAAAATATGTATAAAAAATGCTAAAATATGTATGAAATATGTACAAAAATCCTCAAATATGTAGGAAAATATGTAAATAAAAATTTTTTAATGGTTATTTTGTGGAAAAAAATTCTTCGTAAAAAGTGAAATAGGCACAAAATGCCATAAAAATGACCAAAATAGGCTTAGATCATCTTTTAATAAATTTAAAGTTAATTTTTGATATATCATTTTTTGAAAAAATCGATTTTTTAGGGATACATTTTCAAAAAAATTTTTTTTAATTTTTACAAAAAATTTCTATAAATTCTCAAAAATCCTCAAAATATGTAAAAAAATGAAAAATATGTACGAAAAAGTCCAAAATATGTATAAAAATATGTGTGATAAATTTCTTTTACCCATAGAACAACAAAGAATATATTAAAAGCTATAAAATGAATTTTATTGAAAAAATGGGATGTATAACCTAAAAAAATATTTGATACGTTCGATGCAGAATTTTTTTCTCTATCGATATGCAAAATCTGGTGTGTATTTAACGTGCAGGAAAAAAGTTAAACGTCACGAAGTAAATGTTGTTTTTCCTAATAATGAAAATATTAGATAGTATGCCAAAAGGAGAGAAAAGTTAGAGAAAAAAAGTTTCTCTGCACTCTCTCTTTATTGACACATGTCTCGTTTTTTGACTCGGTGTGTGTGTATTAACGAAGTTAGGAAAAAGTTATGACCTAAAAAAGCAAGAATAGTCACTGATTGGACGCGTAAACTGGAATAGAGCCGATTTTTTGTTAAAAACATGAATAAAGAACTGAAGGGACAGTTTTTAGTAGAGACAGGACAAGAGGGTCGGTCGAAACGGTTTCGGTTAAAAGCCGAAACCGACAAAACCGAAGAAAAATTTTCGGTTTTTTTGAATTTGTTTATTTATTTTCCAAAAAGCAATAAACTCAGGGATGGTATCCGTCCTTGAATGGCAAGGACGTCCTTGAAAATGAGCATTTGGAAAAGTTTAAAAAAAATCAAAGAAATTTGAGAAATCTTTGTAATTTTCAACAATATTTTGATTAAATTATGGCATTATGTAATTTAAAAATGTAATTTTTGAGAATTTTTGAAATTTTATGGCATTAAGTCACTAGTCACTATTTTTCTTAAAAAATTAGCCAAAAATCGCAAACTTGGAAGCCGACATTGGGCGATACCAACCCTGAATAAACCATTCGCGCCCTTTGTTGACCTTTTTTAAAATTTTGAGGCGTAGGCCCAAAACCGAAAAGTACCCTCTGCTTATTCGTAGTTTTTGGCTACTTTAAAAAAGCCAGATTTAATTAAAGAATAATTTTAAAATTAAATCACAACTTACGACAAAAGTGTGCTAATTGTAGAAAAAATGAACAGACGGTAAGCAATTTCTTTAGGAAAATTACAATTTTCGTTTTACCCAATTTTTTTTCAATTTCAGTTGGATTTGTGGCGACGTTTGGATGGACATTCTCCCATCTTTTGACCATCCTGAACTCGGACTCAAAATGGCATTGCTTTCCGACCGTTTCGACATTTTAGTGGACAAACATTTCGATGGCAAAAGCGAATTGACAATTTGGAGAGAAATAAGAATTCGCGAGGACAAAGGACCAAAAGCGAAACTGTCTGTACAGATCGATGACAAATTTGTGGATTTTCCTCTGCCGGACCGTCCGCTGCCCCACAAAATTCGTTTTAAGGATCTTCGGATAAAGCAATTTTATACTTTTATATGTTTTAAAGCATATTTTATATTTTATCAGGTATATTGACCATTCCGTCATTGAATTTATCCGTGTCAACAAACAAATTTGGGACAGAAGTGGCACCAATTTGGGGTTGTCTATTGCGTATATTCAACAAATTTGGGATGTTTTGGCCCGAGAAATTTGGCCCGTTTTTGCAACAAACATTCGCCATTTGGGCTTTCGCAGTGGCAATGATTTGGACAATTTGTGTCGTCTCATTTCACCGACAATTCTCACCGATCTCAATCATCTGAATTCAATCGGTTTCAATTATCTGTTGCCCGACGTAATTGCTGACGATGGGCCAAATGCAACTTCTGCTGGCCAAGCATTGTTCAAATGGTTGCATGCGCCGAGCAAAAATGGAAAACCGAAGGAATTGAATTGTAATGGTTATTTGGTTTCACAGGATCTCGAATGGATCAACAATTTCAAAGAGGTGGTCCCCGCCCGGTGCTATGTCATTATAAAAATCCATCAAAAAGGGAATCGCCCATTTTGGTGCAGAACGACATATCATTTTTATTTACCAACCAAATTAAATATTTTGCAGGCCAATAGAGGAAGGGTAATAATACCGATGTTAGCCCCTTTTTCGAAGAAGAAAATTTTTGAAATTTTTTTCGAGAAAAAATTATTTTTGTGGTTTTAGGGTCGGAGAATCCGAATCTATCATTAATTTCGACCCATGTCGAATCCTGAACTCGGGTTCGCGCAAAAATTCGAATTTTTTATTTTTGGTCTAAAATGGCTGGAAACAAACTAAAATTGGACAATTCACTAATAAAAAATCATTTAAACTTTTTGTTTAGTCATTTCTCCGTGCCACCACTTCGGTCAGTTACAATTTGCGAATTACTTTTTATAAGACAACAACGCCAATTGAGCCATTTGAATTGGTGAATGAACGGACCAATGAGAAACTGACATTTATGAAGAAAGATGGCGGTGGTGAATTGCTTAATGCTTGGCTGTTGAAACGGTGCCCAATTATTGTTGGGGAGACGGCGGCGGCGGTTCAAAAAGACGACAATTTGGACCATTTGAACGGAGTTCACTTCCGTCTTTATGATGATTATTGCATTGGGTGAGCAGCAGCAAAGAAGGCGCCTTACTTTTGAATAAAATACGGACATGACGACAGTATCCCCTGTACAGTACATACTTTCCCAGCAATTTTGGCAGGGCCAGCAAAGCATACATGAAAAGTGGGGGGGGGGGGGGTAAACCGAAATTTTTGCGAAGGGGTCCGTCTTTATAAAGAATTTTAATGAGTTTTCTTTAGAGATCGACCTGGACCTGGATCCAGGCCTGGATTTTTCGTGGATCCAGGTCCAGGCCATTTTTCGGCAACCTGGATTTTTCCTGGACCTGGATTTTTGTCCAGGTCCAACATGGAATCCAGGTCCAGGTCCAGGCTTTTTTCAAAATGTCGATCTCTAGTTTTCTTAATAAAATAGCCAATTTTTTCAGAAATTTAGTAAATTTCCCTCTTTTCCCCTTCGCTCTGACCACCCCCCTTTTTCATTTATGGCCAGCAGGAGTCCTGCTAAAACAGCAGAGGACTTCATTCAGTCCCTGTCTTGTCCTGCTGGTCCATCTAGGAAACACTGCTGGCCCGGGTTTTTTCAAAATTTCGCTCTCTACTCTTTCAAAAAAAGTGTTGATACATTGAATTGCATTTAATTTAGGCCGATGTCTCCGCCAGATCAAAGCGACGAAAAAGTGTTCTCGACTCCCGGGCCCAGTGATCAGCAGAAGAAGGAGTGATCATTTTGGGAAATGACCGATAATTTGCGTTATGATTAGAATTGGATGATGTTTTGTTTGGGATGAATCATTATTTGAGAAACGACTGTTTTTTTTTTGTGTTATGCTGAATTGGAAATAAGATATTTTTTGAAAGTCTCGTGCTTTTCGGACTCTGGTTAAGTCTAGGGAAATTTTCAATCTCGAGTATAAAAATAATTAACAGCGCCTACGGTCAGCAGAAATTTGTTGTGCCATGGCATTTATTGAATTGTGCTGCTATGTAACGAAATTCGGGAAAATTATTAGCAATTTTATCAACGATTATTTACTCACAATGAATTTCACATATATCAGGGGTGGAGCGCGCACAGAAAAATCCCGCGCATCGCGCATTCAAATTGCCGCGGCCGCGACCGCGCAAAAAAAAATGGCCGCGAATCGCGGTCGCGCATTTTTTCCTATTTTTTAAAGCATTTTTTACACTTTTAATTTTTTTGAAAAAAAATTTGAAAATTTGACTGCACTTTGTTACGAAAATTGCATATATTCAAAAATGTACCCATTAAATTTTTTAATTTTTGTAAAATGGGGGTCCGTCCGGTGGTGTCGACAGGCGTCGCCGTTCAAAATTTTGAAATTTTGAGTGAATTTGTTAACTGATTTCGTCCAAAATAATGTCCAATCAAAAAAAAATTTGTGAACATTGTGGGGGGGGAGCGGCGGTGCCGATAGGCACCGCCGGAAAAATCTTGATATTTTGAGTGAGATTTGTTAACAGAATTTGTCAAAAAAAGACCAAATATTTGGTTAATTTGTGTTTTTAGGATGTTTAAAAATTAAAGAAAAATTGGAATATTTTCTTTATTAATTAAATTTCAATTGAAATAATGTAAAGAAAATATGAAAAAAGTTTCAGTTTCGTTGGGGAATTGAACCCAAATGACTAGGGTAGCAACTTTTAGTGACGAAAAATCCCGAAATAGTTAACTAAATAGTGACGAATAGTGACATAATTTTCAGCCAAAAATTAAGCAAAAATAATTTTTATTCACTGATTGCATTGCAAATGAGTAGGGCTGGGATTTTTAAGGGCAAAAAAACAATAGGTACATAAAAAAATAATTTTTAAAATTAAAATTCTTGCCACGAAAATACCTTTTTGAGAAAATTTTTTCATTTCTTAGGAGTGCTTTTTGAAATTTTTTTTGTCGATTCTTAGGGGTGTATTTTTTGGTTTTATTGCATTTTTGTTAAGGAATTTTCCAAAAAATGTCGAAATAGTGAAAAAATAGTGACAAAACGCCAAAATAGTGATTTTTAACTATTTTAGTGACGAAGTCGCCAAAATAGTGATTTCTAGTGACGAAAGTGACGTCCAAATGAAAAAATTTTAACGCAGAAATGCGTTTTTTAAGCTCCTTTCTTCAAAACAATTGAGCAAAAAAAAGTTTTTTCACTAAAAGTTGCTGCCCTACAAATGACAAACACTGAAGGTCAGAAGGTTTAGCCACTAAACCACATTTGCATTGTAGCAAATGCTGTAAATGAAATAAATAATAATTTTTTTTTTCTCAAAAATCTATCATTCCTCACCAATTCCCTTCTCTTTTCTCACCAGACCCCCATTCTTACCGGTACTCTTTCGGTTTGGGTCCGCCTTTTGGGTCAAATTTTTTCAATTTTTTTTTCTTTTTTATTGTCAGAATTGCTTTTAGATTAATGGAAACGCTTAAAAATTTCACTCTTGACGATTTATTCAAAGTATTGGCTCTTCAAGACAAAGAATTCGAAGAATGGCTACACGCATTACGTGGTGAACCACTCGGAGCACTTCAAGGATCCTGTCACTGGGCAGCATACAAACACAATTGAATCGACGTGGCAGAAGTTCAAGCAGCAACACAAAACGAGATTTGGCACGCAAAGATCACTTTTTTCCACATACATTTCTGATTTTTTGTGGCGTAAGGGAGGACCGGATATTTTTAATAATTTGTGGACCCAAATCGCGGAATTGTACCCAATAAGCACATAAATCACCTTTTATTTGTTATTTAAAGCAATTTTGACAATAAAAAAGAAAAAAAAAATTTGACCCAAAAAGCGGACCCAAACCGAAAGAAGAGTACCCCTATTTCAGCGTTTTTAGCACCTAAAAATCCGTTCCCTAATAATATCAAATTGTGTGTGACTAAAAAATTGACAGCTTAAGGTCAGTAGGAATTTGCTATGCCATGGCATTTATTGGGTTGGGCCGCGAATATGCCCAAGCTTATACCGTTTTTATTATTAGCCATTTTATCAGCGATTAAATTACTCACAATTAAATTTCACATATGGTACATAAAATACAATGGAAATGGAAGCATTTTGCGAGAAAGCAAAGGTCAAATACAAACAGGCAAACAATTAAACAATACAATATTGAATGGCAAAGTGCCAATATATCTTTCGGTCATATAATCGCACCAATTAATTGATTAATTCATTCATTTCTTCTGCTGCTGGTCACTCGGCCCGGGAGAAGCGGCATCGAGAAGAAGACTGAAAAAAACATTGTTCAATTGTCCATTGGATTCATAAAACAACAAAGAATTTTAAAATTGATCACCCTTCGTCATATCCGCCATCTTCGATCACAATGTTAATTGGATTCGTTCGAACAATCATTTCTTCCCTCACATTGTCCCATTTTCGCTCATCCCATCCAATTGGACAACGGCGGAGAAGAAAATGATTTGTATCATATTGTTCCAGTGCCAATTTCTCTCCAGTCACTTCGTTGATCAGATCAAATGGAACAGCGGAGTCAATTGGAGAAGACATCAGAAAGTGAATACAAAAAGAAACCGGAGAAGAAGCATTGGAAAATGCCTGAAAAGGTACAAAAAATCATAGAAAAGCCAATGAAATAGGGATAATCACCGCTTTGAGCTGTTCCATCGTTGACGACCATTGATCCGGTGAATCCACAAAGGATCTGATTGTGAGCCACTTCGGCACACCATCCGGACGAGGCGTGAACAACCATTTGGTCACCGCTTGGCCATCCGACGCATTGGCACTGTCATCGGGCGGAAAAGCGGGGAAAATGGCGTCTTCAAACAACACAGTGTGAAGTGATGGACAATCGTTGAGAAGTGACGGGGCCAATTGGCGCAAACGGCGAAAAGCGATGGTATTCAAAAGCATAAGACGAATGGAGTCGCGGAGCATTGGCAAAACGTTGAGCAAAACAAAATCCAAAATGCGAACATTTTCAGTGCGAATGTCCAAGTAAATTGAACAAAAGGCGAAAAAACGGTGAAAACGGCGGAGAAAAGTGATGACATTTTGATCGATGTAACTGAAAAGCAGAAAATGTGATGGCATGAAAAATCTAATCAATTTTTACATGATCTGAATGTGTCTGAATCCGATGACTTTGTTCGGCAACGGATTTTGTGGAATTGGCAATGGATTTCCATCGGAATTGACAATTTGCATTTTCTTCGTCCCATTTTCTTGAATGTCCCATTGAATAAGAAATTGTTTGTTCAATTTCCATTTGCGTGTCTTGAAGTGTTCGTCCACGTAAAAGTCAAAGCGGCGGCTAATCAGTGCAATTCCAAGGCCAAGTTGAGAAGGCGCAAGAAAATCGAACACCAAAAGCCAACAGTCGCTGCAGATAAAGCTGAAAATTTGTTGTAAAATTTCCTAATTTTTGGTTATTTTTTTTTACATTTCTTTTTTGTGAGGGCGTCGTCGTTTTTTGGCATTGTCCAAAAAGAAGCAAAAAAGAATGGTGGCACAATCGACCAATAGAAGAAACACGGCAGACAAACTGAAAAATGAATTGGAAAATGCATGATGAATGAATGGAAAAGGAAAAGCATCAAAGCGAATGAATCAAAAGGGATTTAGCTTCTTTTTTTTAAACTATTTTGAGGCCGATGAAGCCAAACTTTCAACAATTGGTTTTTAAAATAATAAACGTACAGAATTTCTGAAGACATTTGCAGCAACAAATTGACCGGAAAATATAGGGAGAATGAATGATAGAATGGAATGAGGAAGAGGAGGAGAAAAATGGCATTTTTATACGAAAATATTAGCGCAGAATTTTTCCTTTTTTCACATTGGCCACTCACGGCTCACATTTATCCGTTCAAATAAGCAATAAACATTAAAATTAGTAAACACAAATCACAGCTCTGATTAAAAAAAGTCCTTTTTTGCAATTATATCGAGGGAGAGATCAGAGAGAAATTCACACCATTTTTAACAGACTATTTCCCGAATGCTCTAGCTTCTTTCAAGTATTCCACGTGCATGCACTCTCTCGTCCTTTTTCGCAAGATTTTGCTTATGCCCCCCCCCCCTCCTTAAAATAGTCGTAATTCCGACAAACAGACTTTTCCAGTCCAGTAGGTCTTAAATCATACTTCTATAAAATTATATGCGGATGATGTCAAATTATATTCCGTACATAAAACAAAAAATGATAGAATTGCTATGCACCATGCTTTAAATATTCTCTCTGATTGGTCTAAGAAATGGTATATTAAAATTTCTATTAATAAAACTTTTATCATTTACTTCGGAAAGAATAACCCCAGGGAACAATATAAAATTAATGATATTGCAATTTGTGAAGTTGAAACTATTCGTGACTTAGGGATTCTTATTGACAATAAATTTACTTTTTCCGAACATATAAGCAAAATTACCCGTAACGCCTACTACCGTATGCGTTTACTTTTCCGTGTTATTAAATCAAAGAAAATTTCAGTTTGGAAAAATATTTATGTTAGTTATATCCGTCCACTTCTAGAATATTCCCCTGAATCTTGGAATCCACAACTAAAATCGCATATTATCAAAATTGAAAAATGTCAGAAATATTTTACTCGAATTGCTTTCAGAAAATGTTGTCTGCCAAATATTCCCTATGACCAACGACTCCGATTTTTTAAATTAGCTACTCTTGAAAAAAGAAGAAAAATTTTTGACCTCCTAACTACTTATAAAATTCTACATGGTTTTACACATTTGGACCCAAATTCTCTGTTTAAAAGAACTAACCTAAATACTCGAAATAAGTCATTTTTCCGGTTAAATGTTAAATTACAATCTAAAAAATCTTCCAAATCTTTTGTTAACAGATCAGTCAAGGCCTGGAATGCCCTTGATAAAACGTTAATGTCTAGCTCCTTAAACACCTTTAAAAAATTATTAGAATTGACTCTCGATTCTCAAAGCACCATTGTATAAAGCAATTATTAACTTTTGAGGCATCTCATTGACTCTGACTTCCATTTTATTTTTTCATTATTGTTTGTTTTAACCTGTGATCTCACTCGATATTTATTCACTTACTCTGAGACTATTTTATGTGTTCAGTCATCAGAGTAAGTGGTCTCCGCCCTTCTGATGGCAATTTTTCTTTATCGATAAATAAAGAAACGAAAAATGCCCTATAAATGGAAAAACAAAATTAAAGTGGACAAAGAAATGAGGAGCATCGAGGGAGAGATCAGAGAGAAATTCACACCATTTTTAACAGACTATTTCCCGAATGCTCTAGCTTCTTTCAAGTATTCCACGTGCATGCACTCTCTCGTCCTTTTTCGCAAGATTTTGCTTATGCCCCCCCCCCGCTTAAAATAGTCGTAATTCCGACAAACAGACTTTTCCAGTCCAGTAGGTCTTAAATCATACATTTTTATAAGATATCAAATTCGATTCCACTCGGTCTCAGCTCTGCTGGAGGCAAATTGGGGAAGAGAAATAAAAGGATGATGTCCCCCCTCCCCCATTTTTAAAAAAAACTATTGAAAATGCTTCCAAGAATTTTCGAAGTTGCTGATTAAGAGGCCGGCATAAATTCAGAAAACTCTGCGCTCGAATTCGGAAAATAAACTAAAAATTTCGCATTTTTTAAACCGGTTTAAAATAGACGGAAAAATTTTATGAAACAAAAAATGGAAAAGGTCGAAGAATATAAAATATTGAAAACCAATAAACGTTGTAAAAAGTTTCTGTTCATTTTCAGTGATTATAAAAATTTAAAGTGTTTCGTTTGTTGTTTAGAAAGGGATTTTCAAAGTCAATTACCTAATTTGGCATTTATTCTGGCATCAATCAATTGGAAAACGGAAAATTGTGATAATTTCAGCAAAAATGAACCGACGGTGAGGAAATTTATAAAAAATTACACATTTTTTCGTTTACCCAATTCTTTTTTTCATGTTTCAGATGGATTTGTAGTGACGTGTGGATGGACATTCTGCCATCTTTTGACCATGCCCAACTCGGACTCAAAATGGCATTGCTTTCCGACCGTTTCGATGCGCTTGTGGACATGCATTTTGATGGAAAAAGCGAATTGACAATTTGGAGAAATATCGGAATTTGCAAGGACAAAGGACCAAAAGCGAAACTGTCTGTTCTGATCGATGGCAATTTTGTGGAATTTCCGTTCCCCGACCGTCCGCTGCCCACCAAAATTCGTTTTAAGAACCTTCAGATTTAGTAATTTCAAACTTTTGGGCGCTAGTTTAAAGAAACCCTCTTTTGAAAATTTGTTCACTTTTTTTGTATAATTTTTTTTATGCAAAATTTGTTTTTTTAACATGGAACGTATTGCATACTATTTAATAAATTGAAAAAAACATTTTAAAAGGCGCGCTTTTTTTAAAAAAAAGTTCTGGGGAAGAAGAGGAGGGGTCCGACGTGCGGAATGGGCCGATTCCCATCTGGCCAAGTCTGACCAACTTTGAGTCAATGTAACTAAGTTGTTTACATTAAAGCATTTTTTATATTTCTTCAGCTACATTGACCATTCCGTGATCACATTTCTCCGTTCAAACAAGCAAATTTGGGACAGAAGTGGCACCAAATTGGAGTTGGATGTAGGGTCAAACAAAACTGAGGAGCATCAGCAGATTTGGGATGTTTTGACCAGTGAAATTTGGCCAATTTTTGCAACAAACATTCGCAATTTGGGCTTTGTCCTTGACAATCATTTGGACAATTTGCGTCGCCGCACTTCACCGACAATTCCGGGACTGGGACCAACCGGGAATTTTCCCAAGTGAAATTTTTTGAAAAAAAATTTGAAAATTTGAGTGCACTTTGTTACGAAAAATTGCCTATATTCAAAAATGTACCCATAAAATTTTTTAATTCTCGTTTGTGGGGATAAATTCGAAGAATTTTTCCATTATGCGAATCAAATTTGGAATGGATCAACAATTTGAAGGAGGTGGCCGGTCATATTTTGACTGATTTGATTGCCTTTGATTTGCGTTTTCTTTTTGTTTAGGCATTTCCCCGTGCCACTTCTTCCGCCAGTTTCATTATTCGAATTGATCGTGTGAGAACAATGCCAAATGCTGAGCCATTTGAATTGGAGAACGAACGAACCAAGGAAAAGCTGACATTGGAGAAAGAGCCACGTTCTGCTGGTTATTGGCTGTTGAAGCGATGTCCAATTAGTGAAAAGGCGGCGATTCAATGGGAAAACGACGAAAATTGGGACGACAATTTGAACAAAGTCAAATTTAATTTGTGGGGTGACAACAACAATCGCATTGGGTGAGCAGCGACAGCAATTTTTGATTTTGTCGAAAAAATATATTAATTTTAGGCCATTATCGCCAGCAACGGAAGAAAAAGCGGACGAATGAAAGCAACGGAAATTAATTATATTTGTTAAATGGTCGACGATCTCATCAACTGGAATTTGATTTGATGCGCTCATTTTCTTTTTGTTTTGCTAATGTCACTTATTTTGAATACAACAATTTCTGAAAAATTTAGTTAATTCTTTAACAAAATTACAACCCCAAAATATTTTCATAACATATTCAATCTAAATTTTCATAATTAAGAATGGTCCAAATCCCTTTTTTCATTTAGGCGCTTTTGAGCAACCAAATTTTGGGTGTAATAATTAGAGCTCGGATAAAAAGGCACCAAAAATCGCGAAAAAGGCACGAAAATCGCGAAAAAGGCATGAAAAAAGGCATTTAAAAAAATTTTTCTAAGGTTTTTTAGGGAGCAAAACACGTAAAACTTAACCAAAAACTTAATTTTGGTCATTTAAATGGTTATTAAATATTTTATAATGTTTTTCGAATAAGGAAAATTTTTAAACCGAGAATTTTTTATCAAGAAAAAAATGAATTTTGGCGATCAATTTTTGAGAAAGTTTTTCAATTCTTAGGGGTGTATTTTCTGAAATTTTTTCAATTCTTAGGGATGTTTTTTCTGAAAATTTTTCAAGTCATTTCTTAAAGGTGTATTTTCCCGATTTATTCTATTTTTGATGGAATTTTCGGAAAAACGCCAAAAAAGGCACTAAAATAGGAAAAAAACGTCAAAGGCACCAAAACGGCAAAATGCCAAAAAACCTCAAACCAAGTGGAAAATGCGTTTTTTATGCTTAATATATCGAAACTAGTGCGCAGAAAAAAAGGCATATGCCTCAAAATCCGAGCTCTAGTAATAATATAAAATTCGATAGAAAGAAAAAAATTTCCATTTACACATATTTCTTCAATTTGATTTTATTTATTTGTGTCAATTATAAATCAAAGCTGGTGGATGGGATGAAGAAAGAATGCATGAACGGATGGGATGACAGATCAAAATTAGAAAAATTGAATGAAAAAACGCACAAAAATTGGAATAATAATTAAAAAACATTCGCACAAAAATGGGATGAATGAAAAGCGGAAGAAAAAGAGAGAGTCACTATCATCAGAGTCATCGTCATCATCAACAGTTTGGTCCTCCTCACATACATAATACAGTATATTCTCCACACCGTATCCCATCAGCAATCGTACCGTGTGCTGTACATATTGAGGGAAATTTTTTTAAATAAAATTATAACAATTTTCAAGTTTTATCCGGCGTCACCAGTTGTACCTCTAATTTCCAATGGATTTTAATGGAAATTTGAATCACATAAATCCGCAAATTGGCATTTTTGTGGCATAAAGTCTAACTAAGATCACCGTTGAAAATATCGGTGCAAAAAAATTTTGACAATTAGACGGTTCATGAAATAAATACCCATCACATATCGTTTTAAGTTCCTTAAACCAAATTTCGTTTCTTTTTTCTATTTACCGCTTTGCCGATGGCTCCGGTCCGATGATGGCACAGCCTCCGCTGCCCGAGCTGCCGTTTGCTGGAAGAGAACAAAAAAAATTAGTGATGAGTGAATTTTTTTTTACCTAATTGTTTTTTGGAGCATATGGAGGGACATAGAAATTAAAAATTATACGCAGACAACTGAGCATAGGTGGACAGGGGGGGGGGTAATTTGGTAAATTGTACGGGGATTCGAGGCAATTTCGTAAAATATTCGGCGAAAATCGAATAGCACAGCTAAAGACGGAAATTTTTTTTTTATGAAATTGGGAAAAAAATTTAATTTTTGTTCCGAAAAAACACATTATTTTTAAAATGCATTTCATTTTGTCCAATACTGTGATCACTGATCAGACAGATCAGTCACTTCTTCAGGCTGATCGGGAGTGATCAAAACTGTAGCACCACCCTATGTGATTTTTGGCTATGCTAACAATTGTTCATCATGGTAAAAAATGCACCCAAATAATATGATTAATCATATACATAATATATATACAGACTATCCTATTACCATTTACAGTAGTTTAGCACTAAAAATGTTAATGTGATTGAATGTTGTTTGAATTGTTGTCTTTTTCAAATAAAAAATGTTCATAGGATGTCGTTTGTGTATGATTAATCATGTTAATTGGGTTCATTTTTACCATGTTGGACAATTGGTAGCGCAACCAAAGTCCCTTGGATGGGAAACAGCTTCCTCTCCACCCCTCGGGGTGTTAAAATTTTGATCACTCCCCCGATCAACCTGAAGGAGTTATCTCTGATTCATGGCGTTGCAATTGTTTTGTTTATAATCAGCATCGGTGCCGTATGGTTCGAGCACGCTCAAAAGATTGTGTCGTCGTTGTTGATAATACGGTAATGATACGAGAGGCATTACTATACGTGAGGGATACTGTAGCCAATTACAGTTCATGACACCGTACTTTCAACGCCCGTTGGAACTTGGCGCCGATGTTACGGTGCAATCGCTCACCAAATACATCAACGGACACACCGATGTGCTGATGGGCACCGTAGTTACCAACAAGGAGCAGCTTGATCAGCACATATACGCCCAGCAAATTTGTAGAGTGATTTTGATTGAAAGATGGCTTTCCTAGCGTATGTATTTTTGCCAGCCCAAAAAAATCGACAAAATTTTGAAAAAAAATGATAAAAGGGAGTTTTTAAATATTTTTCAGATGCTGGCGCCGTTCCGTCCGCCTTTGATGCCTTTTTGAGGTAATTAATGGACAGACTAAGAAATAATTAATTAAGAGATTAAGCAACACCGCCAAATTTGTGCCACAGGGTGGTGAACAGGGCGTGGAAAAAGCAAAACAAAATGAAAAACGCGTAGAAAATGGACAACAAAAATGTGTTGAGAACACCACCGGGAACAGCAGCAATTGGGTGTTCACCACCACCACCGTCAACAATCGGAAATTGCTGATGATGCGGAGGAGAAGGAGAAGCCGACGATTTGGAGCAGGGCGGAGGAGGGACACCACCAATGCCAATGCCAACAAAACAACACTCACAGAGGCGCGACTGCTCCTGGGACATGGCGGCGACCACCTCGGTGACGAGTCGCGGGTGCTCCTTGACCATCTCGGCCCAGCCGTCGGTCTAAAAATTTTAAAGAAATCCATGGGAAATTGGAAAGGTGCTAGGTCGTTATTTAAAAAACCATCATTATGATTTTATGTAAAATTATTTATAACTTAGCTTAAAAGCAATCAAATTTTTATTTTTCATATCATTCGATAGCCCTAAGTATGCTCTACAAGTTTACAAAATTTCAGAAAATTTCGTCAAGTTTCAAAAATGTTATGGCCAAAAATGCTCGAAAAATACTCAAAAAACAAGGTTTTTTGAGTTCATCTAGCTCTAACATTTTTGAAACTTGACGAAATTTTCTGAAATTTTGTAAACTTGTAGAGCATACTTAGGGCTATCGAATGATCTTTTATTCCGATTTTTTATAAAATGTTTTTACCAAGGATAAAGCCAAACTTAATGCTTAAAAGACTTGGGGACATGACAATGCGAATGGCGACGGAATAGAAAATTCCCTTTTTTGGTTTTCGAAATTTAAAAATGCTTTGATGTTAATTATGCCTTTTGTGTTGTAAATGCTGTTAACGCCCCATCCCATGAAAAATTTCAATAAAAATCATTAAGAAATTTCAATTTAATTTGCTGGGGAGATGTAAAGGGGGAGAAGTATTTAGCGGGAATCAGAACCGTAGCCAAACAAAAAAATTTTTCGGAGGGAGGAATCGAAGATTTTTTTGGCCTAAACATTTTTTCACCAATGCTATATTTAAATTGGCAGCGAGCCGTTTTTCGCCAAAAATTACTAATTTTGGCCATTTTGGGGGTTTAAAAACAAAAAAGATAAATAGGGGTCCAGCGGCGCAGGAAGTTTTTTTTTTGGGAATTTAATGCAATATGAAAAGAAATCATTAAAATTTTCAAGAATTTCCTGTTTTGTGATTTTTTTTTAAATTAGGGGCCCTCACCATGATGACATTGTTGGAGTATTGCGCGATGAAGCGCAGCGCGTCCGCCTTCAAGTCGAGCGCGTTGTGCATGTCGGCCAACACAAGGTTACGGCACACATTGTCAGTGGACAGTCCGGCACGGAGCACCTGGGGAAATGGGTAAAAGGAGCATATGCCAAAAAATAGTCAATCAACCAAAATATAAATATTTTTTTTTGTTGTTTAAAACCCCCTTTGATAGTGTTATTCTCAAATCTTTGTAAGAAATTTTTATTTCTTGTTAGATAAACTGTAGAAGGGACTTTGAAAAAGTTATTTAATTTCTTGAAAACCCATTGTGCGTATGAACCTCATTAGCTTAAAAATTTAAATCAAAAAAAAAAATTCCCAAATTTTCATAGAAAAAATTAAAAAACTAAAATTTTCTGTAGTTTTTGACGACAAAATTTGAAAAAAATGGTTTGGCGTTAAATAATGTTCCATTGCCAACCTGATCAGCCATCTCCTTGAGTCCGATCAGTTGAAAACGGTCGGCAACCGCCAGCAAATCGAGCGCCATTTGCTGCAGCAACGGCGAACGACCGCTGTACATGTAGAAGAGCATTTCGCGCATAACTGGCAAAATAGGTGATAAAGTTAGAAAATGCCAAAATAGGTGCTACCCCCCCCCCCCATTTTAGGTGTTTTTAGGTGCTAAAAAGTTGCTCCAAATCAAAAATTGTTCGGAGAAACTGTGTTTTTCGTGCTTCTCTCATCAAGTAATACCCGCAAAAAAATATGTAAAACCCTAAAAATCCGGTCTCTAGTCATTAGTGCGTCCATAATTGACTTGCACCCGGACAATCGGACAATTTAAAATTTGACAATAAATGAGAAAAAAAACAGATTATAAAAAATGGAAAAACAAAAACAAAGAATATGAGGGCAAAACAGCAGATGGTTTTGGAAATGTCAAGCTATTTGGGTGACTTTTGTTGATAGAAACACTTGCCAATGCTTAATTAAAAGCCAATTTCCATGCGCAAATTATTTTCCCATTTTCTCGCAAAACAATTCCTTCCCATTAATTTGACAAACATTTTTGGAAGTGTCTTTGGGCGGGGGGACGTTTAAGATGGATTGATTATTTGCCCTTTGGTTGGCGGAGACTTAGCATGGGCCAATAAATTTGGACTTTTTTGACAGTTTTGGCACTTTTTTAGGGGCACAGACGGAGGAGGGCGTGCCAATGCCAATGTTTTGGTTGGCATCCTCAAAAGCGATTTACCCCCAAGTCCACCACCCACCTCAAAGTCGATGTCTTCATAGAACACCTCCGACTTCTGTGCCTCCTCCGTGTGCGGTTCCAACATGGCACTGAACACGGGAGAACGTGCCGCCAGCACCACCTTGTGCGCACTCAGCTCATGCATCTCCTTGCCTTCGCCACGACAGACGATCTTGAAGTCTGTATGCCTGGAAAAATTGGGAATTTTTTTTTTTTTGAAAAATCATTTCCGATGGTTAATTATGAGTAATTAGTAAATTAATCATCATTACCTGTTCTGGCCAAACATCACTTCCAAGTCCTTGGCCAGCTGAACAATGAAAAAGGAATTAATAAAGACAAAAAAAACCCATGGTTTGCTAGACTCTCGCCCACATGGATTTTTTAAAATTTAAATTTTTGTTTTCAGCGTCTAAAAATACCCTAAAAAATTTAAAAAATTTTTTTGAGCGTGGGTCACAAAAGGGATAAATAATGATTTTTTCTTCCAATTCCCAAAAATTGTGGTGTTTTTTTAAGTTCTCCCTCCCGTCCTTTTACTTCGCATGGCCGTGGCTCGGGCATGGCCTGGTTGATGGTGTTCTGACTGTTCTTGGTGATGGTGTCCGACACGATGGTCAGGTTGAGCAGCAGTTGGATTTCGTCCTGTGGCATGATGTGGTTGATCAGCAAATCCCGGCGGATGTACTCGAAATAGCCGTTCAACTGGAAAATTTGAAAAAAAATGGTCGAGCAATCGAGGAAAACCGAATAATCACCAAAATACAAAAGCCAATCAAATACAAAATTCAAAAGAAGGGGTCAACAACATTAATCCAATACCACACTGCATCCGGCTATTGGACTTATCCCCCCGCCCCCTCCGTTTTTCCCAAAATTTTCAGTCCCTACCTACACCAGTATTATTTTTAAAATAGGGATTTTTCATGGCGGCAACACCGGCATGTATAATTGGGCCAGTCACTGTGATAAAATTGGAATTTTCCCAAAAATTTTGCGCTATTGAAAATAATGCATTTATGACGAAAAAAATTTTTTGTTTCTTGCCGTGGTACGGTTTAATTTTGCAAAAAAAAAAAAAAAATTTTTTTTGCTCATTTGGCTACATGTATCCAAAACCATGTCCCACATTTTCGGCTTTGACATGTTCATCCATGTTCAATCTCTCACTGCGCGTGTTGTACACCGAAAACTTTGCCTTGAACTTGACATTGGTGCAGGAGAACAACTTGGATAGAAATGGTGGTGAAAATGTAAAAAAATGAGGAACAAAGAAAAAACAAATAAAAGGCCCGGAAATTAAAAAAAAATTAGGACCCTGCAAAATCAAAAGTTCTTAAAATTTTATTTAAACAAAAAAATTTCAACTTTAAGCAGAAAAGAGCGTACATGTACAATTAGGTATTATTTCATTTAGAATAACAAATTCTTAAATTTGAACGCGGTTTTCCTACGAGTAAATTTTGCAAAAAAAAAAAATTTTTTTTGCAATTTTAATTTCTTAATCCTGAAAAACTAATTTTTCAAAAAAAAATTTGTTTTTTTTTGAAAATTTTTGTTTGGAAATGAACTTTTGTTGACGAACAGAACAATCGCTATGCATATGCACAAAAATGGTTTAACATTAGCTTGGAGATGGATGACTTGCTTTTTATTGCAAATTTCAATCAATACCCGTGGGTGAACGATTTGGCCACGGTGGCCATACCGGCATGGTAATTAATGAAGAAAATTGGGGACGAGCAACCGCTTGACGTGTGCTGTAAAAGAAAATGGAGAAGTAACATGCGATATTGTACACTGGAAAATGGGAGATAAGGCCCAAAAAAATTGAGAATCGGCATGCCGATCCCCGAAAATGTCGGAATCGGAATTTCGGCGCCACTCAGAATAGAGGGTAAAGTCTAGACAGAAGCGGGGCCCATAACGAGATATTCCCCTGAATCCGGGTTCCAAAATTGGAATTTTACACCGTAAATCCCATCCCAGTTCCATTCTGAACTCTAACACTGGTCCAGGCACCGAAATACTCCCAAAAATTAGAAAAAATTTATGGTTGAGATGGTTATAGACATCGTAAAATATGAATTTTAAATTTTTTTTCTTAAATTGGTTTTGAAGTTTTAACAAAAAATATTAAAGAAAGCCATGGAAGCATAATTAATTGGCTACGCGATAGGCGCAGCGGTAGAAAAAATCGGTAATTCTGACCATTTTTAACAGATTTTCACCGAAAAATGGCAATTTTTAGGTCAAATTTAAACTCTTAGGGAAATTCTGTGGACGGAACGGCGCCGATAGATGCCGCCGTGAAAATTTTTGGGATTTTTAATAAATTTTGTTAAGAAAGTTTTTTCAAAATTTCAATAATTTTTCCCCTTCGCCAGCGACCCCCCCCCCCAATGGTCATCCTTAACAGTGTAAAAATTTCTCTGTTTCCGAGACTAAAAACCAGAGACCGAGATGCGAAAAACCCGATAAGTTTCTCGAGTCAAGAACCGAGACTCTCGCACATCCCTAATAGTAATGCGCGTGTAGCTGAATAGCCAATTCCCTTTTTTCGAAATTTAAGGAATGCTAATGTTAATTAGCCTTTTGTGTGGTGTATACCGATACTGAAAACTAATAAAAATTTTGCAATTTCGAACTCCAAAAAAATTAAATTTCCGATGAATTTATATTAGTTCGTCTACCAACCAGCTGTCCGATGGGCGCATCGGAGTTCCGCACAGATCAGCCATGTCAGTGTCCTCGGGTGGCTGTTGATTTAAAGCAAAAAAATAATAATTTGGGTTTCTGAAGGTTGTATAAATGTTAGAGTTGGACATGGGGCCATGGATTTTTCTAAAATTTGTCCACAAAACCCAGGTTCATGTCCAGTTTTTTTCCACAAAATGCCGAACTCTAACATTGTTCTATGCTATTTAATAAACAATTTCTTTTTTGTTTGTTGATTTACAATAGAATTTGGTGGAAGTCTGGGGAAAAACATTAAAATTCGATGAAAACAAAAAAAATCAATTCTGTAAGTTGAAGGGATTGTAAATTGATGAAGGGGAAATGGAAGGAATTTGGGGCAAAATGTCTCAATTTTAAATTTGCAAAAAAACACTAACACAAATCTTTGGATTTTTGGCACCAATTCAAAAAATAAACACTTGTATACAAATTATGTTCGTTTTTTAGGCATAAAAAATCGCGAAATAGGCACTAATTTGTAAGTTAATACCACAGAGTTGTGTTCCCTACGGAAAATAAATTTAAAATTTTGTTTTGATTTTTCCTGTGGTATGTAAAAAAGTGTACGGATTACGAATCTGAGCAAGAAATGAGATTTGTTTTGCAATGCTAATTTTAGTACATATTTTAAATTTCTCGAGTTATTAGGGCATCTTTTGACTATTTTAATGCTTGCAACGCGTAACCATTCTGATCATGAATCTGGCTGGAATCTCTATTCCGGCCAATTATCGAATCCCCGAGTAAAAAAAATCAATAAAATTGGTTTTGAGCAATTTTGAGTTTTGGGGCCTCCGATAAAAATTTATCCAAATTCCAATTCACCAACTCAAAAATGATCGACCATTTCTCAAGTATATTGAACAAAAATTCTAAAACAAGCAGACAAATAAATGTAAGAATCAACAAAAGCATTTATGAGAAAATGAGCATCAAATCCATTTGAAATTGATGAGATCGTCGACCATTTCTCAAATATAATTAATTCACTTCCGCGCACTCAGACGACATTTTGGTTGCTTTGATCCGCTTTTTATTCCGTTGATGGAGACAATGGCCTGAAATTAATTTGTGTTTTTACAACAAAATCAAATTCCGTTGGTTGTTGCTGCTCACCCAATGGAACGACTGCCACGCTCCAGCTCAATTTGCACACAGTTCAAATTGTCGTCCAATTTTTCGTCGTTTTCCCATTGAATCGCCGCCTTTTCACTAATTGGACATCGCTTCAACAGCACATAACCAGCAAAACGTGGCTCTTTCTCCAACGTAAGCTTTTCCTTGGTTCGTTCGTTCTCCAATTCAAATGGCTCAGCATTTGGCATTGCTCTCACACGATCAATTCGAATAATGAAACTGGCGGAAGAAGTGGCACGGGGAAATGCCTAAACAAAAAGAAAACGCAAATCAAAGGCAATCAAATCAGTCAAAATATGACCGGCCACCTCCTTCAAATTGTTGATCCATTCCAAATTTGATTCATCATAAAAATCAATGCAATGCAATCGCTTCGGTTGACCATTTTTGCTCGGCGTGTGTAACCATTTGGACAACACTTGGCGAGCAGTTGCTTTTGGCCCATCATCAGCAATTGCATCAGGCAACAGAAAATTGGAATTGATTGAATTCAGATGATTGAGATCGGTGAGAATTGTCGGTGAAGTGCGGCGACGCAAATTGGCCAAACCATCGACATTGACAAAGCTCAAATGACGAATGTTTGTAGCAAAAATTGGCCAAATTTCTCGGGCGAAAACATCCCAAATTGGCTGGTTATCTTCGGTTTGGTCACAATCAATGAATAACTCCAAATCGGTGCCACTTCTGTCCCAAATTTGCTTGTTTGAACGGAGAAATTCAATGACGGAATGGTCAATGTACCTGACGAAATATAAAAAATGCTTTAATAAACACAAAAGTTGGCGCTAGTTTAAAGAAGCCCTCTTTTGAAAATTTTTTCACTTTTTTAGAAAAATTTTTTTTTTGTATTTTTATACAAAATTTGCTTTTTTACCAGATGGTACGCATTTCACGCTAAATTATGGCGAATTTTTTCAATTTATTAAATAGTATGCAATACGTTCCATGTTAAAAAAACAAATTCTGCATAAAAAAAAATTATGCAAAAAAAAGTGAAAAAATTTTCAAAAGAGGGCTTCTTTAAACTAGCGCCCAAAAGTTTTAAATTACTCAATCAAAAGATCCCTAAAACGAATTTTGGTGGGCAGCGGACGGTCCGGCAACGGAAATTCCACAAATTTGCCATCAATCTGTACACACAGTGTCGGTTCTGGTCCTTCGTCCTTGTTAATTGATATTTCTTTCCAAATTGTCAATTCCGTTTTTCCATCGAAATGCGCGTCCACCAAAACATCGAAACGGTCGGAAAGCAATGCCATTTTGAGGCCGAGCTGAGCATGGTCAAAAGATGGCAGAATGTCCATCCACACGTCGCTACAAATCCAACTGAAATGCGAACGTAAAACTAATTATAAAAACAAAACAAAATGGGGAGGGAGCAAATTTTGAAAAATTTTCAAATCAAAAGCCGAATAACTCGACTCGTAGAGACAAATCTCTGATTTTTTGACATTACGAGTTGGAAAAATTAGTAAGAGTTGGTGTAACAGTACGAGTTGGGTTTTTACCAAAAAAAAGCCCTCCTTCACCCCTTGTGATTTTTTTTTCTCGTAAGGGCTCATGAAAATGCAAAAGTGCCGAAAAACATTTCATTTTAAAATTTCTCACATTTTTTTCCTTAAACGTCGGTTCATTTTGCGGTAATTAGCAGCACACAATTATTGTCGTAAGTTGTGATTGAGAAAAATTATGTAACTAAAATAATAAAAAAAACGGCGCTATTTAAAAAGAGTAACCTTTTGAATTTCTATCAAAAACAAAAGGGGGGACCCTTTTGTTTTGCAAAATTTTTTTGAGATAAAAATCCATGAAAATTTGTTATCCGAGGGTTTTAGAGGTCGCTGATCACGAATCTGACATCTAATTCGAGGTCTTGGACCCAAAGAACCCCAGGGAATAATTTTTCATGACTAAATATTAAAAAATTTTGCAAACAAAAGGGTCCCCCCTTTTGTTTTTGCTTTTTGATAATTTCAAAAGGTTACTCTTTTTAAATAGCGCCAAAAAAACTTTATTTATGTCGTGAACAAAATAAGCAAAATGATAAAATAATTTTTGATCGCCATAAAAGGGACACCGGTAATACTTTGGTTTGTCCCCCCTATTGGTAATAGTACCGATGGTACCCCCCCCTTTTTCGAAAAATGAAATTTTCAAAATGATGATGCTTTCTTTCATTTATGGGATCATATTCGTACTATTTATCCGTGTCAATAATTGCTCATTCGTTTAGAACTGTGAATTTGTTGTTTTTTTCTATCTTCCATGCATTTGAATTGATTTTGAGAGATAAATGTGAATTTTAGTGAAAAATAAATTTTAGATTTTTGTTCGAATTTGGGTCCGGGGTTCGAAATGGGTCGAAACGGATGTCGGATTCGTGATCAGCGGCCCCAAAAACCCCAGGAGAGATGTTTTAAGCGATTTTAAATTTTTTTAAATTTTTTTTGAAAAATAGAGGGGACAAACCAAAGTATTACCTTGACACCCTCGTTTCGGCGCCGCTCGTTTCGGCGCGAGCCCAGTTTTTGGACTATAACTTTTTTTTCTTTGTCAACTAAATCTAACATTATTTGTATCATTCGAAAGCCCTAAGTGTTCTCTATTAGCCTGCAAAATTTCGAAAAGTCTCGTTAAGGTTCAAAAAAGTTATGCCCAGAAGAATTCAAAAAACCAATTTTTCTAATCTTTTTGCACATAAATTTGTTCAAAATTGACGAAATTTTTGGAATTATGCAAGTTAACAGAGCATCTGAAGGGCTTTCGAATGATACCAAGAATGTTAGATTTGGTTGACAAAGAAAAAAGTTATGGTCCAACGAGCGGCGCCGAAACGAGGCGGACCCAGATTATTTTTTAAATTTTCACATCAGTCAAAATTTCCCCCACCTTCGGTCCACTTATTTCTTTAGGTTTTCAAAATTTTAGCCAAAAAATTTGTTTTTTGATCAAAATCTGTTACAAAAATCAACTTACAAATTAGTTTTAAAAAATTCTCTGGCAGACCCTTCTCATATAATTTTTTTGAAAATATGTAATATTGCAAAAACATCGTGAAAACTGGTCCATGGCCAAAATCAAAATCAACTACGGTTTTTCCTGCTTAAAATTTATATTTTATATTTCGAAAATATCGCCAATAAAAAATGAACATAATGCCATAACATTTATAAATAATTGTTGTTGTAAGCATTTTACATTGGGAACATTATGTTTTTCGTACTATTTGGACTACGTAGAATCCAGGAAAAAATATGCATTTGCATAAAATTTACCGGTCAGGGACGTTTTCGTACCGCCATTTTCGTACCGCCGTATTTTATCATTTTTTAATTTCCCATTCATAAATTTAATGTAAAAAATGCATAAATTTAACAATAACAAAATGGGACAAACTAGGGTCGCATCCCATAGTTTCGGGAAATACCGGCGAGAAAATTGTTAATGTTTTCGGGATTCACATTGGGATTGGCATAATTGTGATCATTTTTGGGGACAATATTGACATCGTTATAACGTTGGACGAGACGAAGAATCCGTGAATCGGCATTGCGATACTTCCTTTTCTTTTGGGGTGCGGCTTCTCCCATCATGCAACGTGCCATATCAGCATCAAGCGCCTTCTGCTCACATCTGATCGTGTCAATGAATCGCCAAATTGTTGGATGAGTGCAGCTAAATTGCCGCTGAAGTTTCCGATGGAATGCCTCGGCGAAGTTGTTCGTCCGATCAGCACCATCCAAGGTGCGCTGATGAACACTCCATTCGTGTGGGTCAAATAGAGGCGCCGTCATTGGAACATTGAAGCGCATTCTGCCCGTGTAGTTGTCCAGAAACCTAGAAAAAAAAATTCATAAAATTCGTCTTCGGACTTAACCAATTGAAAACGCCATTAAGTTGTGGCGGAATTTGTGCTTGAAGAGCATTAAGGGCATTTTGAAGGTGGTGCACAGGCAGGAAGGCCAATGATGTGATCATCTTAGACTTCTCAGCGAAGGCAGGATCAGTGTTGTAAACCTTAATGAGTTTGAATGGGAATGGAATAATAAAAAATTCTAAAATTACACGAGTGAGGCCCAGGGCCCTTATTTGCTTCTTCATGTTGCGGACCAAGTGAAAAAAACGCAAGAAAATCGAACACCAAAAGCCAGCAATCGCCGCAGACAAAGTTGAAAAACTTAAGAATTTTTATGAAAATTCAATAGTTGTTTATCACTATTTTCGGCCAAAGTATTTTATCGGAGTAAACTATTAATCGTTATTATTATGGCAATAAAATCTGGGCAAAAATATAATTACAGTAAGGAATACAAATAGTTTTTTAATCAATAATTATTTTCACTTGAATAACAATTTACCCCACCCATATTCTGGGGTCTGTATCGTTTCGGCGCCGCCGTTTCGGCGCCAGCCCAAGTTTTCGGACTATAACTTTTTTTAGTCTAAACCAAATCTAATATAGTTGGTATCATTCGAAGTCTTAACATGTTTTGAAGCTCTTCTAAGGTATTGCTTTACGATTAGACAAATACCAAAAAAGTTATACATGAAAATTTCAAAAAAGTCAAAATTTTTGAAGTTTTTTCTTAATAATTTTTTAAAGGCTAGAATTTTTTTGATTTTTTTTTGTAAGGCTAGTAGAGCATGTGAAGGACTTTCGAATGATACCAAGTTTGTTTGATTTGGCTTACAAAGAAAAAAGTTATACCCAAAAAACATGGGCTGGCGCCGAAACGGCGGCGCCGAAACGACCTAGTCCCCATATTCTGGCACACAATTAATATTAAATTAAACATACTCTGTTTAGCGTTTCTCTTTTTCTATAGAGCCGTGTTTAGCATTTTAATTTTCAAAATTTCCGAGACATATATGTACCATTAAAGTTTTTTAAAAGCAAAATTTTACTGTCAAAATCAATTTTGTCGGAATCACAACTGTCGAAAAGTAACAGAATCACCAATCAGAAAAGGTTTTAAACTGGAAAGTTGACAAAAAAAAAAATAAATAAACATTATGCCAAAATACATTTTCAAAAGAAAATGAACAAAAAAAGAATTTTTGGCTAGATCATAGTTCATAGACCGGTCAAAATCTGTACCAGTTTTTGGTTCCTTCTCTAAAAATTAGTAAAATTTATTACGGCACTTTTTCGGGTAGAAAATACAAAATTCGCAAAAAGTTTCATAAAAAATTTTCCAAAACATTTCTAGGTTGACACTGATTCTCAGAGGCATGGTCGAATCGGGTCCGGAATTAGGTAAATCCGAGTTCAGATTCGTGACCAGCGCCCTCGAAAAGCCGTGGAAACTGATTTTGAGACCAAATCAAAAAAAAAATTAAATAGAAATCCCTATTCCTAAGAATTGCCAAAAATCCCTTCTAATTTTTTGCGTTTTTTATGCCTTTTTGATTATTTTTCGTGACTTAAATTCCCAGCCCTAAACATTAGTTGAGCAAAATGCTGGCTTAATTAAATTTCCAAGTCTTTCTATTATTTGTATTAAGATTATTTTCCGGATTTAACCGTTCTAATAGGTTGGAGTCCCCATTTTGTCCATTTTCCGCATTTTGAACCGGGCCAAAAACAATTCAATAGGCTTAAACTTTTCAATTGTTATTAAAAGTATGTTGTATTCGAACGAAAGAAACAACAAATCAAAAAATGAGAGCATCAAATCCGTTCCAATTGGTGAGATCGTCGACCATTTCTCAAATATAATTATTTTTCGTTGCTTTCATCCGCTTCTTCTTTCTCTTCTTCCGCTTCTGGTGGCGACAATGGCCTAAAATTAAATATATAATATTTTTTTTACAAAAATCAAAATTTGTTGTTGCTTCTCACCCAATGGATTCATTGAAGTCACCCCAGTAGAAATCAAATGTGACATTGTTCAAATTGTCGTCCCAAAATTCGTAGTTTTCCCATTGAATTGCCGCTGCCTTTTCACTAATTGGACATCGCTTCAACAGCCAATAACCAGCAGAAAATGCCGCTTTCTCCAATGTCAGCTTTTCCTCGGTTCGTTCGTTCACCGATTCAAATGGTCCCTCAATTGGTGTATTCCACACTGCAAATTTAATTTTGTAGCTGACAGAAGAATTGGTGGCACGGGCAAATGCCTAAACAAAAAGATATCGAAATTCAAAGGCTATCAACCAGTTTTTTATGAAAATATGACCACATACACACCTCCTTAAAGCTGTTGACCCATTCGATGTTTCCTTCTTCGTCAAAGTCTTCGCAAAACAATCGCTTCGGTTGGCCATTTTTTGTCGGAGTGTGCAACCATTTGGCCAACACTTGGCGAGCAGTTGCATTTGGTCCATCATCAGCAATTCCATTGGGGCACAGACGACCGGAATAGATTGAATTCAATTGATCAAGATCAGTGAGAATTGTCGGTGAAATGCGGCGACGCAAATTGTACAAATCTTCAGCAGTGTAAAAAGTCAAATGACGAATGTTTGTCGTAAGAATTTGCCAAATTTCATGTGTAAAAACATCCCAAATCGGCTGGACATTCAGATAAGACGAATGCATATTCAACTCCACTTTGATGCCACTTCTGTCCCAAATTTGTTTGTTGGAGCGGAGAAATTCAATGACGGAGCGGTCAATGTACCTGAAGAAAAAAATGTTTAATAAAACACAAAAGTATAAAATTGCTTTATCCGAAGATTCTTAAAGCGAATTTTGGTGGGCAGCGGACGATCCGGCATCGGAAATGCCACCCATTTGCCATCGATCCGTTCAGACAGTTTCGCTTTTGGTCCTTTGTCCTTGCAAATTCCGATATTTCTCCAAATTGTCAATTCGCTTTTTCCATCGAAATGCGTGTCCACAAGCGCATCAAAACGGTCGGAAAGCAATGCCATTTTGAGTCCAAGTTGGGCATGGTCAAAAGATGGGAGAATGTCCATCCACACGTCGCTACAAATCCATCTGAAAGATGAAAAAAAGAATTGGGTAAACGAAAAAATTTGTAATTTTTTAAAAATTTCCCTACCGTCGGTTCATTTTTGCTGAAATTATCACAATTTTCCGTTTTCCAATTGATTGATGCCAGAATAAATGCCAAATTAGGTAATTGACTTTGAAAATCCCTTTCTAAACAACAAATTATACTTTAAATACCTAAATATTAAAAAAAAAATTAATGATTGTTTTTTAAAAATAAAATTTTACGAAATAAATATTGTCGGAATCACCGCTGTCGAAAAGGTGCTATGTGATTTCGACAGTGAGTGATTTCGACAGTACAGATAAATTTTTTTAAAACAAGAGTGTATTAATATTGGAGCCTAAAAATGAAGTGATATGAGCACATTCAAAGATAAATTAAAGGATTACGATTTTCAAAATCTTCGACGGGGCTTATGGATTGAGATTTTGCTCTCCATGTCACCATTCATTTATAATTTTTACCATTATTTCAATATCAAGTCAACTCTTTATTTACAAATCGTAGCCCTACCATTCAAAAGACAATTCGGGAGTAAATCTACGGAAATTTTCCCAACCCCTTATGAATTTTTTTCGAAAATTTTAACAAACGATTTTCAACGTATTTTGTGGTGTCCCGGATCACCATGAAGGAGTGACCTGATCAAGTTGGTTAAAAGAATTTTTTGATGAGGATCAAAAGATAAGCAAGCATGAATTACCTCAGATTTTTAAATCAACTATAAGGTGGTTTTTCATGTTTGAGTCAGGATTTTCCGCCTCTTTTTTGAGCGAAGTCTGATCAGGCGACTAATTCACGAGAATGATAAAGTAGATTGAAATATTGTAGTGTGCTAAATTTTCAGCGATTTCTCTGTACTGTCGAAATCAATCTCTGTCGAATTGACAATTTTTCGGATACTGTCGAATCAATCATTGTCGAATTCACTCGTTGTCGAAATCACGCGCAGACAGTGAAAAAAGCGAGCATGGTCGACGAAAAGTAACAGAATCAATCACAAATTAAACATTATGCCAAAATACCTTTTCAAAAGAAAATGAACAAAAATGAAGAATTTTTGCTAGATCATAGACCGGTCAAAAATTGCCGGTTCCGGAATCCGTGCCAGTTGCTGGTTCCGTCTCTAAAAATTAGTAAAACGGAAAGTCGACTCATTTTTTTATCCCTTAAGAAAAGATAAAAAATAACAAATTATTATTAAAGATTTTATTTCTTTCAATGTGCCCTTGTCTTCTTTTTTTCGTTTTGTTCATCGTTTCCTTGTGCCTCTTAATTTCGGTCAAAATTTTACGTCTGACAAATCTCGACATTTTGTTTCGTATTCGGGACGGGCTTAGAAGTGGGAAGCCATTTATTACGGCACTTTTTCGGGTAAAAAATACAAAATTCGTATAAATTTTCATAAAAAATTTTCCAAAACATTTCTAGGTTGACATTGAATCTCAGAGGCATGGCGGTGAACTTGTGGCCGAAGTTTTGAAGGTGTAACTTTTGTTTTTTTTGCGGTTTTATAATGCAATATTTTATTTAAGAAATTTTTTGGTGACCAACGTGCCCAATTTTAAAATTTTTTCAAAATTTTCAGGCCCATGGAGTTCGCGAGCTGTTCACCCTGTGTGGTGGTCACATTTCGCCAATTTTGGTCGCCTGTGAACAAATTGGTGCTTCAAATTTCCGCTGTTTTCAGCCATAATTTTCAAAAAAAAATTTTTTCTTGGAATTTTTATTCCACCAATTTTTAATTTTTTTTGGGGTTTGGAGACCACCCAAAACCAAAATTTTCAAGGCATTCGTGTGTTGGACACGCGCCACGAGGCCACCGCCGTGTTTGCCGCAGACGCGGCCGCTCGCCTGCGCCAGGACATTGGGGTGGCCGCGGTCACCGCCGGGCCGGGTCAGAAAATAGGAGTTAAAATAACAAAAATTTTGTAAAAAAAAACGAAATTTTCTACTCTAAAATTGTAAAAAAGGGTTCTTTGTCCACCACAGTTCTTTAAAACCCCGAAGAATTTATTCCACGGAGACCAAAGGGAGAGGAGATGGAAGGCCGAGGCATTTTTTTTTTGCTACGCCTCAAGAATTTTCCAGTATTTTTTTTCAAAGATCATACTAGTGTAAATTATTTAACCAATTTTGGGTCCAAGATGGTTTTTTGTGTCAAATTTTTGATGAAATCAAAGAGAAACGCGAAAAGATTGTAGGAAATTGTTTGAAATTTAAAAAAAAATTTTTTTTTTTTTTTTTGCAAATTTGGGGAAATTGACAGGCCTAAAGGCATTTTGTCAGAAAAATTTTGCCAACATTAAAAAAAATACATGAAAATTCTGCTTTAGGCATCACCAACACAGTGACCGCGTTGAAAAATGCCCAAATGGCCGAGTCGCCGGTGCTTTTGTTGGGCGGCGCGTCGCCTTCCCTTTTGAAGGGGCGTGGGGCTTTGCAAGTAAACAATTTTTAATTTTGTAAAAAACTAAGTATCTCGATAAGACCGCCGCAAAAAAATCCCGACTTTTTTTGGAAATTGCCAAATTTTCAAAAAAAAAACCAAATGATTTTCTAAAAAATTCATAAAAAATGTTTGTTAAATGAGAGGGGAAGGGTCCACCCGTAAAAAATTTCAAAAAAATCTAACAATCACTAAACTTTTTGCCACAAAAAGTGTCAACCGCTTTTTTCCCACCAGGACATTGATCAACAGACGCTGGTCCGTTCGTTGTGCAAATTCTCTGCCCGAGTCACCTGTGTCCGGAACATTGTGCCGACCATTCGGTGCCAAAAAAAAATTTAATTATTTTTTTTCATTTTTTTGTGCCAGAAATGCCATTGCCACCGCCAAATCGGGCACGCCTGGTCCCGTGTTTGTTGAACTGCCAATTGACGTTCTGTACCCGTACAAATCGGTGGAGCGCGAAGCGGGGCTCAGCAACGCGCCCAAAAAGGGGCTGGTCAAGGTGAGCGGCGCGCATTTAATGCAATTTTCATTTTTTGATTTTTTTCCGACGTGCCAACAAAAAATACATTAAATTTTTTTGTATGTTTTTGCTGGCCTAGTGTTAACGCATTGATTACAGTTAAAAACTGAAAAATCCAACGGCAAATTTTTTTTTTTTTTTTGAAAAATTTTCAATGAAAAATTGTAAAAAATGAACTTTGGTATTTTGAACAGATTTGTTAAAAAGGAAACAAATTTCCGCACATAAACTTTTACAAAAAAAAACATTTTTTTGCATTCAGACACTGCTCGACGCCTATGTCCGCACACACATTGCCAACACGTTCAGCGACGCGTGGCAACCGGAACAGCCGTTGTTGCCGCTGCCAGTGCGCGTTCCGCGCCCCACCACGGCACAAATTGAACAATTGGCCAACCTGGTGAGCAGCGCCAGGGCTGGCATGCGCCGGATGATAATTCCGTTTTTTGGGCCCTCCGATTTCGAATTCCGAATTGGAAGCAAACGCGTCATTATAGGTTAGGCTATAGCAAATGCAAAATATTTTGTATGTATATTCGACAATTTTAGGAACAAAAGGTAGAGCCATTGAAGCCGCCGAGCCGCCATCTGCACTTCACTCAATTTCACTCCAAAAGGTGGGAACCCCTGTGTTGTCTGAATTCCGAACAAAAAAAATGCAACAAAGCAAGTTGTGTTAATTTTTGAATGCTTCCAGTCTCATATAAATTCCTGGGTTCATAGGAATTCCGGTTCCAAATTCCCTACATTTTCGATTTTGCATATTTATCCGTAAAAACCCCAAAAAATTCACTACCATAGTAAAAAAATTTTTAATTTTTTTTTGTAAATAAAATTAACTGATATTTATTGTTGTAGCTGAGCTCCGCCGAACGCCCTCTTCTGTTGGTCGGCAGCCAGGCAATGGCACCGCCGGTGAAAGCCGACGAATTGGCACAAACTGTCGAGGTGTCGGAAAAAATTGAAAATTTTTAAGAATTTCCATTTTCTAGGCACTCGGTGTTCCGGCGTACCTTGGCGGAATGGCACGCGGTTTGTTGGGCGCCTACTCGGCCATTCAAATGCGTCAGGAGCGCAAGACGGCGTTGCGCGAGGCGGACTTGGTCATCCTGGCAGGTGAAGCATTGGGATGGCTAAAAAAAATTAAAAAATCGGAATATAGACGGCTCGAAAAACATTGGAGATTGGAATTCCGACGGCCCAAAAAAAATTGGCAAAAAAAAAACAAAAAATCGCGGAGGGGCGGAACCCGATGACCTCTCCCCTCATGGTTCGCAAATTTTTGTTCTTGCACAGCATTTTATCCCGGGCATTAAAAAAATTTACAAACAGCAATTTTCAAGAAAAAAATTTACAGGTGCCGTGTGCGACTTTCGACTCAGCTATGGCCGTGTGCTGTCGCCAAGCACGAAATCATCGAAAATTATGTCTGGTTTTGCTTGCCACTTTCAAATGTTGTAAGTCCGGTTGATTGATTCGATTTTGCCGGTTCTCAGTACAAAAACTACATTTTTATAGAGATTTTCAAACTTATAAAATTTTATGAAATAAACCTCAACACAAATTGAAAATGTTCCAGCATTTTTAGAAATTTTATGAAGAATTACTTAAAAAAAAACATTACAAAAATTTGCACAAATATCCCCGGAAAATTGTTTAAAAATTATTTTTTTTTTCTGGAAATTTCTAACATAGTAAATTTAAAAAAAAAAATTTTTTTTCATTCTGAAAACACCCTTGGGCTAGGGCGACGGAATTCTATTCTATTTTTTTTTGTCAACATAACATTCAATGTCATTCGTCTGGTTGTGTTGCAGAACCACGGCGTGTTCTGGCACAGTGCCATGGCCATCCAAGCGGACGTCGGCTCCACGCTCGTACAACTCCACCAACGGATGGCCAGCAACTCCTTCGCCGTTGACGGCCATCAACGCTGGGACGCCTGGCTGAACGCGTTGCGCTCGCGCGAACGCGACACGGACACGCGCAACGGCGCCAAAGCGGCGGAACGGACAGCGGACGGACGGCTGAACCCGTTGCGACTGTTGCGCATGCTGAACGAGGTGTTGCCCGACAACACCATTCTGGTCGCGGATGGTACGAACAATGATTATTATGAAAGAAAAATACCATCCCCCCCCTCCGAAAAATTAAAAAATTTCTCGAAAAATTTATCTGCGATTTTTTAGAAAAACTTAATAATTCGTCATAAAATTTTGAAATTCTAGAAAAATTTTTCTAGGATTTTTTCTTGAAAATGTTCTTTTGCAAATTAAAAAATATCGCTGGGAAATGGAGGGGGTAGACGTGAAAAAAAATTCAACAATTTTTTTAAGGAGTTGTAAAAAATTTTTCGAATTTTTTTCACAAATTTTCCCAAAAAAGCGCAAAATTTTTTAATTTTTTTAGAAAATTTGACAATTGAAAAAATTAATTCCTTCTATCATGTCAATTACGTTGTTATTTATTTATTTAAAAAATAATAAATTTTGCCAAAAAAGGTGGTGATTTTGTTGGCACCGCCGCCTACACTGTGCAGCCGCGCGGCCCGCTCCAATGGTTGGACCCGGGCGCGTTCGGCACGCTCGGCTGCGGCGCCGGGTTCGCGCTTGGCGCCAAGGCGGTCCACCCCGACTGTCCGGTGCTCATTCTGTACGGGGACGGTGCGTGCGGGTACGGTAGCAAATGGGGATGGATGGATAATTTGGGCTAAAACTGCAAATTCAAATTTTTACCGCCCGGGTCAATTTTTCTCTAAAAATTTGACTCAAAAATGCCCACAGGGTTAATTTTTAGCATCCTTTTTCGGCACAATCACAATTGGTGAAGTCCATGGAGACGAAGAAGGTCGAATTATGCCACGTCCAAGATAATTTTAGATCATTTCCGCAACCTTTTCCCTGTAGGCATAGGGGACGGGTCGCATCCTTGAACGTATCGGTGCCGAGTTCAGTAGTTCGGCTTTCGCTTCATTTGGAATTTGTCCAACTTTCAGAGAGGCAAATTTTTTTACATTTTCATAACAATTACATCAAAACTTCCAAAAAATTCTCCCCTGCGATGCCTATCACTACCGCCCGACACCCATTTTACTATATTTTTGAAAAATTTAACCCTCAAATAGCTCAAAAAGCAGTCATTTTTTTGCGCTAAACGACTACAATAAGAATTCCACCCTCCGAAAGAAAATTTTTTGGTACTTGCCTGCAGGCCCATGCCAATTTCAAAATGTCGAACGCAAACCCTAATTAAATGAAAATTTTCTGCCAGTTTTTCTCTGATGGACATCGATTCGTTTGTCCGCCACCGTTTGCCCGTCGTCGCGCTGATCGGCAACGACGCGTGCTGGGCCCAAATTGCGCGTGACCAAGTGCCCTGGTTCAACTCGGCGGTTGGCTGTGAGCTGTCGGTGCGTGTGACTTGGATGCACTCCCCCCCCCCACCGACCAAACTCCCTGCCCGAAAAATTTTTTTATAAAAGATTTTAAAACAGAATTTTTTAAGAAAAAATCAGAAATTTTTATATAAAAATTGTTTTCTTGTCAGCGGCCGGCCAATTTTGCGAAGAGTGGGGTCTCAGCGCCAAATTTGGCAAATTTAAAAAAAACGATTTTTTCAAGGTGCGCTTCCAAAAAACTTTTTTTTTTTTTTGAGAAACGGAGGATGGGGCCGAAGGTGAAAAAAATCCAAAATTTATGAGTTTCTCTATTTCGGGAGCACTAATCTTGACTCTGTACCGTAACTCAACATTTATACCGTAACTCGTTACACAGCATGCTAACTATGATGAGGTGGGCACCGCACTTGGCGCCAACGGCATTCGCCTTGAGGAGCCCATCGGTGATGCCGAGTTACGCGACAGACTTCGCCAAGCGTTGGCACAGTGCCAAGGCCGCCGCAATTCTGCCGTTGCTGAAGAGAAGGATGACGCCGGCGGCAACAACGGCACCACCGATGACAATGGGGGCCAATCGACGGTGATCAACGCGCTGATCGGACGGACCAATTTTCGCGAGGGCAGCATCAGTGTGTGATCACTGATCAGTCAGCAGAAACGAGAAGAGAATTGACGCCGAGTGACCATTGATTGATTGTTATTTGATCAGCCATATTTAATGTTTTCGTTAATTATTTCAAAAATTGACAACATCGGAAGTCATTCATTCATTATTCATTTGTGGACCGATGTGAAAAATAAATTTTGTGTACAGTAAATGGATTAAGGCATTTAGAGTGGGACAGCAGGCATTCGATAGGCAATTGCCTGATTGATAAATGTGCCAAAAAGTGCATGCCGATAGGCAATTGCATTTATGTCCATATTTTGACATTTTTGCCATTTATGTCCATATTTCGCGATTTTTGCCATTCAAACAAACAAATTATATACAATATTTAAATGGCACAATGCCACAATATCATTTCAATCAGGGATTGCAATCGATCAATTAATTCATTCATTTCTGCTGCTGATCACTCGGCCCGGGAGAAGCGGCGTCGAGGAGAAGACTGAAAAAAACATTGTTGATTGGACTCATAAACAAAATGAAATTTGTCAAAAAATTGCTCACCCATCGTCGTATCCGCCATCTTTGATCCAAATTTCAATTGGATTCGGTCGAGCAATAATTTCATCCCTCAGATTTTTCCAATTTCGGTTATCCCATCCAATTGGACAACGGATGAGCCAAAAGTAATTTGCTGCTTGTTGAAGTGTCAATTGCTGCCCAGTCACTGCGTTGATCAGATCAAATGGCACAACGGAGTCAGGTGGAGAAGACGGCGGAAAGTGAAAACAAATGCGAAAAGCAACCGGAGAAGAAGCATTGGAAAATGCCTAAAAATGGGACAAAAAATCATAGAAAAACCAATGAAATAGGGATAATCACCGCTTTAAACTGTTCTATCATTGACGACCATTGCTCATCCGTTGAATTAACAGAGCATTGAAGCAACTTCGGCACACCATCCGAACGAGGCGTGAACAACCATTTGGTCACCGCTTGGCCATCCGACGCATTGGCACTTTCATCGGGCGGAAATTCCGGGAGAATGCCGTCACCGAAAATGACAGCGCGAAGTGATGAACATTCGTTGAGCAATGACGGAGCCAATTGACGTAGACGGCGAAAAACGATAGTGTTGAAAATCATCAGATGCATAGAATGGCGAAACATTGGCCAAATGTTGAGCAAAACAAAGTCCACAATGCGAACATTTTCAGTGAAAATGAACAATTCAATTGTACAAACGGCGAAAATACGACGAAAACGGCGGAGAAATGCGACGACATTTTGATCGATGTAACTGAAAACAAAAATGTATACGAAAAATTGCAAATTAATCAATTTTTACATGATCTGAATGTGTCTGAATCCGATGACTTTGTTGGGCAACGGATTTTGCGGGATTGGCAATGGATTTCCATCGGAATTGACAATTTGCATTTTCTTCGTCCCATTTTCTTGAATGTCCCATTGAATAAGAAATTGTTTGTTCAATTTCCATTTGCGTGTTTTGAAGTGTTCGTCGACGTAAAAGTCAAAGCGGCGGCTAATCAGTGCAATTCCAAGGCCAAGTTGAGAAGGCGCAAGAAAATCGAACACCAAAAGCCAACAATCGCCGCAGATAAAGCTGAAAATTTGTTGTAAAATTTCCTAATTTTTGTTTATTTTTTACATTTCTTTTTTGTGAGGGCGTCGTCGTTTTTTGGCATTGTCCAAAAAGAAGCAAAAAAGAATGGTGGCACAATCGACCAATAGAAGAAACACGGCAGACAAACTGGAAATGAATTTGGGGAAATTAATGAATGAATTAATTAATTAAGAAAAGGAAAAGCATCAAAGTGAGGGAATTGAAATTGAATTTTTAGCCTCTAAAAAGCTAATCTTTCAAAAATGCTTTTGAAATTTGCATCTCCCAATTGTGGTTAAAAGTGAAGCAAAAGAAAATGCGAAATGTCAGAAAGAAAAAAATAATAAACGTACAGAATTTCTGAAGACATTTGCGGAACAGAATGACCGGAAAATAGAGGGAAAATAATGAGAGAATGGAATGAGGAGGAGGAAAAGAAAAAAGTGCATTTTTATACTAAAAATATTTGCATAGCAATTCGGGGAGGGAAAAGTCGGCGTTTTTACGCAGTTTTGTTTCTTTGTGGTTTTATAATTTTTTGAAATTTTCTGGCAAATCGAAAACACTTAGACCTATCAATTTGTTTTAAGAATATTTTACGGGTTTGACCGTTCTAAAAGCTTAGGAGTCCCCATTTTGACCATTTTACATTTTAATCCGGGCCAAAAACAATTCAATAGGCTTAAACATTACAATGGATTTTAAAAGTATATTGTATTCCTCGCTCGAGAGTCTCGGGAAATTTTCTGTCTCAAGCAGCACTAGTGCGGGCAGAGATGGGCGAAGCTCGGCTTAGCACTCGAAGCCGAAGGCAAAGCCCAATATTTTTAATCACTATTTTACCTTTTATGTACACGTGTTTATTGCTCTGATTCCATCATGATAAACATTTTAGCAAAAGATAATTTTATTTTATTTATTTTTAAATTTTGTTTTAAATGCCTTCAAAACGTTGAACATCTCATCAATCCTTCAACCTTTTCTTTTCATCTTTTCATTTTAGTTCAGTCGAAAATTCTAACTTTATTATTTCAATTCCCCGATTTTTCCAGCATTTCCTCCAATTCCCATTATTTCCTCTTTTCAGTTCAGCTATTTTTGCTCCTGAAAATCTTACGGTTTCATCGAATTGAAAAAAACCTGACAGAAATCGTTTTCATGAATAAATTTTTCGGGTTTGATGGAATGCTTCCTGTTTGTAACTATTAAAACTTGGTTTTAACGAATTTTGGAAAATAAAATTATTGTAGTTGCAGAACAGTGCCTGAACAGTGATCATAGATTTATTTTCTTCGTAAAAAGTGCCTTTACAAAAATGAAGTGAGACATTTAAGCTACCTCATTCCCTTTATCTGTTAATTTGCGTTGTTAGGTGGGGAATTAATTTAATTAAAAATATTTCTCGTCTTTTCACCTGCAACCATTTTCCTGTTAATCTATTTACTAAGTACCATTAATAATATGTCTGTCTTTTGTCTTTTCTGCTTTTTAGCTGTTTAAATATTCTTGATCAAAAAGTGTTTGAAAAAATAAAGAAAACTCAAATTTTCTAAATCGAAAATTTTTATTTTAAATTATTCAAAAAACTTAAAATGGCATAAAAAGCATTCCTTAATAGGAAATAGTTTAAATTTTGTGAAAATTTCGCCGATTTTACCTAGATTTTCACGTCTTAACCAAACAAAGGAGTCCGAATAAAAAAAAACGAGGTAGAAAAATAAAAAGGAGTTAAATCAAATATTCTATGTATTTTAATTCAATTAATTATTTAAAAGGTTTTGTAAATTTTAAAACAATCTCCTTAATTCACCAATGTTTGACACTCTCCGGAAAAATGATGTTCAATATTTTTCCTCAATTGACCAGAGTTCTTTTTCCTTTTTTGCCTTTCTTCTTTCCCTGCTTTTGAGGATGCCAACCAAAACATTGGCATTGGCACGCCCTCCTCCGTCTGTGGCCCTAAAAAAGTGCCAAAACTGTCAAAAAAGTCCAAATTTATTGGCCCATACTAACTCTCGCCAACCAAAGGGCAAATAATCAATCCATCTTAAACGTCCCCGGCACAAAGACACTTCTAAAAAATGTTTGTGTTGTTGTGCCGCCCTGCCGGGCGTCTAAAAGCCTTGGGGGCAATCCAAAAATGAATGGAAGGCATCGCTTTGGCAAAAGTGACGGACGCCCAAAACTCTTCTCAGTTAATTTGGAAATTTAATAAAATGAACTTTTAATTTTTTTTTTAAAGTTTCTTCGATATATCAGAATTTATTCAGATTAATACCGCCTTTACAGAATTAGCTTATTTCGTTATTTAATAAAATAAATAGAAAAAAGCAAAAGGTTCCATATGCATACAATAGAAACCGCTGCAACTAACAAAAAAGTGGTAATTGATTAAAACTTAAACAAAATAATAATAATAATATTATGTTCAATTAAATTAACTAAATATTGCTGAGAGATAACGTTTGGGGTCTCCACTTCGAAGACAAAATCCGAGACTTTTCAAAAATTCTCACACCCTTAAAAATCGATTAAAACTTTTTAAAATTTATTTATGAGTGATTGGTAAGGAAATATGAAATTCGTGAAAAATTTTGTGCTCATTCCGTTGGACCTAACGGATTTTCCAGAAAATTTTTCCCAGCCTTCAAGAATTCATTTTTGAAAAATTTCAGGTCGATTTTTAGGTGTGTATTTATCGTTTTTATTGCATTTTTGCTATGAAATTTCTATTTTGAACAATAAAATGGAAAAATTTTCTTAAATATGTAAAAATTAACAAAATAATAATGTCTGTGGATGTACGTAAAAAAAATTTTCGTCAAAATCAGTCGCGGTCAATGACGCAGTTTCCACTGACGCATTTTTTATTTCGCTAATGAGCGGATAATTAGAAAACTCCAAAACCCGACCAATTTGGTGCACCCCGACGGAAACGTCTATTCCCGGCAAATGCCGCACCAACTTTTCCCCGGTAGGGGTCTACTGCGTCTATTTTAAGTGGAAATACAACCAAAATTTCAATTTTAAAATTAATTTTGATTGCTTTTATCCGCTTCTTCTTTTTCTTCCGCTGGTGGCGACAATGGCCTAAAATTAGGTGCAATGGGAGACGGCGGCAGTTCAATGGGAAAACGGCGGAAATTCGGATGCCAATTTGAACAATGTCAAATTTAATTTTTGGGGCGGCTGCATTGGGTGAGCAGCATCAGAAGCATTTGATTTGTCATAAATTTAAAAATAATTAATTTTAGGCCATTGTCGGCACCAGCGGAAGAAGACGAAGAAGCGGATCAAAGCAACGGAAATTAATTAATTATATTTGATGAAATGGCCGATCTCACCAATTGGATTTGATTTGATGCTCTCATTTTCTCTCGTCTAAAATGCTTTTGTTGATTCTTTCGTTCGAATAAACAAAATATAAATTTATTTGCTTGCAGAATTTCTTGGCACCAATTGGAAAGCTTAAAGTCTATAGAATTATTCTCGTATTTTTACTTAAAAGGCATAGGGGATCCCCACCAGGGCTGGGCGAAGCTCGGCTTAGCACTCGAAGCCGAAGCCGAAGGCGAAGCCCAATTCTACACTATGGAGGACAAATACAAAATTTTCACTGACTTTGTTTTGGAAAATTTGAGTATTAATATACCTGAAACAAAATTTTTGAATAAGTCTAAACCTTCATATCCAGCGCACTTATTAGCATCTATTAAAGAGAAGGCCAGACTATTCAGATTAATGAAACGAGATAAAGCCAAATATGAACACCTATATAAAAGTATCTCCCTTCATATTAGTATCCAAACCAGAAACTTTCTTGGTAAACGTGAAAATAAAATACTATCCGGTGGTAAGAACAAACTATTCTCGTACCTAAGAAAATATATCAAATGTTAAGAAAAGATTCCCACTTTAAATTATGATAATTCAGTTATTTTTTCTCCTGATCAAAAAGCTGAAATTTTTGCAAAAATTTTTTCTGAACATTATTTACATAATTCTAAGTCTTTACCTTTTGAGTTATCTAGTCACTCTCCTGTAATTAATGATATTGAATTTAATGTTGTTGAGGTTAGCCGGGTCCTTAAATCTTTACCAAATAAAAATAATACTTCACCGGATGGTATAAATTTCAGGTTAATAAAAAAATTGTTTCCTATCTTTTGCACAATGGAAAAAATATTGACTGTGTTTATATTGATTTTCGTAAAGCTTTTGATGTTATTCCCCATAGCTTACTTTTATATAAGGTTCATAAAATTGGCATTAGAGGTAAAATCCTTAATTGGATTTCTGATTTTTTGGCCAATCGCTCCTTTTTAGTTCGTGTTGAAAATTCGTTTTCTTCTGAATACAAAATGTGCTCTGGCGTTCCCCAGGGCTCTGTACTGGACCTATTTTG